>OY856410.1:137877517-138342517 GCA_963693085.1 Alisma plantago-aquatica | reverse complement strand
TCTTTTTCCCCTATTTTGTTTCTGAGGATGTAATCTTGACTATGTTGAACACACTCAATACATGATTATGACTTAAATCTTGGGTTTTTGGTACTCAATCTATTTTCTTAACCTCAAATGAGTAACTTGCAAGTAGCTTTTAACATAAGGGAATCCATGAATCCCCCTTCTCGCTCTATGAGTAAAACAAATGCTTGTTTTGACCTATTGTTGGAAATTAATAATGAATCTTGTTCAAAGTGAAACTATTGATATTTGGGTCATCCAAACTCACCCCAATCCTTAAATTGGTATTAAATACCCCTCCATAACACTAATATCAGCCCATGATTCTCTAATTGTTATGCTTATATATGTGGATTGAGATGCTTGAATGTGACTCCCTTATGATGATGCATGTTGAACTGTCAACAAATGAGGTCCTTGACCCATTTGATGATTTCAACCCGTGTGGAACCTTTAAATCTGCATAGTTATGATGTGTTGTGAATTAATTGTCAATGATCAACCCTCTTACTTTAGGATGGTGTGTGAAATCTAGTTTTCCTTATGGGACCTATGCGACTTGAATTATGGTTTTGTACCTTAATGTTTATGTGGATCCTTTCCCTTTGTTCCCCTCTCTCAAATTAGTGATTACTCTTTCCCACATTATATCTTGGATGTGGATGTCACACCCTAGTCTCATGTTGAACCTCAGTGGCATATGTAAACTATAATGATAAGTACATGTATATTGACATGTTGTTACCCAAGGTTGGAATTTAGATGCCTAGACCCTAGGGGACATTCACCTACTTTGGAATGTGTTCTTTATGATGTATCTTACTGATCTAGCTCATACTCTATGCTTGGATCCATTGTCTTGATGGACCATAGCCCTTATTTCCCTATTTTGAGTCTTTGACCCTAAAATGTAAGTAAGTGATTCAACCTTGATTTGACCATAGAAAATAAATGGAACCTCAAAATGACATGAACTTGAATCGCACCCTTATGATGGACCCTATATCAAGAAAAGATCATATAATGTACCAATAAGCAACTCATAACCTAACATGACCAAAACCCTGAAATGATGTTAGTTAGGGTTTATGATGAGAATCTAATACATGTATGTAATCTTATGCTTTACCATGTGGTTGCATGTGATCTATATGGTCAAGGTTAAGTTATGAAATCTCTAAAATTAGGTATGGGATTTAATAATTATATGACTATGGATTTCTTGCTTGAATGTGATACATATGTATGTTTATTTACTTTCTCAAATATTACCATGTAGTATTCTAGTACGTACTAGATGTTTGTATCACATTGTTGTCTTATAAATTACAAACATAATATGAAACCTCCATTATACAATGTTGAAATAGGGTTAACTCGAGGAGATGGCCTTGAGGTCCCTCATGTATAAAAGGGTTAGCTAATCTTGAGCACCCTTACAAACTCTTCCAATGGGAACTAGTCAAAAGCCTTATGAGTCCATGATGTTGTTAGTATAATTGGAGTGAAGTGACATAAAATATGGGATCTCATTTTTCTAATAAATTAATTTGTTTATTCGTATTCATTACTCTGCGAATCTTTTCAATTATGAAAAGCTTATGTATATGTATCTTTTAGCCCTGTACTCAGCACCTCGTGTGCTTGATCCACCTTGTTTCACATATTTTTATAGGTTCAGAGATGGCTAGAAGTTGATGGGCTTGGTGATCTATGTTAGGTGTACTTGTTGTTAGATCCCTAGTGTACATGAGCAGACTTATGTATATTTGACTCTCAAATTGTAATTGAAATCTTGTAATAAAAATGTATGTTTATTAATATTAATTATCAAATGTCAGGGTTATGATTTGGTGCTTTTATCTTGTTATTTTTTCATGTACTCTAAGTGTTATACTTCCTTATTTGCACTTTGATAATATAATTCTAGGTATGAATGCCTAGGTCCTATCACCATTGAATTTGTAGTCATTTGGAGTTAGGATTTGGGTAACAAATGATTCTGTGACAAATCTACTACCAGAGTTGCACAAGTTGCATGATGTGTTCCATGTTTATATATTTAGGAAGTGTCACCCTAATACAAAGTTGATGTTGCATCCAGTGGAGATTTAGTTGGAAGAGGATGTGTCGTATGTTGAGGGTATTGTGTTGATCCTTAATAGGAGGGTGAAGAAGTTTAAGAAGAAGAATATAGTTCTTTTTAAGGTTTTATGGCATCATCGTGGTGTGGATAAACCTACTTCAGAGTTAGAGGATGAGATGTGTGGAAACTATCTATCTTTTTTCGCATAGAATTCTGGGGGGAGAAATCCTGGTTAGGGGTTTATGGTTGTAAGACCCCTGACCTAGCTTTCTTGTTGATCTTGCTTTCTTATCTTAATAATATGGTTAAAACCTTAACCTTATCATGTGATGTGCTTATATAACATGTGACATGCTTGTCTTTCCAGTTTGGTCCAGTGTGGATATTGTTTGAGCTAGTTATTCTATATGTGCTTTTTTTTGGGCCTAATTGCAATTTACTCATGTTTAGGGTTTTTCTTAAAATTTGTCACATGATTGTTGTTCCTCACATGATTTGGAATCATTTTGGAGAGAGTGTTGCCTTAGGGAACTTTGTTGCACCTTGGTTTGATGAGGTGGCATCATGTGTTGATATTTTAGGGTTTGCTTGGATGCCCCAAATTGATGTTTACCTTTAGTGTTGATCGATGGTTTCCCTTGGTTTTCAGCGACCACCTTGATGTTCCTTCGACCATGTTCTCTATGGTTAAAGAGGTTTGAGTATATGTAGTGGTATCTTCGGTTGATGGGCCAATAAACCCTAGGTTGAGTTGTATGTGATCGATGGTCTTTTATTTCTCTTCGATCATTGAGCTTTAGATCAAGTTTCCTTCAACTGATGAACTTTCTTGGACCAAGTGAGCTCATTGGTTTTCCTTGGTTTTTTCACCCATGTTGCATGCATGATCTTAGTGCTTGCATGGACGAGCTTTGATGGACAAGTGGCACATGTTTGCATGACACCTAAACCCCCTTACCTCTCTCTACCCTTGGATTTATATACCCCTCTCTTTGTAGGAAACTGGTCTCTTTGCATGCAAGTGGTGTCTTTGCACCCTCTTCTTTATCTCTTCTTCCTTGGAGCTCGTTCCTTGTGTTCTTGGTGTTGAGAAGGTTCTTGACCTTGGAGAAGGTGGTTGAACCCCTTGCATGTGAGCTGGGGTTTTGGAGCAACCCTTCTTTAGTGATGGTTTGGTGATCCTTGATCTTGGTAAGTGGTCTACCTTTCTTGATCTTTGTTTTCTTGAAATCAAACCTCTCTTCTTTCTCTTGGAAGAATCCATGGGTCTCTATGGCGGTGTTTGAGTTGACCTTGAGGAAATTCTCTCTTCTTGACCGAATCGATGGTTCTCCATGGTAGTGCCTAAGTTGAGTTGAAGATCTCCTCTCTTCCTTATCTTTTCATCCTAGAGTTTTTCCTTCTACCTTGTTATCATTTAACCTAGGGTTTTGTTTCTCTCTTTGAGGTGGTTCTATCTTGTCTGTGAGGTGGTGATCAAGCTAGGTTTTCTCTCTCCTTTGGAGTTTCCTTACTCTTGGAGTTGTACCTTCACATCCAAGTCAAGTTATATAACTTTCTCCTCAATTATTGTTACACTTAACTACGCATGAAAATAACCTATCTCTAAAACGTGGTTCTATGTTGAATGATGATGATATCATGAACAATGGTGATCTTGATTAGATAAAACCCTCTTTGATCTTGTCAATGTTTTTCTTGTTGCTGAAGGAGGTTTTTGATTCTTACATGCATGTGCTAAAACATTAGTTTTATCTCTCTTGATCATGGTTTCTTTCTTACTTGATGGTAGAGGTTTTTGATACATAAATGATGATGGAAACTTTGGTTTTCATCCTTGATTTCATAGTTCGATTTTCTCTCATAGTTATGGTTGATTTAGGGTTTTGATGATGAACATCTTCCTATGTTTTGCTCCTTAGTGAGTTTCAGTTTCATGGTGATAAACAACATATTGATCATGTGGTTGATGAATCTTTCTCTCTGCTATTGGTCTCTAGAAGTTGATGTTTTTATGATTACCATGTTGGAACTCATGTTTTGGTCACCAAGGTTTTCCCTCCTATGTGGTCAATGTTGTTTTCATAGTTCTCTTCAGTCGTTGAACCTTAGATGGTCGATGCTGCTTTGGTTTTCTTTGGTTTTGGAAGGTGATGTTCTACCCTCATGCCTTTGGTTGCCAAGGGTTTCAAGTCCTTTTGGTCAAAGAAGAAGTTATGTTTTCCTTCAGTCACTATGTGTCGACCTATGTAGTAATTGTGGATGATTCATCTCTTCAACCAATGATGATGATGTGGTCTATTCCTCTTTGGTTGATGAAAATTCCTGGACAAGCGATTTCTTAAGTGGTTGACTTCATGTTGATAATAGTTGGCCTTTGCTCTTCCAATAATGTTGGAGATGTTGATCATTAAGGTTGGATGTCAATTGTTGGTTTGAAACCCTAATTCGGTTAGCTATGTTAAAATTCTAACCCTAATTTCCAAGTGCATAATTATGTTGATTAGCTTCTTGAGTAATTAGCAAGATGATGCAGTAATTTATCTCTCCTAATGTTGCAACCCTAATTCCTATTGAATAAGCATCATAGCTAATAATTGATTATGATATCTTTAATGTGACACATGTGTGATGATTATGAGACTAGAAGAGGCATGGAGAGATAATGATATTCTGGAAGGAAACTATGTGAATGGTCTTATGACCTTGGTAATGGCTTTGTTCCCCAATTTAGGTGATTTCCTTTGGTGATGTGTTGAGGGATTGATATCCCAAGATAATGTGATATTGATGATGCCTTATGTATGGTAGTGGAATAGTACCATGTGATGATGTGACAAGTTTATGCTTTTTTACATTTTGTATATACTAAAGTTGAAATCTACCCTTATCTTTATAGAACCTTTATAGGGTTTTTATTAAATTGATTGATGTAGTAAAAGACCCAATTTTCTTTAACTAATCAAGTCAAACCCTAACCATGTAGTGACTTGTGCCATAGATCCATCCCAATGTCAAAACTTGTTGGATGGTAAAATAATTATTCCTAAGGGAAAATCAGAGCACAAACCATAGAATATGTGAGGTGAAAGTGACCATGTGTCTGTGACATCTTGATATCATGGTTTATAGGATTGTTGAGGTCATCCCTTGGTAGGAGAATGGTTATAGTATTATCTCAGTATATATATGATGAGATAAAGGATAGTTTGTGGTTGTACCTAGGAAGATTGGGTATTTATACCATGTTTACTAGTGACGTGACCTATATACCAAGGCGGACTAGGCTATTTTGCAGTTGGACGTTGTATCTCGATATGGAGGATTTGTACTAAGTAATGGAGTCTTAGGAGTCTGGATCTTCCTAGATCTTATGTGGCACTAATTTTGACTTAGCCATGGTAAGTTTTAGTGTGAGTGGTATACCTCAACTCCTTAGATCTTTAAAAGATGTAATACAGTCATCGTAGCATATTTGCTTAGGGTTAAACACAATTCACATTAGTTTTTTACCCTTGACTTGTTTCTTATACGTATTACTTATTATATAATATGATAAGAGAAGTTATTTGTTATACATGTTCTTCATATTCCTTCTAAAAGCATATGTTGTTCTTCCTATCAATTATAGCTACTCAACCTGCTTAGCCTATGTAATCAGTTTTAATTATTCATTTAGTTGAATAGATACGGTGGTGAGAACAATTTCAAAAGTGTTGATGCATTACCTACTTCTGAGTTGGTCGGGACAATACTTGAATAGATGTAGGTCATTCCAAACAAAACTCTTCGCCATGGAAAACAACCACTTGCTTTCCTCCCTAGTCAATGTGCTTGGCACTCTTCCACTTGCAAAAACACTGGCAATGCAGGAGAGATGGTCATCTACAAATTTTTTCACACCCTTCTTGTCAACAATCTCCAAATAAAATTCTTGAAGCAATAGAAGCTAGCAGATCAACATTGGCATGTGATCTTTCTTTGTAATGATATATTTCAAGGTTGTATAATCCGTGTATACCACCACCTTGTTTTGCAAGAGATAAGATTGGAACTTGTCGAGAGAAAGAATCATGGAAAGAAACTCTTTTTTGTGGTGGTATAGTTCCTTTGGGCTTCATCAAGGGTTTTTCTTCCATAATAGATGGCATGCGAAACCCGACCAATCCTTTGGCCCAGTACAGCCCCCACTACCATATATGATGCATTGGTCATGATTTCGAATGGCAAGGAGAAATTTGGGGGATGCATAATAGGAGAAAAGATGATCTTATACTTCAAGTGGTTGAAGGCTTCAAAACACTTATCATCAAAGTTGAATTCCACATTCTTTTCAAGAAAGTGGCAACACGGCCTCAAAATTTTACTTAAGTCTTTGATATAACAACGGTAGAAGCATGCATGCCACAAGAAAGATCGGACATGTCTTATAATGGAAGGAATAATGAGAGTGGAAATTAGGCCCACTTTGGCCTTATCAATCTCAATGTCGACATTAGAAACTCGGTGACCTAGAACAATGTCGTCGGGAACCTGACTTGGGTTTTACTACAATAAAAAATCCACCTAGGGTGGAAATCCCTAAGTTTTTGCCAAAACCTTGTGCAATAGTACCACTCGCAAGCAGACATGTCTTATCATTGTATAGTTAAGGATTAAATCCCAAGGGACAACATTTTTAAGAATCTTGCTAGTCGAATCTGGATCAAATAAGACTTATATTTTGAACAAGAGTTGATTAGGGTTTAGTTAAACTAATTACAAGGAAAGTAAAAGAGCTGGATTGAAATAGAGTTTATATTAATGATGGGAATCACTGGGGTAGAATAGGGTTTCACCACCACTAGACATGCAAACACATCCAAAACACATCTAGGCAAGATACAACTATCCAAATGGAGTAGCAAACCATCTATTAGGAAATAGAGTTTGTGTAAGCATCTTCGTAGGCTCGATGTCTCATTACCCACATATAACACACTTACTACTCCGAAGATATCCCTTCAGAAGTTCTCGTCTGGGCATCGACCATGTTAATTGATATTTAAAACCTAAGTATTGAAGTTCTCATAAAAAGGAAATATAATAGATCATGCAAGGTAGGTTATCAATCCACAAAGCATGCATTAAATGATTAACAATGAAATGGAAAGTTATATACAAGCCATGGAATGCTATAAGATGAATATGTAAGCATGGGTAGTAGGGCTAGTCCCTGCACCCCAGTGAAATGGACTACTCACCCCTCATGATAGAAACAAAAAGAACAAGAGAGAGGGAACATTCCTCCATGTTCACGGTGAAGAAGATGGTCATAGTTCGATGGAGAAATAGTCTTCTACACGATGGCAGGGTAGATCTGGACGAGGAGGGGAAGAACACTAAGACCGACGACAATGATCTTCTCTCTCTTTACTCCTTCTCTTCTCATAATCTTGCTCGCAAGATATGGAGTAGTGGATGGCTGATGGATGGAGGTGCTATAGATCTGAAATCCCACCACTTTCATGGCTAGGAGAAAGATCTTTATGGATCGAATATGGTGAAGTAGAAAGGAAACCACAAAGGTAGTCTTTGGCGGCAGAGATCGTCTTCTTTGGCTGGGCATAGAGAAGAAGCATGCTGACATGGATGGAGCGGAAGCGATGCCTCAAATGAAGGAGGGGGTCGTGTATTTATAGGTTCAGATCTGGGGAGGATTGACCTCATTGCCTCAGTCACGGACTTCAATAGCAGTCATGATACTCATCGGCATGACTGTGCCGAGGTGTGCCCGACCATGCTGAGGTGGCTGTGGTCGTGGTCATTTTGTATTGGTCAAGATGTTTGTGCCACAGTCGAGGTGATTGTCGTGATCGATGGGTTTGTACCTTAGTTGCGCTGGTATGCTATGGTCGAGGTGCTAGTGTCACAGTTGTGGCCATGTTTTGTGCTTTTGCTGGTGTTCCACGGTCGTGGTGGGGTGCCGATCATGGTACCTTGACCTCAAAACGACCATGCTGGGTGTCGGTCGATGTGTCGTCTTGGCCACAATCATGACATTGCCTTCTTGGCCACAGTCGCAACATCATGGAATAAACCTACTCCCACAGGGGGGGGTATTGCTACGGGTCGATGGGCCTGCATCAATGAATCCTCTGACTGATGAGGATGCTTTCTGATCAGAAACTGGCCATCAAAAATAGGGTCCAAATTATCGAAAGTTTCTTTGGCCCGCTAGTCGATTAGTGGGACCACTGTATCCTACACTGGTGCACACAGTTCAATGCTTATTCCTACAATGGAGAAGAAGGGATTTGATCAAAACTCCAAATAATCATCTGAAACTGAGGAAAATTGTATATGAGAAGATTCAGGGGGTATATGAGAACTTTTAGTGCAAAACTGGGCCAAAAATGGTGACTCGAACTAAGATCAATATGCACTCATTAGAACCTTGAAGTGACTCTTTTCCCATGATAACACCAAACGAACATTAACACGTCTTTCAAGCATAGCTACTAGATGGATAAAATAGTCATCAAGTGTTATGCCAAAACTAAAAAATCATCTATGAAGAACTCCAGAGACGAATCAAGAATGTCAACAAAGATGGATGTCACACATCATTGTAAGGTAGATGGCACATTGCACAACCCAAATGGCATTCTCCTATAAGAAAAAGTCCCACTTGGACAAGTGAATGGCGTCTTCTCTTAATCTGTGGGATGAACTACTACCTGGAAGTATCCTGAGTAACCATCAAGAAAATAGTAAAAGCTCTGCCCTACAAGTCTTTTGAAGATCTGATCAAGGAACATGAGCAGAAATTGGTCCTTCTTGGTATTATCATTCATCTTTCTATAATCAACACACATCCTCCAATTTGATTGCTCTCTCACTGGCATCAACTCTCCATTCTCATTCTTAGCTATTGTTATCCCACCCTTCTTGGGCACAACCTAGTTGGGACTCACCCAAGGGCTATCAGAAATGGGGTAGATAATCCTAGTATCTAGAAACTTCACTACTTCTTGTGACATGACTTCTTTCAGCTTTAGATTCAACCTTCTTTGCATTTTACTTGTTGGCCTGACATTGTCTTCAAGTTAAATCATATGGACGCAAATGGAGGGGTCAATACCCCTCAAGTGAGCAATGGACTATCCAATGGACTAAATGTTTTTCTTCAAAACCACCATCAAGGCACCTTATTTCTCTAGAGAAAGGATAGTGGAAATCATCACCGAGAGGGTGTCAATGAAGCCTAGGTATGCATACTTTAGCCCTTTGGGAAGATACTTGAGCTTGAGAATTAGAGACTCTTAGAGGGAATTCTTCAATGGTTTAGAAATGGAAGGGAGGTCCGCACTTGAAGCCACTAAGGATAGATAATCTTCCTCATACTCATCATCATCATCATTTGGGAATTCCACAATAGTCTCTAGACCTCTACCCTGAGTGGCAGTCTAAATCCACAAAGGTAGGCATTCCTCTACAATTTCATCGAGACACTCAATAAGATATCAATCCTCCTTGTTAGCACCTATCACCTTAATCTTAGAAGAAGACTTAAAAATGTTCAACTGGAACTTCATGTGCATGAAGGTCACATACACAGTATCGGTCCTCACATGAATCATGACATTGGTTGTAGCCAAGAAGGGTCTCCCCGAGATAATAGGTGCCTTTCTTGAATCTTTTTTCATATCCAACACAATGAAGTCAGCATGGAAGAATGCGGAGGTCTCATCATCATCAAGTCTAACCAACACATCATCAACACTTGCTCTAGGAATTTTCATAGATCGGTCAGCCAATTGCAAAGTGCAGTGAGCTGGACCTAGTTGTCCCATTTGCAGTTCAACAAACACCTCATACGTCATTAGATTCACACTAGAACCCATGTCAAGAAGAGCTTGTCTATGCAATGCTCTCCAATGTAGCAAAAGATGACGGGAGCTCTGGGATCTTTTCTTTTCCTTGGTATAGTGTGTTGTAGAATTGAGCTCCCTTGCTTAATGAGCTTGACTTTCCTTGGTGTTCTTCCTATTGTTTTCATCTTAAATGTGCACAAATCTTTCAAGAACTTGGCATAAGAAGAGATTTTCTTGATTGCATCAAGCAATATGATATTGATCTGCACCTATTTAAAAGTTTCCATGATGTCCTCAGTGTGCTTTTTCTTCCTCTTTTGAATGGATGGTTCCTCTAGTGCATCTGGGAAGGGCGGGAGTTGTGCTCCCAACTGACTCAAATCAACAGAATCTTCATTTGATATCACAAGAGTCACAATATCATCTCTCTACATCACAATATCAACCTAGGTTCCTATCACAATATCCTCAACTTGAATCTCAGTATCACCATCTCTGATGAGAGTGTCAACTCTATCATCACTGGTTGCACTATCAACAGAAGTGTCATGTGGCTGCTCCAAGGTCCTACCACTTCTCAAAACTATAACTATCTTCACATTCTCATGGGTTGTAGAAGAAGAAGCTTGTGGTGGTGATTATGGTTGTTGAGGTGGTGGTGGTCATGGGTGTGGGACATTTGGGTTTTGGAGAATAAATTGTGTATGAGATTGTGGTTGTTGTGGTGGTTGTAGATGGGGGTGATATTGTGGAGGGGCTTGGTTGTATGTGTGAGGTGTAGGTGGGGTGTATTGGTAGTTGAATGGGGGTTTTTGAGGTGGAGGGGCATAAGGGTTGGGTGGTCCTTTGTATTGTTGTGGAGGATAGGCACTTTGGGTGGTGCTCATAAAACCACTATCATTGTTTGGGTTAGGCATAGGTTGAGAAGGGAGACTTCCTTCTTCACGACGATCAAGTGAAAGAGAAATTTGATGAAGCCTTTTATCAAGGAGGCTAATTGTTTGCCCATGGGAGGAAACATTTTTTCACTTCATCAAGGATCCTTAACCTCCCAAGAACTTCCTCTTCAAACTTTGAGCTATACTTAGGGCCCATATGTTTCCTTGGCTGCCCTTACCTCTCTTCACTCTATTGTTCCATGAGAAGTTAGGAAGATTTCTCCACTTTGGAGTATAAGAGATGGACATCGGGCCTTGGTTGTTGTGATTTCCAAAGGCATGCACAACATTCACTTCTTCATCAACATCATCAACTGTCATTTTAGATTGGAAAGAAGAACTCCCAGCTTGGTTCTTCATCATTCTCATCATGTCAACCATCATTTTCATCATTTGGGGGTTGGCCTCTATTCTGACTGGAGCTGTAGGTGGGGAGGAGGAATGTAGTTCTGGTCACAGTGCTCCCCTTTACTTGAATCTTGGTGGTGAGAGTTCTCAGCTAAATGCTAAAAAAGGGGCCTTCCTCTGGTGGTTTTTCCATGAATGTACCTCTACAGGAGGAATCAAAATGTATTCTGACTCAGCTCAACCAACCCGGTGTAGAACGTCTATACAAGCTACCATATATGTACTTTTTGATGTAGGAAGTCAAGAAGGAGCTTATGAAATCGTTCCCAAGCTTCGTATAAGGGTTCATTCTCTTTTTGTGTGAAGGAGATAATGCATCTGCACATCTAAGTCAACTTGGCGATTGGGTATAACTTCTTGAGGAATTCATTCTTCACTGCATTTTAGGTTACTAACTCAGGTTTGAACATGTACCACTCCATAGCTTTTTCTTTCAGGGAAAAGGAAAAAAGGGTTCTTCGGATTGAGTCATCGGTGGTTGCGAGTGTGCGGAATGTGGAGCAAGTTTCAATAAAAGCATCTATGTGGTGATAGGGGTTCTTGTTCTCCATCCCATAGTTGGTAAGAATGAGTCTGAGTAGGGCCAGTGGAATGGATGATTGTTGACCTGACATTTGGTCAACAAGGGTGGCGATTGGGGAGTTATAGTTCCTCAAGGTGAAGTACTCATGGAGAGGGCATTTGGGTTTTTGCAAAACACCCCTGAGAGGGATTTGAGCATCTGAGCCATCCATTTTTGATTCTCAATGTTTCTTGTGTTGGTGTTAGTGTCTTCTTCTACATATCTTGGGGTCGAAAGATAGCAAGGTGGTAGAAGTATAGTGTCTACCAAGTATGCACATCTGTCACTTGCACAATACACAAACAAACAACAAGAGGCAAGTTAGAAGGCAAGCATGTAAGAGTAAACAAATAATAAAAAATAGCAATGGTGAGGATAGTAGAGAAAGCTATGCTACACTAACTATCTAGGTCAAGTGCCTCTACTCCCTGACAACGATGCCAGAAAGCTTGGTGCATTTTGGATTGCCTTGGGTTACAACTAGCCAATTAGATTTGATTAGATGCAACTTAAGAAAACAAACATGGATCTTTTGAATTTACATAAAGGGGCCTAGTCTAACACACCTTCTTAGACTATTCACACTTCACCCTCAAGCACATGAGGTCATGTTGTAGTATAAGCAAGTGGCAAGAGAAGGGTCAATCATTAGGGAGAGATGAGGTACTAGAGCTATGTTAGGGTGAGCTACGTTCCTAAAGCGGAGTGTAGAGTTTTAAAAGTTTTAAATATTGGTTTTGGTTGATTACACTAAGATTGCAAGCAATTAAGGGCAAGAAGAATACTAGATTACCAAAACCCCTAAATTATCCTAAACAAGTTAAATCTAAGAGGCAAGGCAAAACAAGTAACTAAGCAAGAGTAAAGAACTACAACTAGCTACACTAGACTAGAAATGCAAGTTAACGCCTAAGAGACAAGTTAAGCACTAGAGGAATCAAGGATCAAGGTTATCACTAACTAACAAGATTAACACTAGAAAGATCAAAAGAGCACAAACTATCCAACCAAGACCTAACTATCAAGAATTAAGCAATTAACTAAGAAGCAATTAACAACCAAACAACTAACTAACATTAACAATCTAGCTTAACAAGGTGGGTTATATGTAATGATATGGATAGGTGGGACATTTGGGAATGAAACTCTAATATTAGTAGGGGGAAGGTTAAAATAGCATTTTAGTCTTATATTTTCAATCTAGATTGCCAAACCAAACATCAAGGCAAGTGCTAATTGAATCTACCCTATGCTAATAGTTGTGTAACACCCTCCTTAAGCACACACATGCACATAGTAGAAGAAACACTGACTTATCCATAACTCATGCACTCATGGGGGCATTACATAAGACTAGCTTTCATAACAACTATATAATCAATTACACCAGCTGAAAATATTAAAACATTCTCATGATTGTTCTTACAAAAGGAACATTAATGGCTATCATACGGGAAAATTAACTTAACATCTTGAGAGATAGTCTTTAGTCTAGAGTTCTAAATATGGAAACCTAACGATGAATCTATAAAGCTAAGGATCATCTTAAAGTTGGCACCCACCAGATCTTATTATGCTATATACTTGTACTCCAAGTCTCCAGCTGCTACCTCTTCTCCTACTCCTCTCCTGTGGACATCTTGCCCCAGCCATGCAATGGAAAAATGGTTGTTAGCGTAAGTGGCATGAGTATTCTAGTACAAGATTTACTAGAATAATAAGCTACTACAAGATAATCTTAAACATTTTATTCATGATATTAACATAACATCTGCAAAAATTCTTAAACATAAAGTTATCTTCTTTCTTTAACTTAACTCTTGTCTTTCTTACTTATCTTACTCTGGAGACATGTACTACGATACCTGGGTCTCATGACCTGCTCTAAGGTGCCTGGGTCACATAACATGTACATAGGGCCTCAGTTATGTATTTGAATTGGCCTACACTAAGGGCATGGGCCTCATGACTTGCACAAAGGGCCTGGGTCATGTCTCTCTTACATTGGCATGCACTAGGGTGCCTGGGACACATGACTTGCAAAAAGGTCATAGCTCATGTTCTTCTTGAGTTAACATGCACTAAGTCCTGGGTCTAACTCCATGATCTGATATCTTATTAAATCTAACTTAGCATAAATCTTAAACCATTATGATCTTAGAATAGTATAATGAACTAATATCTTGAATCTTATTACATGAATCTTAATAAAATCTTATCATGAAATCTGAAGCATAAATCTTAATGGACTTTCATCATAAATCTTAAAGCATTTTGTTCTCATATTCTTAATATGGCTCTAAACATGAATCTTAATGAAATCTTATCTTGGAACTTAATCATAACTTTAATATATCTTACAAACATATCTTGTGCTTGATTCTTAGATTAACCATCTAAGAGATCTTAACATCATATCTCTACTTGAGATATTGATCATATGAAAGGACATAACTATGAAAGTATGAAAGTCTTACTTGCATATCTTAACTTAATCTTAGAACATTGGATCATGAAAGTCTTATATAAGAAACATATAAATGTAGTAAACTTTAAATATGAGTAGACATGGGCATGAACCACTTACCTATTTTACAGTGAAGATCCTATTGCACCCCTTAGTTTGAAGAACCCTAATCATCTTGTTCATTCAATAATACTTCATTAATAATTACATCCACCTTAGTTTCTAGGGTTTCATGGTTTTTGTCTAAAATAGAAAATCTAAAGTTTAAACATGCTCTAAATCCTAGTCCATCTTCAAGATCTAGAAAAATTGATCAAAATTCATATATAACTCGCCTTCATTGGACATACCAATCAAAATATATGAATTTGTATGTATCATCCAATAAGAGTTTAGATAAATCCATTTATCAATTTACTAGATCAGATAAAAGCAAAATGAAATGACCGATATGCCATTGGCTTCAAATTTTTACCATAGGAATGATAGGGGAGATTTTTCCAATGTCCCATCTTCAATCAATGTGACCCCTGACTTAAATGAGAACATGAAAAACCCAACCTACCCTATGCATCCTGATAGCAAAATTGATATTCTTAGGGTAGGCGTGTAACTGCGGAACAAGGCTTCTTCAAGCCTTGGTCATGGTGTGACCAGGCAACCTGGAGCAAGGAATCCTCATCCCAACAACCATCTTGCTTGCGACCTAGATTAAGTGGAGGTCCCAACTATCACCACCAAGATGAAATGAAGCCAGAGTACCAAATAGGGACAAAGGATCATACACAAAGCCTTTGTGCAACCTTTCCATGGCTGAAAAATAGAGCAATAAATCTCAAAGTTGACTTTGCTTAATTGGCCGTGAAAAGTGCAAGCCAATCCCAAAGGAAATTGTGAGGTGGTTTATTGAGGGTATAGAAAGCAAAAATATCACCAAAAGCTAATGAGGTAGACCACTGAGGTCCACTACCTCCAGCTATGGTCAGAACTTTTTGACTAAGGAGAAGGGTTGATTTAGTTCTCAAAAACATCAGGACAAAGACAATACTGAGATAGGATGCTTATAGAGTCGTGAATCAAACTTTGACGATCAGAGTTGTTGCGTTGGGCTTACCGATGTCAGAGAAGAGGTTGACTCCATGACATTGGCTCAAGGTGGCTCGGCTCCAATTGGATGAGGGGAAGCTTTGCTTGTAGGCGGGCGTAGCTCCCTAGAGATTTAGTTAGAGGCGAGACCGAGTGTGGTCGTGTGCGAGCGGGCTACAAGAAGTCTGTGGAGAAGAATGGAGATAGGCGATTGGGCATTTCATCCCCTCTACAATCTAAGGATCTTGTGAGGGTATATAAAGATCAAAAGGCAGTTCCTAATTTGGTGGGAGTCTTAATTCCTGATAAGATCGACCATATCGTGAGAAAAGTAGACTAGATCAGAAGCCAAACTATCGAGTTTGTGTTCCCTATTGGGCTCTCGCCTGTGCAAAGAAGAGGATGATAAGATGTCTCTTGGATCCCCATCCAACGGCTATTATGGGTTCCATATTTTACTAAACCAATGGTACACCCCGGTGGCACATGCTCATGTCAGTTGATCAAACCAAGGTCTGACTTAGGTCAACCGGGTTAATCATCTACATTATTGAGATATCAAGGCAAAATAATATATAAACACACCTCTTTCTTTATAGAATTTATTTAAATAGCTAGGATCATCTAAATAGAATGAAATTATGTAGGTTAACTAATTCAACTATGAGGAACTCAAATATTCAGTTAGATTTTTGGTCTGAGATAGTAATCATGTGATTTATGCCTATTTGCTACCTAGGAAAAATAATTATTAATAGTCATTAAAAATGGAGTTATATTATCAAACATTGAGGGAAGTCATAATATCTCATAAATTTCCCATAATTGAAACTATGGAACACATTATGCATAATTATGGGGCCAAATACAATTTTTAACCCTAACTAATCATAATAAGTAATTTGGGCTAGATATTGCGCGTTATTTGATTATGCTCCAACTATTTGTATCATCATTGTATCCATGGGTTACTCTAGGGTGTTATTTTATTAGAAGGAACTAAATTGTAACCCAAACGTATTTGGTCACCTTTATTCTATATTGAAATTCTTGGGATGTCACAATTCCACCCACCTTATAGTAATTGCATCCTTGAAATTCTACTATTATACCCACCATAGGGTTTCACATGTTCTATTCTTTCTAACCCACATCATTTATCCTAATAGAACTTTTCAGGGTATGACTTCCACTTGGCCAATTATCTATATATCTAACATCATAATCAAAACTAGCTTGTGTGCATATTACTAACAAACTTGGAATCTGAATTATACATTCATCTTCTACCATGGCAAAGATCCTTGATTCCTTCCATTCTAGGGGATTAGGATTTGGTTTGTTGTTGAGATGGTCTTCCTTGCCAAGGAGCTTGGGGTTGATTCTCTTAAGGTGACCCTCTTTGTTGCAATAGTAGCAAGAAGTGCTACCCATCCTGTAGACCCCAACATGGGTCTTGCAGTAATTCTGACACCTGACACATTGAGGAGTGTCTTCCTCATGAGCCTTTTTTTTCTTCTCAGGATTGTTTGCATGATGTTTGTTGTTGTTTCCTTCTTTATTCCAATGTCATCTTGGATGGTCTTCCAACTATAGGAAAGCCTCAAATGCCTACTCAAAGTTCTAATGCCACGTCCCACCAGATTGTAGCTGAGCTTGGGCTTCAAACCACACATAAACTTCTTGGCTAGATGCACCTCAATTTTCAGTTTTGTATTTTTTGCAGCATACGGAACTTCATAGAATATTAGTTGATAGTAGAGTCATGCGTCTTCAAACGCTTGAACTCCAACTCATTCTTTTCAATCATGGCTTCTGACATGTAGTGATTTCATAAGTTAGTAGTGAACTCCTCCCACAATAGCGGTTCAACATCTCATCCTCGACCATGGGTGAAGTTCTCCCACCATGTGCGGGTTGCACTTTTCAACATATGTGCCATAAAACGGACCTTGGAATGCTCTAGGCATCCTAGATCTTGGAAGCAGTGCTCAACATTTAGAAACCACTCCTAACCACGAGTGACCATGTTTGTCTCAACCTCTCCAGAGAAAGTCTCCATCTTGATCTTCAAAAAGTCCACCAAGGTCAACTCTTGGCTCTTGGCTATTGTTGCCCTTCTCTTGGGCTGGTCAAGGCATCAGTCAAGGACTTAACGAGCACATCCAGGGGTGCTTTAGGGTTACCTTTAGGGTTGGCACCTCCAGAGGTAGCATGATCGCTCCCCATACTATATGAGTTTTCTTATCCATCTACATGCTCTTTGTCCTTGTTTGACCTCTTCTTAGGATCCATCTAAAATGACAAAAGACTAAATAAGAAATTGAGAATAATGATCTGGTGGCCAACTATAATGTCACTTTAATACCCTATTGTAGCACCCTCCCTAAGTACACACACACATAGCGCAATAAACACTGAGTTATCCATAACTTGTGCACTCAAGGGGGCATTACATAAGACTGGCTTTCATAACAACAATATAATCAATCACACCAACCGAAAATATTAAAACATTCTCATGATTGCTCTTATGAAAGTAACATTAATGGATATCATACGGGAAAATTAACTTCACATCTTGAGACATAGTCTCTATTCTAGAGTTCTAAATATGGAAACATAAAGATGAATCTATAAAGTTGAGAATCATCATATAGTTGGCACCCCACCAGATCTTATTTTGATATATTGTTGTTCTCCAAGTCTCCAACTGCTGCCTCTGCTCCTGCGCCTCTCCTGCGGACATCTCATCCCCAACCATGCATTGGAAAAATAGTTGTTAGTGTAAGTTGCATGAGTATTCTAGTATAGGCTTTACTGGAATAAGAAGCTACTACAAGATAATCTTAAACATTTTATAACATCTGTAGAAATTCTGAAACATAAAGATATCTTCTTTCTTTAACTTAGCTCTTTTCTTTCTTACTTATCTTACTCTGGAGACATGTACTTTGGTACTTGGGTCTCATGACCTGCACTAAGGTGCCTGGGTTACATAACCTACACATAGGGCCTCAGTTATGTATCTGAATCGGCCTGCACTAAGGGCTTGGGCCTCATGACTTGCACAAAGGGCCTGTGTCATGTCTCTCTTACATTGGCGTACACTAGGTAGCCTGGGACACATGACTTGAACAAAGGTCCTGGGTCATGTTCTTCTTGAGTTGATCTGCACTAAGGCCTGGTTCTAACTCCATGATATGATATCTTATTATATCTGATCTTAACATGAATCTTAATACATTATGATCCTATAGTCTTACCATGAACTAATATCTTGAATCTTATTACATGAATCTTTATAAAATCTTATCATGAAATCTGAAGCATTAGTCTTAATGGACTTACATAATAAATCTTAATTATTCTATTAACATAATCTTAATATGACTCTAATTATGAATCTTAATGAAATCTTATCTTGAACTTTATCATAACTTTAATCTATCTGATAAACTTATCTTGTGCTTGATTCTTATATTAACCATCTAAGAGATATTAATATCATATCTCTACTTGAGATATCCATCATATGAAAGGATATAACTATGAAAGTATGACAATCATACTTGCATATCTTAACTTAAAATCTTAGAACATTGGATCACGAAAGAATTATTTAAGAAACTTATAAATGTACTAAACTTTAAATATGAGTAACCATTATTATTGACCACTTACCTCTTTCTTAGTGAAGATCCTATTGTCCTCCTTAGTTTGAAGAACCCTAATCGTCATGTACATTCAATATTACTTCATTAATAATTGCATTCACCTTAGTTTCTAAGGTTTCATGGTTTTTGGATAAAATAGAAAACTCAAAGTCTAAATAGGCCCTAAATCCTAGTCCATCTTCTTGATCTAGAAAAATCAATCAAAATTCAAATATAACTCACCTTCATTGGACATACCAATCAAAAGATATGAATTTTGATGTATCAGCCAATCAGAATTTAGATAAATCCATTTAACATCTTACTAGATCGGATAAAAGCAAAATGAAATGATCGATATGCCATTGACTTTGAATATTTACCATAGACGTGACAAGAGTGATTTTTCCAAGGTCCCATCTTTATTCAATGTGGCCTCTAACTTAAATAAGATCATGAAAAACCCAAACTACCCTAGGCATCCTCATAGCAAAATTGATATTCTTAGGGTAGGTGTGTAATTGCGGAACCATGCTTCTTGAAGCCTTGGTCATGACATGACCAGGAAATTAGGAGCAAGGAATCCTCATCCCAACACATATCTTTCTTACAACCTGGGTGAAGTGGAGGTCCCAACTATCACTTCCATGACAAAATGAATCCAGAGTACCAAAAAAGGATAAAGGATCATACACACAGCCTTTGTGTGGCCTTGCCATGGATGGAAAATAGAGCAACAAAAATCAAAGTTGACTTTTCTTAATCGATGGTGAAAAGCACAAACCAAGCCCAAAGGAAACTACGCAGTGGTGTACTAAGGGTATAGAAAGCAAGAACATTGCCAAAGCCTAAAGAGGAAGACCAATGAGGACCACCACCTCCGTCTATGGTCAGAGCTTGTCGATCAAGTAGAAGGGTCGATTTAGTTTTGGGAAGACACTAGAGCAAAGAAGATACATGTGCTAGGATGCTTACAGAGTTGTGAATCAAACTTTGACAATCAGAGCTATTGCGTTGAGCTTACCGATGTCAAAGAAGAGTTTGACTCCATGACATTGGCTCAAGGTGGATCGACTCCAATTAGCTAAGGGGATGCCATGCTTGTAGGCATGCATAGCTCCCTAGAGCTTCAGTCAGAGGTGAGATTGAGTGTGGTTGCATGGGTGTCAGTTACAAGAAGTTTGTGGAGAAGAACAACGATAGACGATTGGGCATTTCGTCCCCTCCGGGATCTAGGGATCTTGTGAGGGTATATAAGGATCGGAAGGGAGTACTCAGAATGATGGGAGTCTTAATTATTGAGAAGATCGACCATATCACAAAAAAACAGACTAGATCGTAAGCCAAACTATTGATTTCCTGCTCCTTGTTGGACTCTCTCCTGTGCAAAGAATAAGATGATAGGATGTCTCTTGGATCCCCATCCAATGGCTATTATGGGTTCCATATTTTACTAAACCAATGGTACACCCATGTGACACATGCATGACATGTCACTTGATCAAACCAAGTTCTGACTTAGGTCAACTGGGTTAATCAGCTACATTATTGAGATATCAAGGAAAACTAATATATAAACACACCCCTTTCTTTCTAGAATTTATTTGAATAGCTAGGATCATCTAAACACAATGAAATTATGTAGGTTAACTAACTCGACTATGAAGAACTCAAATATTCAGTTATGTTTTTGGTTTGAGATAGGAATCATGTGATGTATACCTATTTGGTACCTAGGACAAATAATGCATCAATAGTCATTAAAAATGGAGTTCTATTATAAATCATTGAGAAAAGTCATAATATCTCATAAATTTCCCATAATTGAAACTATGGAACGTATTATGCATAATTATGGGGCCAAACACTATTTTTAACCTTAACTAATCATAATGAAATAATTCAAACTAGATATTATGTGTTATTTGATTGTGATCCAAATATATGTATCATCATTGTATTCAATGGGTAACACTAGGGTGATATATTATTAGAAGGAACTAAATTGTAACCCAACAATATTTGGTCACATTTATTCTAGACCAAAATTTTAGGAATGTCACAAGTTGGGAAACTAGGGCTAGGTGTAAATTTAATAGGACTTGGCAAGTCTAGGTTTCTAGGGTAAGTGGTATTAGGGAAATTGAGAGACAAGGGTAGGAATTGGGGTAGAGATGAGGGTGTTTCACCTCATGTTACTCACCATCTAGCCTTTAGAAAACTCTAGGCAATTGCACTAATCACTCTTACACTAGCTACTTAGATCTCACACTGAATTGTAGGATAAGGGAGTTGTATGTAGGAACATGGGGTGATATCTAGGGATCTACTAATGGGACCTAGGAGAAATTCCCAAGATAGTCATATACAATCCATTTTCCCGTAGAAGCTAGGTGTTTTCAAGCATCATACAACAAGCAATCCATGTTTAAAATCACAAATCACAAGTAACATAATGGGAAATGAGATAGAAGCAAGAGACAATCATCATATAATGGAAATATGTTCATTACAAGTTATTTCCTCCAACATGGTATCAAAGTAACATTTTAACCCCAAACATCCCACCACAAGGGGTTTAGCTACACATGCCTAGACGAGAGAAAAGAAAAGAGAAGAAAGAGGTAGAAATCCATGGTTCTCATGGTATATCTTCCTCCTTAACCTCCTAGCAGTTGTAGAACGTCGTCCCTCCTCCAAGATGGATGAAGAGCATGGAAAGGTTGGGATTATGGTGGAAAACCTAGAAAACTAGGGTTGTATGGTGGAAATGGAGTGGAAATGGAAGGTGGGAGGTAGGTGAATGGCTTAAATGCGATATAATAGCTAAGGAGTAGCTAGAGTAGATGTAGGGGAGCTATGTAAGATAACCTAGTGTTGTGGCAGTGGTGGTAGCAATAGGGTAAGTGGGGGTATTGTTAGAAATTCATTGCAGAAAAAGCTAGGTTTTAGGTGGCAGAACAACCGTTCTGGGCAAAACGGCTGGGCAGAATAGTCATGGTGGGTAAAGGTCATAATGATCATGGTGGAAGAGAATAACATTGGTGGGAAGTGAAAAATGTCAGGTTGGAGGTGGTGAAATGAAGGCTGGTAGAACGACCGTGGTGGGGTCTAGGGAGAACGACCGTGCTGGGTAGCATGAACATGTTGGGCGAGGTGGAGTAGAGGTCCTTCTCTTTAGTATGCCCATTCTAGTCTTTGGCAGCACGACCATCCTTGATGGCATGACCATTTTAGGGTCTTCTTAGCATGACCATGATGGGTAGCACAGCCATTTTGGTGATATTGTTGTATCATGTCAAAATGGATATCAACCAGTGATTTTTGCATTGGCAAGCACGACCGTTGCATGGCACCACAGCTGTGTTGGGGTCTTTCATAGCACTTTGAGCTCCATTATTTGAAATCCATGGACTTATTTTCTTGGGTTCACTCTTGGCCACCAAGGGTAGGTTGGGGAATCTTTGGGGTCTTCTCTGGACTCCTCTATCCCACTCATCCATCCAATGTGGTCCATGTACCTAAAAAACATGGAAATAACTTCCATAAGTGCATTTGACAGTAATATTCATATTGACAGAATTAACATCCATTCTAACATGTTCCGTTGTGATTGAGATGCAAAAAGACACAAGACGAAGCCATAAAATACGGATGCATCAACATCGTAAACTTAAAACATACTTGTTCTCTAGTATGCTCCAACTTAATCTTTCTTTCAATGCAATCAAGGAGTTCAAGGATATGCAATTATTGTGATGTTTGTCGGCTAGAATGAGTTCACAAGAGGAATTATGGATGCAATCCACTACTCTCTACTCATTTTCATTTTTCAAGTGTGAATCAAGCACATAGAACAAGAACTTAAAATATGGGTCACCATTCACATATGCAAGTGATGCAATTTTAATGATGCTCTGGGTAAACTGTATCATGCATGACATACATTCAAAAGGTTAGAATTACTATTTCACTTGCTAAAGATATCTCATATTTTTCATTTCATCGCTCATGACCCACTTGTCTTGTGTAGGGATATGAGGGCTAGAGTTGATTTACCCTAGCCCTAATAGGCATACAAAGAGAAGTTATGGTGATAAAAGGGAGTCGAGTGCTATTACACTCATCTTTTCTTTCTACGGATGCTCTTAAATATGAGCACCCTTAATTTTCTTTTTTTGCTTTTTTATTTTCTTTTTCATTTCTTTGCCCTTGGTGTACGTAGGGCATATGATGACAAGAGTGAAGAAGGGAGGTAAGGGTATGGTAACCCCAAAATTTTGGGTGTGGCCAAGGCTCACGTGCTCACTTTGGCATCCTTTCATAAGGCAGAGAGGTAAGAAGATGGTGGAAGAAATGTCAGGTCAAAAAGGGGTCACATGAAGTGGAAATTCTTGTAAAATATCACTCAAGCAAGTTTGTCCATGTAACATTCACCAATAAAACAATTCATGCATAAAATGAACAATATGGTATATTGCATCCTTTTCATATAGAACAAATAAATCCCCAACGTTCAAGACTTGCAAGAATCACCCTTTGATTCAAAATAGAAAATTATTTCAAGAGGCTTGGAGCACATGAAAAATTCCTACATAGGACTCATTCTATATAAAATATCAAAAGCAAGTTATATTATCCAAGGTTTAATCATTTTCATCACAATAGATAGAGATTCAATTGAAACATACTATTTAGCAAGAATATTCAAGTTTAGGTAAAATTTGGCCAAAATGGTGCCAATTTGCACCCAATCACATCTAAACCTACATTTAGGGAAATTAAAACATAAAGTAGAAAATACTATTTAAAACACACAATTAATTACCAAAATCTACATGCAAATGCAATGCATGGCATGAAATGGTCAAAAGAGCAAAAAATTAAAAAATTACTCAAAATGCATGAATAAGAACTATATGTATGCATGAATGCAAATAGAAGGAAATATACACTAGATAGAATGAAGTCAATCAAACAAAGATATGATGAGACATGCAAAAACAAAATAAGCTAAGAAAAGAGGGCATACCACCCTACCACCCCAAACTTTTGAATCATGTAGTCCTCATCATGAAACTAAAGCTTAAGAATAATAGGTAGATGTCACTGCTCTAGTAGTGGTGGATCCCGTGATGGGCCAGCTTTTGGAGGTAGGTGTTGGTAGTAGTGGCCCCAGTAGTCTGCCTGTGGAGGCAGGTATGTCTCCTGATATTCAGAAAGGGCTCCCCAAAAATCCTCACCCCATTGGGAGTTTCTCTTCACCTGTGCATGTTGATACTGGTACATGTGGTTGACCTGATGGTGCATCTGTTGTTGATCTAACCACATGGCTTGTAGTGTCTGCTGAATTGCCTCCAACTATGAGTGAATGGTTGATGTGTCATATGCATTTGTTGGAGGTGGTTGCGCATTGAAATCCTCATATATCTGTCTCTTGTAGCGGGGCTTCTCAAGAATGTGCTTCTACTCTGGCACATTCGTCTCCCTCCTTCTCTAAGTAAGTCCACCAGTGGAGTCTTGTATCCTTCTCTGAGGTGTTTCACCTCCCACTTTGCTATCAATCCCAAGAAATCACTCGGTGGTCCCACATCCATGAGCAAGGGGCATGTATGATATGGGAGTTTTAAAGTGATGCCAGGGTATCGGGGTTTAAAATATAAAATATTTTTTTATCTTTGAGGGAGATCATTTGAGACCTTGCTAGATAGCTTAAATCAACAAATTTAGTTCCTTCTACCTTAGTAGGTCCCTCTAAATCATAGCCCACTTCTTTTGCAATTGTGGTGACTATTCATCCATGATGAATGGATATTTGCTTTTAGAGGGAATTGTCTTTAAGTGGTCAATCACTATGCTTCATTTGTTGACGAAGCCTCTACTTGCTCCTATAGACTTCACAAATAGATCCTTCTATGAACAACAACCTTGATTGTCATAGCGGACAAAAATGGTGTTTGCTAGGACCTTGTACAAATATCTCATGAAAGGGTTGTACACCTTACTGGTCTTAGATTTTCCTGTAGAGAAAGTTTCTTGACCCGTGATGGATTTCTACATCATTGAATAATTTGTTGTACCATTCTTGTCAAGTCTTCCCTCATCAAATTTCTTTGCCATTTCTAGATTGCGGGCAAAGATCCCATTGAGTTTAGAGGCTCTCAGCATGTGTTTGGAATCAAGCAGTTTGAATCTTATTATATCTTTGCCTCTATGTTGCACTTTCTCCAGCAACACAAAGAATTCATGAGTTATCTCTAGGCAGGTTTCTTCAACCTCATGCAAAATCTTGTATAACCCAAACAATTCTAAAGCCTCTTTGAAAGCAAAGTTAACCCCTATGGCTTGCATGGTTTCCATACACGCATATCTAGTGGGGATAACTCTCCTTGTCAAGCATTCAAGATGGAGAGGCCTCATGAAACCTCTTCTTGAAGTGCCTCTTCCATATGTGGCTCTCTTAGGTTGCTTTCCCACCCACTTAATTCTACCCTCCTCCATCTTGGACAAGAGTCCACGGGTTCATCCTCCACCTCCTCACTCTTTGTATCGTCTACCTCCTCCTCCTCCTCATAGGTATGCAACCCCGAACTTGTGTCCAAGTTCAAGGGCACCCTATTAATGGGTGCATCAACATCTTCTTCTTTAATCAACAACCAACGTCTAGTGGGTTGTTGAGCGGTGTGAGGATGAAATGATGAAGTAGAGTGTCTCATCAGAGTCAGTCATGGAGGAAGGCGTGAAGACGATGCAGCGACCACTTTCTTGGCCATCCTTTCTCGGGTGGTGCATCACCATCACTGTTTGGGAAATCTGTCCGCATGGCCGCATTTACTCCCGCTTATACCTGTTCAATCACCCTACCACACCGCATATTGCCAATCGGTTCACTAAGCAGTCCTAGACAACATATACTCCCTCTTGTCCAATTAAGCGGCCGATTAAAATCTATTTTTTGAAATGGCCACAACTTATGTCCATCATTCCATACATACATGCATATATACACACATTTCATTATATATAAAATATTTAAATATATAGTCATTGATCTATATGTATACATTGTAATACATATAACAATGTCCAACACATTTGTACTTTTATATGAATACCTTTTGACATATTTAAATGTATACATACATATATAATATACCCACACATACAAACAACATTTGCACATGTATATGTACATTTTGATTCATTGACATTTGTTCATATGACTCTACACATATTCGAACATTGGTATTCTTACATGGATAATACAATCAAATATTTGTATATATATTACAAACATATTCCATATATAGACACATATACATAAATATGCATATCATACATGTTTATTTATATGTTCTTATGTAAGTATACATAAGTTCCTAATCTATATTTTATATTATTTATTTCTGATCTCAATATGTCATTTTATATATAATTAGTTTATTTTTTAAAAATCCAAAATCGCATATACTCCCATATATACTCCCGCATATGACATATACTCTATGCAGTACCCTCTCCGCCTGTACACCGCATACCGCTTTCCTGAACAATGATCAACATCGATAGAATCAACAATATTTTCCAATTCTTATTCTTCCTCCTCCTCCTCGGGGTTGTTGTAGCTTGGATCTGATGTATGGTGTGTTGAGGAGGATCAGATTCGGGAAGCACTCATAAATGGTGACCTTTGGAGAGATTGAGAAATTGTGTTGGATGGTTATGTAGGGTCGTGCAATGGAGGTGTGATGTTGGAGGCCTATTTGGAGCGTCCTTTAACTTTGGTGAGGATACTCATAGTCTTCTCTACCCATTTTTTTATTACCTTGCCCGTGTTCTTCATTTTTGCAAGGATTCAGTGGAGAAACGAATCAAAGTGATTTTCGCACTTCCCAGACATAGGGGTGGAATCTCCTTGGATATGGAGAAATAGAGGTTAATGCATGGATGGTGGAAAGTGGAGCTTGAGGTAGGGGAAGGTGAGTGGGAGCCAAAGAGAACTCGAACCTAGATTTTGCGATGAAAAAGAGGTGATTTGGAGGTGAATGGGGTCTCCCTAATCAGTAGTGGTTGTGGAATGACCGTGGTGCGTCAAACAAAAGAAGATGTAGTCATGTTAAGGGGGAAGTCGGGCTACTTAAGTGTTGGGCCCTGGCCAACATGGCCGTTCTGGTAGAATGGCAACACGGTCATGTTGGTTAGAACGGTCATGCTGAGTGGGCCCAGAACTTGAGTTTTCCCTGTTAAATATGACTGTGCTAGCACGGTCATGCTAGTACGTTCAAGTTGATAAATCTTCCAAAATTCTCAAATCACTCAATCATTCATAATCCAATCTTCAAATTCGATCCACTTGATGTTCCATCAATACTTTTCACTGAAAAGTGCCCCATTTCTCAAACTTTCACCTGTTTCACCTGCCTCATCATTAAAACTAAAACAAAATTGTTAAACACAAGTGTGTGTATTCTTGGAACCATGTAAAAATAAATCAAAAGTATCAAAAAGTGAAGGTTGGGTGCAAAAGTTCTCAATTTTAGGTGGGTTGCCTGCCACTAGCACTAAATTTTATACCTTTAGCCAGACTTATTGATACTAGACTCGATCATCCTTGTGGAAATTTCCAAGCATCCTTGGAGTAGATCTCTCTCTCATGTGCATTTAAGTAGATCTCTTCATCAAGTGGGTGTTCCTCAACTAACACAACAATGTCAAAACTTTGGTTGCCTTTGTCTGGACCTACTTCAACAATGGATTTCAATCTTTGTCCGTTGACGGTGAAATCTTTGGATCCATGCTTTTCATATATCACAATAGCCCTAGATGGATATACATTTTTTATTAGATAAGGCCCTTCCCATTTAGACTGAAGCTTTCCTGGAAAGAAATTCATCCTATAATTTTACAGCCATACTCATTGTCCAGGCTCAAAGTGCTTCTTCTTGATCACCTTGTCATGTAAAAACTTGGTCCTTTCCTTGTAACTTTTTGACAATTCATATGCCTCATGTATCATTTCTTCTAGCTCATGCAGCTATAATTTTCTTCTCAATCTACAGTGTCTCCATCAATGTCCATGGCTTTCAAAGCCCATAGTGCCATGTGTTGCATTTCCATGGGTAGATGGAAACTTTTACCATACATGAGTTTGAATGGTGTGGTGCCAATCAGGGCTTTGAATGTAGTCATATATGCCCATAAAGCTTCATTGATACGTAAAGACCAATCCTTGTGGTCCGAACTCACCGTCTTCTCAAGAATGAGCTTTATCCCCTGATTAGCTAACTCAATTTGACCACTCATTTGAGGGTGGTAAGGAGTAGCTATGAGAAGATTCATCCCATGCCTTTTTAGCAGTCCTTCAAATGTCCTATGGGTGAAATGGCTTTTTCTATCACTAATCATTGCCCGTGGTACACCAAATCGACTGAAGATGTTTGACTTTATAAAATCACAAACAAATTTATGATCATTTGTCGGCAATTGCTTCAATCCACTTATATGCATAATCAATTACCACCAAGATGTACACATATCTGAAGGAGAGAGGAAATGGACCCATGAAGTCAATCCCCCAAACATCCAACACCTCAAGTACTAGAATGGTTGATAGACGTATAATGTCCCTCTTGGAGATAGTGCCCACCTTTTTGAACTTTAAACATCATTTGCAATATTCATTAGCATCTTTGAACAAGGTTGGCCAATAGAACCCACTTTGAAGAATTTAGTTGGCTATGTGTTTCCCACTAAAATGACATCCACTAATGCTAAAGTGGCAAATGGATAGGATATCTTGTTGCTCATTTTTAGGGATACATCTTCTTATGAGTTGGTTGGAACAATACTTGAATAGATGTGGCTCATCCCAAACATAATTCGTCACCATGGCAAACAACATCTTGCTTTCCATCCTAGTCCATGTGCTTGACACCCTTCCACTTGCCAAAAAATTGGCTATATGTTTGTACCATGGTCTTTGAGTCGAGTCAAGAAAAATAGTTTCTCATGGGGTATTGTCTCCTTGATCCGGCTAACTTCATCATAAGGTGCCTCAATGCAGGAGATGGTCAACTGCATAATTTTCCACTCCCTTCTTGTTAAAAATCTCCAAATCAAATTCTTGAATCAACATAATCCAACAGATCAGCCTTGGCTTGGAATCTTTCTTTTCCATGAGATATTTCAAGGATGCATGATCCGTGTATACCACCACCTTGTTTTGTAAGATATAAGAACGGAACTTGTCAAGAGAAAAAATCACACCGAGCAACTCTTTTTCCATGGTGGTGTAGTTCCTTTGGGCTTCATCAAGGGTTTTGCTTGCATAATAGATGGCATGTGGAACCCGAACAATCCTTTGGCCCGACACATTCCCCATTGCCATATCAGATGCATCAGCCATGATTTCAAATGGAAGGGGGAAATCTGGGGGATGCATAATAGGAGCGGAGATGAACTTATGCTTCAAGTGGTTGAAGGCTTCAACACACTTGTCATCAAAGTTGAATTCTACATCCTTTTCAAGCAAGTGAAAAAGAATCCTCAAAATTTTACTAAAGTCTTTGATGAAACGATGGTAGAAACTTACATCCCCAAGAAAGATTGGACATGTCTTATGGTGGAAGGAATAGTGAGACTGGTAATTAGGCCCAATTTGGCCTTATCAACCTCAATGATGGCCTTAGAAACTCGGTGACCCAGAACAATGCCTTCGGGAACCATAAAGTGACTCCTTTCCCATGATAACACCAAACAAACCTTGACACATCATTCATGCACAACTTCTAGATGGATAAAATAGTCATCAAATGTTTTGTCGAACACTAAAAAATCATCCTTGAAGACCTCCAGAGATGAATCAAGCATGTCAGCAAAGATGGATGTCACACATCTTTGAAAGGTAGATGGTGCATTGCACATCCCAAATGGGATTCTCCTGCAAGCAAAAGTACCACTTTGACAAGTGAATGGCATATTCTATTGATTTTTGTGATGAACTGCTACCTGGAGGTAGCCTAAGTAACCATCATGAAAATAATAAAAGCTCTTCCCTACAAGTCTTTCCAAGATATGATCAAGGAACGTGGGGGAAAAGTGTTCCTTATTGGTCTTCTCATTCAGCTTTCTATAATCTACACACATCCTCGACTTTGATTTCTCTCTCACTGGAATCAAATCTCCATCCTCATTCTTAGCTATTGTGATCCCACCCTTCTTGGGCACAACCTAGATGGGATTCACCCTAGGGATATCAGAAATGGGGTTGATAATTCCCTCAAGTCAGCAATGGACAATCCAATGGCCTAAATGTTTTTTTTCAAAATCACCATCAAGGCACCTTCTTTCTTTGGAGAAAGGATAGAAAAAATGATCATTTAGAGGGTTCCATTAGAGCCTAGGAAAGCATACTTTATCCCTTCGAGAAGAGACTTGAGCTCGAGAATTGGAGACTCTTTAAGGGAATTCTTCAGTAGTTCAGAAATGGAAGGGAGGTCCTCACTTGCAGCCACTAAGGCTAGCTCATATTCCTCATCCTCATACTCATCATCATCATCATCATCATCATCATCATCATCATCATCATCATCATCATCTGGGAATTCCACAATAGGCTCTAGACCTCTACCCTGAGTGGCAGTATGAATCCACACAGGTAGGCATTCCTCTACAATCTCATCGAGACACTCAATAATATATCAATCCTCCTCTATAGCACCTATTACATCGACCTTAGCAGAAGACTTGAAAATGTTGAATGGAATATTCATGTGTATGAAGGTCACATACATGGTACCAGTCCTCACATGAATCACGACATCGGATGTATCCAAGAAGGGTCTCCCCAAGATAATAGGCACCTTTCTTGAGTCTTTTTCCATATCCAACACAATAAAGTTAGAAGGGAAGAATGTGAAGGTCTCATCATCAAGTCTAGCCAACACATCATCAACACACCCTCTAGGAATTTTGATAGATCATTCAACCCATTAGAAAGTGCACTGCGTTGGACCTAGTTGTCCCATTTGTAGTTTACCAAACACATCATGCGACATTAGATTTATACTAGAACCCATGTCAAGAAGATCTTGGTCTATGTGGTGTGATCCAATGTATCAAGAGATGATGGGAGCAACAGGATCTTTCATTTTTCTTGGTACAATGTGTTTTAGAATTGAGCTCACTTGCTCAGTTAATTTGACTTTCCTTGGTGTTCTTACTATTTTTCTCCTCTAGAATGTGTGCAAATATTTCAAGAACTTGGTATACGACGGGATCTTCTTCATTACATCAAGAAATGGTTATTGATCTTCACTTCCTTAAAAGTTTCAATGATGTCCTCATTGTGCTTTTTCTTCCTCTTTTCAATGGATGTTCCTCAAGTGCATCTAGGAAGCATGGGAGTTGTTCTCCCAATTGGCTCAAATCAATAGAATCGTCAATCGGTATCATAGGAATCATAATATCATCTCTCTACATCACAATATCAACTGGAGTGCCTTTCACAATATCCTCAACATGAATCTCAATATCACCATCTATGATCATAGTGTCAACTCTGTCATCACTGGCTGTACTATCAACAAAACAGTCCTGTAGCTTCTCCAAGGTCCTACCACTTATCAAAACTTCAGTGCCTTCACATAATCATGGGTGGTAGAAGAAGGAGCTTGGGGGTGGCGATTGTGGCTGTTGAGGTGGTGGTGGTCTTGGGTGTGGGAGATTTGGGTTTTGGAGAATGAATTATGGTTGAGATTGTGGTTGTGGATGGGGGTGATATTGTGGAGGGGGGTATGAGTGAGGTGGAGTTGGGGTGTATTGATAGTTGAACGAGGTTGTAGAGGAGAAGGGGCATAAGTGTTGGGTGGTCCTTGGTATCATGGTGGATCATAGGCACTTTGGGTGGTGCTCATAAAACCACAATCATCATTTGGATTAGGCATAGGTTGAGAAGGGAACCTTCCTTCTTCATAACGAGCAAGTGAAAGAGAAGTTTGATCAAGCCTTTGCTCAAGGCGGCTAATCATTTTCCCATGGGAGGATACATCTTTTTTCACTTCATCAAGGCTCCTTAGCCTCCCAAGCACTTCCTCTTCAAACTTTGGGTTGTACTTAGGGCCTTGATGTTTCTTTGGCTGCCCTTACCCCTCTTCACCCTATTGTTTCCATGAGAAGTTAGGATGATTTCTCCACTCTGGAGTATAAGAGTTGGGACATTGGGCCTTGGTTGTTGAGATTTCCAAAGGTGTGAAAAGAATTCACTTCTTCATCAATGGAATCAACTACCATTGTAGATTGGCTAGAAGAACCCCCAACTTGGTTCTTCATCATGCTCATCATGCCAACCATCATCTTCATCATTTGGGGGTTGGCCTTTAATATGACTAGAGCTACAGGAGGGGGAGGAGGAATGTAGTTCTGGTCACAATGCTCCCCTTTACTTGAAGCTCAGTGGTAAGAGCTCTTAGCTAGATGCTTAAAAGGCGGCCTTCCTATGGTGTTTTTTCCATGAATGTACCTCTATAGGAGGAATCAACAGTAGTTTGACTCAGCTCAACCAACACGGTGTAGAATGTATGTACAAGCTTCCATAGAGGTACTTCATGATGTGGGAAGTCACGAAGAAGCTTCTAAAATTATTCCCAAGCTTCGTGGAAGGGTTCATTCTCTTTTTGTGTGAAGGAGGTAATGCATCTCCACATCTGAGTCAACTTGATGATTGGGTATAACTTCTTGAGGAATTCATTCTTCACAACATTCTAGGTTACTGACTCAAGCTTGGACATGTACCACTCCATAGCTTATTCTTTTAGGGAAAAGGAAAAGAGGGTTTTTTGGATTGAGTCATTGGTGGCGGCGGGTGTGCAGAATGTGGAGCAAGTTTTAAGAAAAGCATCTATGTGATGGTAGGGGTTCTCGATATCCATCCCATAGTAGGTAGGAAGGAGTCCGAGAAGGATTGGTGGAATGGATAATTGTTGACATGACATTTGGTCAACAAGGGTGGTGATTGGGGAGTTTTAGTTCCCCGAGGTGAAGTACTCGTAGAGAGGGCGGTTGGGTTGTTGTGGAACACCCCCACAAGGGATTTGAGCATCTGGGCCATCCATTTCAGATTCTCGATGTTTCTGGTGTTGGTGTTGGCATCTTCTTCTACCTATATCGGGGTCAAAAGGTACCAAGGCAGTAGAAGTAGAGTGTCTACCAAGCATGCACAACTGTCACTTGTACAACACATAAATTAACAACAAGAGACAAGTTATAAGGCAAGTATGCAAGAGTAAACAAAGAATAAAAAATAGAAATGGTGAGGAAAGTAGGGAAAGATAAGCTATACTAACTAGGTAGGTCGAGTGTCTCTACTCCCTGGCAATGGTTCCATAAATCTTGGTGCGTTTTGGACCGCCTTGGGTCACAACTAGCCAATTAGATTTGATTAGATGCAACTTAGGAAAACACACATGGATCTTTCGAATTTATATAAGGGGCCTAGTATAACACACCAGATTAGAGTATTTGCACTTCACCCGCAAGCGCATAGGGTCATGTTGTAGTATAGGCAAGTGTAAAGATAAGGGTCAATCCTCAGGGAGAGAGGGGCGCTAGAACTATGTTAGGGTGAGCTACGTTCCTAAAGTGGAGTGTAGGGTTTTTAGGGTTTAAAGGTTGATTTTGGTTGATTACACTAAGATTGCAAGCAACTAAGAGAAACAAGAAAACTAGATGACCAAAAACCCTAAATTATACTAAACAAATTAAATCTAAGAGGCAAGGCAAAACAAGTAACTAAGCAAGAGCAAAGAACTACAACTAGCTTCACTAGACTAGCAATGCAAGTTAATACCTAAGAGATAAGTTAATCACTAGAGCAATCAAAGAAGTTGGTTATCACTAACTAACAAAATTAACACTAGAAATCTCAAAAGAGAAGTAACTACCCAAGCAATACCTAGCCATCAAGAATTAAGCAATTAACTAAGAAGCAATTAACAACCAAGCAACTAACTAACATTAACAAACTAACTTAACAAGGTGGGTTTTAAGCAATCAGATGGATAGGTGGGACGTTTGGGAATGAAACTATGATATTAGTTGGTGTAAGGTTAACATAGCATGCAAGTCTTATATTTTCAATCTAGATTGCCAAACCAAACAACATGGCAAGTGTTATTTGAATCTGCCCTATGCTACTAGTTGGGAAACTAGGTCTACGTGTAATTCTAGTAGGACTTGGTAAGTCTAGGTTTCTAGGGTAAGTGGTATTAGGGAATTTGAGAGCCAAGGGTAGGAATGGGGGTAGAGATGAGGGTGTTTCACCTCATGTTACTCACTATCCATCCTTTAAAAAACTCTAGGCAGTTGCACTAATCACTCTTTCACAAGTTACATAGATCTCACTCTTACTTGTAGGAGAAGGGAGTTGTATGTAGGAACATGGGGTTCTAGCCAGGGAACCACTAATGGGACCCAGGAGAAATTCCCAAAATATCCACATACAATCCATTTTCCCCTGAAAGGTATGTGTTTTCAGGCATCATACAACAAGAAATCCATGTTTAATAGCACAAATCAGAAATAAAATAATAGGATATGAGATAGAAGTAAGAGACAATCATCATAGATTGGAAATATGTTCATGAAAAGTTACTTTTCCCCAACATGGTATCAAAGTAACATTTTAACCCCAATCAACCCACTACAAGGGGCTTAGCTACACATGACTAGACAAGAGAGAAAAGAAAAGAGAAGAAAGAGATAGAAATCCATGGAGCTTGTGGTAGATCTTCCTCCTTCACCTCCTAGAAACTGTAGAACATACTCCCTCCTCCAAGATGGATGAAGAGCATTGAAATGTAGGGGACTATAGTGGAAAACCTAGAAAACTAGGGTTCTATGGTGGAAATGGAAGATGTGAGGTAGGTGAATGGCTTGATGGCAAGGAAATGGTAAGGAGTAACTAGTGTAGCTGTAGGGGAGCTAGGGAAGCTAACCTAGTGATGTGGCCACCACCCATGTATATATAGGTGGTGGTGGAAGCAATCGTGTAAGTGGGGGTATTGTTGGAAATTTTGTGCAGAAAAAGCTAGGTTTTAGGTGGCAGCATAGCCATTCTAGGCAGAAAGATCGTTGTGGTTAGATGTTAGAATGGTCGTGGTTGGAAGTGAAAAATGTCAGGTTGGAGTTGGTGAAATATAGGTTGGTAGCACGGCTGTGATGGGTAGCACAACCGTGGTGGGGTCTTGGTAGAACGGTCGTGTTGGGTAGTATGGCCGTGGTGGGGTCTAGGTAGAACGGTCATGCTGGGTAGCACGACCATTGTGGGCAAGGTGGAGCGGAGGTCGTTCTCTTTAGTACACCCATTTTGGTCTTCGGCAGCACAACCATGCTAGATGGCACAACCATTTTGGGGTCTTCTTAGCACAACCATGCTGGGTAGCACAACCGTTTTGGTGCAATTGATGTGGCATGTCAAAATGGATATCAACGTGTGATTTTTTCATTGGCAAGCACGATCATTCCGTGGCACCACTATCGTGTTGGGGTCTTCAGTAACACTTTGAGCTCCATTCTTTGAAAGCCTTCGACTTCTTTGCTTGGGTTGACTCTTGGCCACCGAGGGTAGGTTCAGGAAGCTTTGGGGTCTTCTCTGGACCCCTCTATCTCACTCATCCATCCAATGTGGTCCAAGTACCAGAAAAATATGCAAAGAATGTCCATAAGTGTATTTGATAGTAATATGCATATTGAGGGAATTACCTTTCATTCTAACATGTTTAGATTTTATTGAGATGCAAAAAGAAACAAGATGAAGCCCTAAAATAGGGCAACATCAATATCCAACACCAAGGAAACACCCCCTTCTCCCAAACAAATGCACCAAAATTAGTGTGACCTTGTCCTTCTTTATCTGTACCAATCCCCCACTTCATTCTCTGATCCATAGTAAAACACTTCATCCAACTTACTACCCCTCTAACCCATAATCATGACATCTTTGTCAGTCTTAGAACAGTGTATCTAATACCTACTGGCGTCCCTCCTAGGATGCATCGTACTATCTTGTGAAACTTCATCATCCCTAGTGCAACCTTAGGGATTGATCAAATTTTTCCTTGGAAACTTCCTTACATAATTGTATATTTGTTTTTGGTCAAGTACAAAGTACCCCAACTATCTAAGGCTCTAGATATTTTTGGTCCCTTATGTTTGACAAACTATCTCATTGGTTTATCATACAATATCTCAACTCTAGAATTTGTAACATCTAGAAAAGAACATTCTTTTGGTTCCAAATAGGAAATTTGTAATGGTAAACCCATTCCTTCTTGTTTCAAATTACCTGACCGCACTTGGTGCTCCAAGGATGTCACTAATGGGGTATGTTGCATCATGGCCAACACACCCCATTGGAAAAGTTGTTGCCTCCCTTTAGTAGTCAGAATGGGCTCTTCAGCTCCAATATGTAGATCAACAATCTTATGGAGCTCAACTAACAACCACCAATTAGCAATGTCACCTCAACGGATGATGGAATGTCTGTTGGGCATTATTTCCATCAATAGACCTTCAAGCTCACTAAAACCATCTAGTATCTCCTATATGGATTCTTCATCCCTACATGAATATTATAAACCCTCTAACTAGAACCAATTCCCCTAGTTCTTCCTACTTGAATCACCTAGTGCCACTCCTTACACCTACAAAACATCATCATTAAGTTTGTGAGATGGTGCACATGCAATTTCGTCAGCCTTAACCATAGATTCAAAGAAAAGGAGAGCTTTCTTTGTTGTCATTGTCTCAACCAGTAGTGCCAACTACCAAGGTTCCATGATTTGTTGTGCGAATGTTATCCATTCAGTTGGTTGATTCCAACCCACAAAGAGTGCCATCTCCATAACAAGTTTTGCCTCCTTACAACTCACACAATGCTAGTTGAGCATGACATTGTGAATCTTTCTCCCATATTTGTGATTGTTCCAAGGAACCAAATAGGTATATGGAGTACTCATTTTAAATGGTGAGAAAGCATCACTCTTTGGCACCTTGGTCTGAACGTGTCCTGGTAAGCTATATATAGATGGTAGGTGGTTGGAATTACAAAACCAATAAAAAACCTTTACATTTTACATTGTCTTTGCTAGTGCCCTTTTGAAACATACCTGAAGAAGGTTTCTTTAAGAAGTTTAAAGAATAGTTTCCTACACCATTTGGACAATTTAGGAATGTTCACCTTATGGATCACCTTTTCCTTCTTTTCACTTCTCTTTGACACCACATTCACCAAATCGTATTCCTCTTCTCATGCCATCTCAACACTCAGGTTGAGAACTTACTTTCTTTCTAGTTGGGTTTTAACATTTATAAAAACAACATCGATACTCTTCTATTCCTCCAAGCATTGATCCACATCATCAAGGATGATTCCCATGTCACAGTAGCAAGATAGGTTCTTCACCCTTTAGATATCAAATATTGAAATTTTATGACAAAGATAATAAGGTTTTTGTCCCAATCTAACCTACTAGGAATAATAATGATATGAAAGTCAGGTCGAGAGATGATGGTCTTTTTCAAATGAAAATAAATGATGGAATGTCTAGTAGAAAACGAATCGATCTCAAGATTGAGGTCAAATCCTCCATGTCATGCAAGATAAAATCAATCATGAATTTATTATGTCCATAAAAGAGGGGGACATTTTCAGTCACATGATACGATGCATAGATTCTTCCACTAGGGGTTGAGACATCAGGGTCGTATATTATGTCATCCAACTTCAGGTCAAGAAAAATTCAAAACTTCATGATATAAAGGTGTGTATAGATCACAAATCACATATGAAAAAATAGGATGATTTGAAGGGTAAGTAACCTAGATCATAAACACATACGTAAGTTATTTGATAATTTTCTATCATTATCATTATTAAGCAAACAAAATTCAAAATTAAAGATACATTCAATCAAATGATTTCCATTTGCATTCACTTCATTAGTCTTAATGGCAGAAACATGATCGTTTCGATGTTTAGGCTACTTACCCTCATTGGCCCATGACTGAGGAGGGTAGGGACAAGCTCCCCTAAAGTGTCCCTCTTCCTTGCGTAAGGGACAAACTGGCTTCTAGAATCTTCACTGGATGAGGTGACGGGTCTTACAGTTGATGCACATCAGAACCACACCTTGCCTATTTTTTTCTCTATAGTTATATCCCTACATGGGATATAGGTTGTTCTTCTTGTTCCCCCTTCCTTGACCTTTATTATAGGCTCCATTGCCCCTGCCACTACCCCTACTATGACGTAACCGTTCTTACCCCAATCCCAATCCCACTTCCTAGAAAATGTGTGAGATCGTTTTGGGTCACTAAGATATGGACACTTCAATCCTTTTGACTCAAGAGTTCTACCCTCTATCATGAAGCTTTCTTCCAAATTTGAGCTCATTTGGACTTTCCCACTAGTAGTTATGATTTTTCCAAGATTACACACCCAAAAACACCCTTTTTGCTCTTATTTTTGTTAGATGGGCCTAAAATCCTCCTTAATGGGCCGAGCCACCTACACACATAGCCCACCCAGACAAGGAGTTCGTCCCCTACCTTGGGTCAGGGAAGTAACAGTTGGGTGGCCACAAAACTAGACAAAAATCACCCGGTCCAGCCCTTGATTCGACCCTAAATCGATCCCATGCTCCACGGTTCAATGATCCACATCTTTTGACCAAGTTTTTATGCCTGAATCTGGTGGTTTGATGAAGGTTCCAGAGACACCAACCCGTCACCATCATGAAGCTCTTGAAGCTTTGATTCCGTCTCCAAAACCCTAGTTCAAGACCTATATATGACCACCATTGGATTTGTCTCACTTCAAAGAAACTAGCCCTACCCTTGGAACACGCCCCCACACTCATATGCTCTCCCCCCGAGCTCCAAAAATATGTGTAGTCATGGAATTCCTATAGCAAGAGTCCTCTTTCTCCTTAGGGTGGTCCTTTTTCACTCTCTCTAGAATCATATTATGATCATATCTTCCACATCTGATGTCAAAAATAGTCGAATCTATAGTCCATTTTGATCGTAAGAACTAGACAGACACAATGGAAATATTCTCAATACCTTATTCATAATCCTTTTTAAAATTATATTTATCTAATGATCTTTGATGGTGACTTACAAAATAAGTTTGAAATTTTTCTAAATCCTGACTTGATATCATGAAATCTTGTTTTCAATAACTTTTCCCCCTTAAAGCCTAGATCTAGTCAAAATGATATCTAGACTCACTCTTATATTTATGTGATACTTTACAATGAAATCTGAATATTATTTTCCAATTTTGATCTTGTGATTATTGAACCTAATAAAGATCAAACATTGTGATCTAATCTTTCTAAGATCATGAAATATTAGTCTTGATTTAGAAGTTGACCAATGACCTTGACCTTAGGTAAAGTCCTACTATGAACTAAGTATGAATCTTGATACTAATCTTTATAATCTTGAGAAACATGAAATCATGACCATAATGAGGCTTAAGAAATCCTATATGGTCCTTGTGACCCCTCCATAATATTGACTAGAACATTAATGCATGAATACCCACTATTGTGCCAAGGCTTGACTTTGAGTCTATTTTTAGTCTCAAGATCTTACTCTAATCTTCAGTGAAAGGTATGATATTATACCTCCTCCTTGAGCCAGACTAGTGGTATTGATGATACTTTTATGTACCTCTTGAAAATGTATACTTGGCTATGTATTTGTTTGAGATACTTCATTCCCTACTGAGTAGTCTTCTAATTTTCTATATTATAGTTTGCAACAAACTTGAAACGTAAATGATATTGCCATTATGAATGTCAGTAATAATGATTGTTGATATTGACTACAAGCAACCTCCTTATCCGGAGGGTGGAACTTGTACATATTGTTGACCTCCTCCCCTATATGAAGAGATGGACCCTGGAGACCTCTCCCATCTCATTGGGGTGATGGAACCACATAAATATAAGCATGCTTCTCGACATTAGCATATTGGGAAACTCATAATAAAATCATGTCGAATAAGTATTGTTCTGAAATTTCTTGTTGATTATTTGAATAAAAGTACTACCAAGTATAGTACTTTGATATAAATCTATTTTACTTGTTTTTAATAGTGTACCATGCAATTGCATTTATTGGGTCATGCTTTTCAATTTTGGCAAACAAGATGTATCATTATGAGGGATTGAATAAATTGCTTCCGCTCCTGTCAAACTCTAATGATATGGACAAATCCACAAAATCATGATCGGGTTGGTTAGTTCTTTAAATATTTTGTTCTATGAAGTTATTATTTCTTTTTGAGTATTCTAGTGTGGGAGGTGCATTTGGGCAACCTAGGGACTGACGCTTCAATCCCTTTACCAATGTATAGGTAGTAGGATTAGGATTGGGGTAAGTACGGTTCCGTGACACCTGCCTCAGCCCCCATTGTTGTTGTTGTGCTAAGGTGATCCTTTGGGCCTTCAATAGCTGGCATCACATCAATGAAACCTAGGTAGGCAAGAATAGGTGTTTTCTTGGTTCATGAACCCAAGGTTCTCTCCATGGACATGGCTTGATAACATATCTCCTGGAAGATGGTGTGATGGGAATTAGACAAAAAGGCACAGAGGGTTATGCACAACTTGTTGCAAAAACGACCCACCCTATTGTGATTAGTTAGCCCATGGACATGATGTATTCTCCTTCCTCTCACAAATAGGCAAGAAGTGGTTGGTGAATATGGGATTGAAGGCTTCCCAATTAAAGGGGATGACTTTCTGAGAGTGTATGTAGTTGTCCTGCGATAACTTGTCAACACTTGTAAGTTAGAAGGATACATATGTGATTATATCCTCTTTAGGGTACTAAAAACTACAAAGGTTTTATCCATGGAGAGTAGAAAATCGTCAATATTATCCAATACATCACTCTCAGCCTCACCATAGAAAGTTTTAGTGTTAACCTTTAGGAAGTTAGACATAATGGGGACTCTTGGGTTAAGTTTATAGGATTCTGGTCCCTTGTGGAGTACTGATGTGGTGTGAGTAACTAGAATATGCATGTAATCCATGAGGAAAAGCCTCTATTCTTCCCACTCTTCTTATTATCTTTGTAGTAGGGCTTTCCATAGTCTCCTTAGACTCCACTCCATACCTCTTTTCCTTGGCTTTGTCACCCTATATGGAGCATGAGGTACTAGCATGGGTGGCATGGGTCTTCAGAGGTACTAGCATGGGTGGCATGGGTCTTCAGAAGTACTACCATGGGTGGCATGGTCTTTAGAGGCATTTGGAAGATGTATTACTATTATTAGATTAAGATTTCATTATCATAGTTCAAATTTTTTTGGTGCAAAAAAAATTGAACTATGATAATGAAATATTAATCATAGTTCAAAATGTATCATAGTGAAGATCATTAATCATATTTTTATATTCACTCTATTACCAATTATTTTCACTTTAGCTGTAACCCACCAATAATCTACCCATAATGAATAGATCATGAGAGTATAGTCAATAGAGAGAAGGAGATGAGATGACTACCTAATCACATCTAGTTACGTGGTTGGGGAGGAGTCCTTAAAGAAGAGATGAGATGCTAGAAAATTCTCTAGAAGGGAAAATCCTTAATCTAGTCTTGTCCCCACTTCATCCAGGTAGCTAAACATGAGAGACCTCAACCACCACATCTAGGTAGATAGGAGGTATATCAACCCCCATGCATTGACTAGCCTAGACACCTTAGTTTTACCATCATGGATTTTGGTTCTCCCTAATTTCTTATGATGCGTTATAACCTAGCATATATAGATGCCTATGTGTGAGTCTCTAATACCATTTGTGAAAGATTTGTTTGTTACCCTCAGTCTACCCCCACTGACTATAAAGTTAGTGGCAATAGGGCTTTGGTGTCCATCCATACAATATTATGAGAACACACAAGAAATATTCATATCAAGTCAAGATATCATTCCATAATCATATATAATCACAAGGTTTTTAAGTACATCATAAATCTCTAAAGTCAAAAGAAGATATACAAGTTCAAAGGAAAACTAAGCTATTACACTGCACATATATATCACCGCATAGTTACTACAAAATAGCCCAAAATATGTATGTTGATTTGTGCAATATGTTCTTCATAGTATCATGTGATTTAGATACATCTAATAGTAACAAAAACATGAAATAATTCAATGCAAAAGCAATGGTACACTTTACAAGATGAAATTCTACAAGTTTAGGAAAAGAACATAACTTAGTTTTGCAAGTAGTACAAAAGGCAAGAATGATAGCAAATAAACATTAAAGGAGTAATCAAGTGTTTTAAAAATATTTTTTATATGAATTGACCACTATATTATGTCATACATCATAATGCCTTATTTTGCGACAAATTCCCATACGAATAGTCCATGACAGAAATTAATTCACAAATCCAATAATTGACCTTGGTCCAATATGAGGGGCCCAAAATGAAGAAAACCATTGATCTAACACTATTCTCAACATGTGTTGTTCTTCTCACTTGATATATCAAGGAGGGAACACTGAGCCTTGTGCCTAAAACCCTAACAACTGGGTAAGGCACTCGAGTTTTGTATAAATGCTTTCTAAATTATGTTTGAGAGTTTGATCAACATATAGTATAAACATTGCTAAAATGAGTATCATATGAGTCACTTAGTTCAAACAAGTTATCATAGACAATCCATACTTTAGTTATACATAGCAAACAAGTCATATAAAATAATAGGGTCAATGAGAGGTAGAAGTGTACCTTGAGAGTAGAGTGATGATATGATTCTTTCAAAAGAGTCCTAGAGTTGATCCACTGAAATATGACCTAATAAGTACAAGAAAAGTGATGAGAGCCTTAGTTCCATAAGATTTGGATGCCTTAATCATGTTACATATCATATGGGTGTTTCTGTAGACCTAGGTCGTATAACATTAAAGCATAGTTCTATCCATGTCAACATGTGTTCATTAATTCAACATAGTAGTATCACAAAGGAACCGTAGGTCTAGATAGAAAATACATATTTCGGTGACTCAAAAAGTGAGTTTATCTCTAATTTGAACTAGATGGAGCAAGGGATTTGAATAAATTCATATTTTCATTATATGGAAGCAAACTAGGTCAAAATTTTAGTTCACCAGTAGGTATTTGGGGTCTCATGAGTCAAACATGGAATATGTAAATAGTGGGACCCAATAGGGGATCCACTCACTATTGAAATTCAAGGAATAAAACATCCATTCCAAATACACACAAAAGGTATGTTGTAATTAATAGGTGTAAAATTTTGAAATCTCAAATGGTGGTATACAAAAGACCAAAGTATATCATAGGAATATAAAACATGACTATAATCAATTTTATAGAAGTATATTATCAGCTCATGTATTGGGTTTACATGGATATTACATCATAAGGATCTAGTAGAGGGAAATATAAATCATATCAATTTTGTATCCAAGCATCAACTCCTTAAGCTAGGTCCATCTCAGAATGTCATGTCCTCCATGTCCTATACCTGGGGTTGGAAGCATACCCCAGCAAGAGGAGAAAAATAGATGACATCAACATAAGGCTGGTATGTACATACAAAATTGAGTATTGAACAACACAATGAAATAAAGAACATCAAATAAGCAAGGCTTCCTAAAAGAACTAGAAATGACTACCCAACAGGGCCTAAAAGAAATTGCATTTCAAAAGCACATATAAATTTTTGGGTACAAAACCCATCACAACAATTATCACATGTATGCATGTGATATAAACATAGCACAAGAACAATATAAATGACAATGGAGGTCAAGGCTCACAACCTTTAAATGTGACAGAGAATGATGTACTTCCCGACTCCCAATATATATAAAAATGGGCATCACCACCCATGTATGGGGCACACAACCTCCATCCAAAAAACAATAAATGGGCACACAACCCAAAAACCAATTCTAGGACTACTGAATCACAAAACATGCATAAATGTGATGGAAAGTATAAAGTGTAGTCTTTTATAGAATAATGAAAGTAGCCATCACAGTGATGGACAAAATAAGCAACTACCACATAAGTGTAAAAAATGAGGGGTTTTCAAGAATAAAAGCATAATCTAGAGTCAAAAGAAAGTCTAACAAATAGCATGATCATAATGTCAGAATCAAGTAGAATACTTCACATGGAATTAAATTCTCAAAACATACATTGTGTGGGATATCAAAAGAATGATAATTTAGGATGATTTCTCAATATATAATAATTGGGGATGCAAACATACTACAAGAAAGTATAAAATTAGGTTAATATGGAATAATAGGAGATGTAATCATACCTTGATTTGAGTGTTACGCTAGAGATCAAGTCCTAACCTTCCAAGTCTAAAGTCATCTCAACCTACATACATGATTAGGTCCATTAATTAGGGTTTATGTTTTAATATATTTATGTGTTGTGAAAACCCTAGAAATCCAAATTCATCGGTAAAACCTTAGGTCGACACATGTTAAATAACTAACATTGATTTTAGGGTTTCTTAATGATATGTGACTCAAAATCTCAACCTTTTAAATTATTATGTTGCCTACAATTATTATTAAGATCATAAGTAAAATCAAAATACTAAAAATATAGACTTTAAAACTTTTAAATCTGGAAATGACAACTATACCAAAAGGTATACTTATTGACGTTACTTATTGACTTATTACTTATTGACGTTACTTATTAACTTATTACTGAAATTAAATTTACAAAGGTCTAATTTTCCCTTAAATGAAAAACTCAAACTTTACCTTGTGATAGGGAAAACATGCCCTATCCATAACTGTGTATTGTGGGACATATTCAAAATAGAATATTGCTATAGTCAAGAATACCCATGCAAAGAAATCCATTATTGAAGGGGGGGAGAGGGAAAACTAGAAATTTTCTCTTGAGACATCTTCTCCCATTTTCTCAGCAGTGCCTAAAAAATTAGGGAAATGATAGTCGTCTCTTGTTCAAGAAACCAACTAGAAGATCACAAATGAAAATATCCAAAGTTTCTTACATGAAGTTATATTGTGCTCCTAAGAAGCAGGTCATTGAGGAGAGGTGTCGCAAACTCAAACCAAGCACCACGTTCGACGACGGGTGAAACGATAATGAAACACAAAATTGAAACAGGTAGAGAGTCATTGGGCGTACGTCTCATATGAGGGTAGGATCTTATTTATATGAGTTTGAGTTTTAAGGGATGTGTGAGAAGTTTCTTCACAAGACTTAAGGAATAAGTTTAGGTGTTTCTAGAATTCTCCACATTAGGCTCCAAATAGGGTATGGATGAATGTGGAATTGAATTTTCAATCTGATGCATTTTGCAAAGTTTCATCAAGAAACGAGATAGTTATCCCTAAAACACTGGACTCTTTTTGTCCTCAGTTACTGTTCATGTGGGTCTCTACAATGAAAGACATTAAATACAACCTTCCAACTTTGGGTTTTTGATGCATTAAATGTATACATCTTTCTAAAATTATTTAAGGGTGCAAACAAAGTCCAAATAATCCCTAATTTGGTTTGTTAGGTAATATTGGGGAGAGGAATCTGATTTGTCATTATTTATATTTTTGAGAAATTTTAGTATTTTATTTAATATTTTTAAATATTATCTAGAGGCATCTAGTAACTCTAAAAAAATGTGGAACTTGGCCTACAAGTTGTACTATATATGGGGAACACGATTTTTCCATTGATTATTATTTTTTTTATTTATATTTTTTGTCTTTAAATTATATTTTCTCTCCTAAATAAACATAAATGTTTAAGATTGTCCAAATTAGATGAAAATTCACACATAAGCTTATTTAAGTATGCAGATTTTGAATATGGGGTTTAATTCCACTTTTGGAGACTTTTAGTAATTTATTTAATACTTTTTTCCTTTTATCCTATTTCCTTTTCCAAAAATAATTAAATTAGTTATTATCATGCAAATAATATGAAACTTGGCTTCCAAGGCAATAGGCACACAAAGGACACGTTTTCACTATAATATGTTTATTTTGAGATTTCTTTTTATGAGTTATGGCACCATTAGAAATTTTGACACATTATCATTATATTTATCAAAACATTATATCAACACTTACTTAATTAAGTCTTATTAATGTCAAATTGTTACAAAATGACTTATATATTATCATTATGCACGCAAATATACATTTAACACATTATGTCCATTATTTTCTTATTTATTAAAATTATGAGACATTATTAATATATATGGACATGGATTTACCATGTGTCTCCAAAACATATTATTTATTTTTATTTAGTAATTATGTTAGTAACGAAATATATGTAATATATTTCATGATTTTATTTACGTGCTACCACATCATTCAAATTATTATGTATGTGTGTGTTAAATTTTGATCCTTATTTGGTCACATCTAAAGAATAAACTTCACTAGCTTTATGATCATAAAATAGAGTATTTTTGGTTCATTACAACAATCCAACCCCTTAAAAGATTTCTTCCTTGAAATCTAATCATCCAACATAATTATACACCTATACTCCACCCCTTTAAAATATTTTACCTAAAAAGGCAAACTAAACAACACTAGAAGGCATTAGGGTTACTTATGGATTAGTTGTGAACATTTTAGTGTGTTTATGTGGTTCATGCATCCAACTAACAGTTCATAGCACCATAGAGTTGCATTTTAGGTCTTTGTTTTACAAAACTAACAACTCTAAGGTCCACATCAACATTCAAAAAGTCAAAGGGTACAAAGGGTAGGTCTACTATACCTTTATATTATTCTACATATTTATAGTCACCACGTAGCCAAAAGTAGGGTTTATGATATCCACTACAACTAAATCTAGGTTTATCCACTAAAACTTCACATATCTCTTCATTGTGACTTAGTCAAAGAAAACTTCAATAAAGTCCATAAAGCTTTTTTTTACATATAACAGTATAATGAAAATAATTTTCAATATAAGAAACCCAACGATGTAAAACAAAAATGGTACCAAAATCAATTGCATGAATCGAGTCACAACTTTCCATTTAAAATCTCCTTATCCAACCACTTATACATCCTCATAACATATCTCCACCATAAACTTAGATCTTGACATCCAAAGGGATATATCGCCACCAACCTACATTGTAGGGTAAGAGCACTTGTTTTCTTATCATGTTAGGTTATTAATCATGATTCTTATGTGTACCTCATATAGTTCTAAATTGACCCTTTCATCATCTTCTAAATATCGTAGGACAATTTAAGGGTATACATCACAATTAGAGGGTAATTATGTAGGGCAAGGGTTCTAGTTAGGGAGATGAAATTGAAATAGTCAAACTCTGACCACTATGGACTATTATACCATGTTTCAAAGAGTGGGACCCGATGGGGGATCTACTCCCTACTCAAATTTGAGGAATAAAGCATCCACTCCAAATACACACATAAGGTATGTTGGGATAGGTGTAAAATTTCCAAATCTCAGATGATGGTATACAAAAGACAAAAGTATAGCAGTGGAATATAAAACATGACTATAATCATTTAAGAAAAGTACATTATCATCTCCTATATCGAGTTTACATGGGTATTACATCATAAGGATCTAGTAGAAGCCAATCTATATCATATCAAGTTTATCTACAAGCATCAACTCCTTAAGCTAGGTCCATCTCAGCATGCTATGTCCTCTATGTCCTACACTAGGGTTGGAAGCACACCCCAACAAGAGGAGAAAAATAGATGACATCATCATAAGGCTGGTATGTGCATACTAAATTGAGTATTGAGCAACGTAATGAAATAAAGGACATCAAATAAGCAAGGCTACCAAAAAAAAATCTTTAACTACAAAAAAAAATTGTAGCCAAAACCTCAAATTTTGTAGCTAAAAGCTTTAGTTACATTTATCCTTACATATAAAATATGAAGCTAATACCCATGTAGCTAAATGTTTTTGGTACATTTTTTAAATATGTAGTTAGATAATCATTTAGCTACAATTACATATGTAACCCTAAATGTAGCTAAAAATGTCTTTACACATACAAATGTAGTTATAATTGTAGCTAAATATATGACTACAATTGCATGTGTAGCTATGATATGTAGGGGTAAATGCCATTTACTACAATTCAATATGTAGTTTGTATACAGAAAAAAATGGCAGTTACTACAATTGCAAATGTAGTTAATGTGTAGTGAAAGACATCATGTACTACACACATATGTAGTTGCATTATGTATCCAATTTTTAACTTGTCAGTACACAAATAATTTTTACAAAGAAGAGAAAATCAATATTCAACCAAATCAAGTTGTGATTCTTTTTAATAATCATGCTTTTATTTATATTGAAACAATAAATAAATATGGAGATGCCATTAACCTTGCCTCTGCTTTACAATATGTATGGAAATACGATACACATATAAAATATTCTCTATATGCCTCAAGATCATGTATGTTGATGTCCTCTTCTTACTGCCTTCATTCACTACAACCTATATATGCTACATTATCATGTACATCTTGTTCTATCATGATTTGGCTTTTGTAGGAACTCCATACTTGTATATTCAACTGATATGACAAGGCTAATAAACTCAATAGAAGATGAATATGCTTAAGGTATTATTCTTCTTTATTAAAAATTGGTAACTGCTCCATGCTCTACTTCTCATTGGCCATAGAAAATCAACTCAATGTATATGTTTATGTCAGGTTCTGTGTCCATTTCATTAGAATTCATACTTCCATGAACAAGAGGCATACTCACAAAGATGTTCCCTCTGTAAATTGAATAAGAAAGGATAAATTAGATATCATATTATAAGAACATTTCATCAAGTATCATAGAAGATAGACAATAACTACTTACTTTGATTGAATTTCAATAACATAAATAATTATTTTTTATAAGAAATCTACTAAACTTTGAACAGTCAACTTGGAATAATAAGCAACCCTATCTACTAATTAACAAACTTTAAAGACCCATTTACTCATTCATAAGGAGTCTACTCCATTATGAATAGTCAACATTGGATCTTGTAAGAACAGTTAACATTGGAATTGTTTAATATATTTAATGACATATTTACTTATTCATAAGGAGTTTGCTCTAATGTGAATGAACAACATTGGAACTTATAAGGACAAACCTAAAAGGGCTCAAACACGAAACCAAGAGCAATAGTGAGGTCAATCTAGACCAAACTAAAATTTTCCAAAGACATGTTATTGAATAGACCAATAATAGTCTTCATCTACCCGATGAATCACAACCCAGCTCTATGTATTTACATTGAAAACCAACAAACATTATAGAGTAATCAGCAAGTCCTAAAAAACAATCGAATACCAAAGAAATAAGAGAAGACATAATTACATCACTTAAGAGGAATCAAACAATCTCGAGTCAACCTGTTTAAAAGTGATTCATCAGTAGAACTAAATCAAATAAATTTCATCATCTATTATATGGATTTCACTAATAAAACCCATGCCTAGATCTATAGTTCTCCCATCCATGTCATGAAAGAATCTGATGGAACATACCAATTACCAGTCCTTCTAGTTTATCACTTCTTTCATCGACTTATTATGCAATACATGAATAAGTGCTGGAAAATGCACTTTGTATCACATCTTCTCTACTCCACCATGCCCAACAAGTAAAGATGCTAGGAATGGCCATCAATGTCCCAAGCACTGGAATACAACTATCACATATATTGTGGGGGTTTCCAGAACATTTTGTTGTCTATTTGATCTATTTGAAGATTCAGTCTAGTTGGTAGAAAACAGAATGCTCTGTGATGTTCTTGTTATAGAAACAATATTACATACAAAGGAAATAAAATTTTATTACTTGGAAGAAGGGTGAGGCATGTTTTGGGGTCGAGAGACAAAATCTTAAGCCTTGTTTAGCGCCATTTACATCCCTAGGAGTGACTCTCATCAAATCAAGAGATAATTTCTAAATAACAAAGAAAGAATTAAAATTAGTGTAAATATTTCAACTATGGACAAGCAGGAGTGGGAAATAGGCAATTGTTCATATCACCTTTGTATGTTGAGGATCTTCAAGTATGTTATTGCCGTCCATTTTGAACCCACATGATCCATAGTCATAACCCATTTCTCAATAATTTCAATGTCATGGACCTCAAAACATTGGAATTCCAAAGTCAAGATCAAATTGCATTGGGAGTAGTCAAGACATTGGAATTCCAAAGTCAAGCACAACTTGCATTGCGAGTAGATATCCCCAAGGCAAGTTGAGTTGTGTATTTGTTAATGAATCTGAACTCATAACCTCAAAGTCCAAAAAACATTCTTACTAAGTGAAAATACATGTTTCTATAGTGCTAGTCTAGTATACAATAAGTACATGAATCTAACAGAGTGATATACTTGATGAAGCTTGATATAGAAAACTCTAAATGTATATTTTCAAAAATATGTATTCATATATCCATGTAAATTGTTGTATAAGATTTCTTTCACTACTTTGAAGTTGAGCATAATCATTGTTAAAATCATCCTGGTCTGTAAATGTCGTACACCTCAATGGAAAAGGCATTCTTTCTAACATAACAATTAATAGATTTTGTATTGAGAAGGAATTAGCATTCCCAAGAATGTAAACTAACATAGCTTCACAATGAATGTCAAATATTGGAGAGATCTTTGAAGTAAGAATTGAGGATCATAAAATGGGGAAGGAGAATTGTCTTTGATTGTTCACAAGTCGTAGAAGCTTTATCCCCCACTGATGTTATATTTAAATTTTCTCGTGCACCCACAAACAACTAACAACTCATTTTAAATTAATTTTTTCGTTCCCTCCAATTTTTCTTTTTGACTGTCCGCAGCCATATTTTTACATGTTTCATGAATGAGTCCAAAATTTGTACTTAAATATATTCAAAGTAATACCAAAAGCTATTAACAATCAGACTTGATATAAACCAAAATAGTGGTTATAGTCATAAAAATTCCATAATTAGAAAAATATATTATAAGACACGATAGTCATTCATCATTTTTCATAATATTTATATTTTTACACATAATCCAACGTCATTATAAATGATCCATATAAGTTCACGTTCCTTAACATGAAATGAAAACGAACCTTATCAAAACCCACATTCCATGATTTTAGTATATACACATAACTATTTTTTATACATCACATCATCAAATTATATATACTAAAATGATGATATATGTACATTACAACCCTGGGTAACCAACTAATCCCCCTGTTAGTTGGAACGATGATATTTTCAGCGCGACAGTGCAGGCAGGACCGATGATGTAGGCGTGGTGGGGATGCGAGGATGACAACATGGGCGGGATGTAATGATGTTGGTGCGGGTGTGGTGATGACTTGGACGTAGATGCAATGGTGTTGGCATGGGTGCAGATGTGGCATGGTCGTGGATGCCACAATAGTAAGAGCATCGAAACAACATGGGTGTAGGCATCACAAGGGTAGCTGCACTCAGTGTGGGTAGGGAGACAGCTGGTTGCTAAATTGGTCACGACGTAACGATGGTCATTATGCATCGGCAAGCTAGACACGACTCATCTTAGCGCAGAGGGTGTGATGCTGGTCATAGAGGGGGGATAAAATCAATGACAACCAGCTACGGTGGCAGTGGAATCACAACAGGCATGGTGTTGGTCGCGGTGGGCAGACGAAAATTGATGATGGCCAACTGCGATGACATCGGCCTATGCTTAATGGTTGTTTGGAATGGGAGAGACCACCGGTAAAAAGAGGAAGAGAATGGGGTGTGGGGCAGTTTATATAGCATCCACTAACTATACGTCTCCTCATACCATGCTAATTTTTATGTAGCACTGTATGGGCGTGTCTCCTCAATACTATGCGAGGGCAGATGGATTTAATTCTATTGCATGTCTCGAGGTGAGGGTAGAATACTGATGTAGATAGTGTGATCTATATCAGTACTCTTATATTAGCTCTAATTCCCTTTCTGATCAAGAGTCCTAGAATCTGTAGAAAACTCTCTTAGTTACCGGGAATATGCTAAAAGATCATGTAGTGATCTGACTTTGAGTAGAAGAGATATTCATGTTAATGGAAGTGAGATCAATGATTACTTGAATATTGCATCTTTTGTTATGAGAAATAATGTTTTAACATCTGAAATTGTTGGTGGGCATATTAGACAAAAAAATGATTGTCTTCAAAAAAAATGTTATGACACAAAACCACTGGTTCGAGGATTTGAAAAATGATTATAGAGTTTGTCTCTTAATTACATAACCAAATTTTGTGATATAATATTAAATTTGTAGCAGGTTGTCAACGAAGAAAATGTTTGGTGTGCTACTAATGGTGTTGGCTTTGGAGTAGTACTCAGAGTTATTAATGTGTGATTGTAACTGTTAGTTATTTGAAGAAACCAATTGCTTGGGCTTATGACTTGGCTGAAGCCAACACAACTTTGTTAGATCACAAATGTGATGCGTGTATGCGCATAAAAATCCATCTTGGATGCTATGATCTGAAGATGATGAATGAGATAAAGGAGGAAAAACTTGAAAACTATAACAAACATATGAATATCAAATAAATTGTCCAGACGTCTCGTGATTTTTATGAACTTTAGTGGTTTTGTTCTTTTAAGATAGATGATAATCATCTAGCTCATGTAATTATTTCTGCATAATTGGTTTCTCAAGATAGATTTGTGTCTTAGTCTTTGTGATTTCAATCATATTTGGAATTTCATTGTTACGAACAATTTGTTTGATGTTCCAAAGGGTTTCTAGAATGCATAACACTAAATTATATGAACAACATCTAAAATGGCTTCAACTATGATTTTATATCCATGTATCCACTGTTGTTCCTTTATATACCTATAATAGGTGATTAAACGTTTCACAGTATATACACATAGAATGGGTTTAGATTATATGATCCTAACAGAAGATGAGCAAACATTTAGAATTATTTTGCAACAGTTCGCTTAGCTATGTAGCTGCTCATTACCAAGCTGATTGGGCATGATATATCAGTAGCATATGAATTTGACATCAAGTTTAAACTGTCATAGCTGAATCCAGTCATATACACGGAGTAGGATTATTATTGTCTTGAACTATATAAACTACTAGAGAACTGATGTATACAATGTTACCTGAACATGCGGAAAAGAGTAGAACGTGCATCTATGTGCCTGCATACAGAATATATGAGTGATGGAGAATAGACCTTTTAAGGTTTTTTAAGGAGCTTTCTTTCTAGTAAGATTTCTGATGGCAAAAAGCACTTTGCAAAATCTGAAGACGTATGCGGTACAAGACGAAACTAGGATAGACAAGGGCCAAGAAAGGTCTGTGAAACTAATGAAGCCTCACATAAAGAAAATATGAGGGTAGTGAAGCCATGGTTGCGTACAAATATAGGATGGGAAAGCAATGGTTCGTAGAAATTTTCACCCCTTTTTAAGGGCCAAGTGATCTGGTTAATGAATCTTATGTAGCTAGACTACCTATGAACTTATCAGTGGTGCGACTCTTGTCGCTGTATCCATGTTATGCTATCATACTAGGGAAAATAGGAGGACTGATAAAAGATGAGACGGTATAACTTGGTCGGATATGTTGAACCCAGCGGTGATGCCATAACATAAAATAATAGTTATAATACACGCACCTGGTCGCTAGTTTCACCTCTTGTAAACATCCTCTGGGAAGTATAATCCAACAAACCATGATTGTTGAGGATGTCACCTTGTACGAATCTACACACAACGACAGATTCTTTGTTCCAGAAACAAACTTTATGCCTTCCTCTTTGTTCGACATCAGTGATGACTCCTTTTGGGGTGGTTGGAAGGCAGAAGAATGGGGAGGATGGGAATTGGGGGACGGTGGCGGAAGATATTTGTTTTCCCTTATTGGGATACAAATTAGGAATGGAGGTAAATGAAAATTTGGAGGAGGATACAAATTAGGAATGGAGGTAAATGAAAATTTGGAGGAGGATACAAATTAAGTTGTTCTTTTCGCCCAACTTAGCAAATGTAAAAATTACATCTAACTACACATTTTTAAGCTACACTTTTATAAATTGTAGGGGGGCATGGTTTTCCACTATAAATAAAGGAATTGTAGTTAGTATACAAAAAAAAGGAAAGGACTACCCAACTGGGCATAAAGGAAATTTAATTTAAAAAAATATTAAACAAGGTGAATAGTTTCCGTAAAATAATGGTTGCACTACACAAGCACATATAAATTTTTGAGCACAAAACCCATCACAAGAATTATCATTTGTATGCGTGTGAGATAAACATACCACTAGAACAATATAAATAATAATGACGGTCAAGGCTCACAACCTTGAAACATGATAGAGAATGACATACCGTTGGACTCCCTATATATATATATATATATATATATATATATATATATATATATATATATATATATATATATATATATATATATATATATATATATATATATATATATATATATATATATATATATGGGAATTTATTCAATGCCCGCGCGGGTAGTAAGTTAAGTTACCCGTTTCCAAAAACACGGTGGCAATTTACGTAAATAAACTTATTACAGCGCGACTCTCCGTCCAGCCAGCGTAGCGGCCGAGCTCGGCGATAGCCCGCACGACCCGGTCGGAGCTCACGTGATCCGATGACGGGTCACGGCCGTGACGTGGTGGAATCATTACTCGTCGACGAGGCCATCGCTGCCTTGCCGTGCTCTGCCTTGCAGCCGAAGACGAGTACCATGGACCTTTCTTGACGCCCTGTGAGTGGCTCCTAGAGATCCTAGATGGTGCTACTGACCTACAGTCGAGAAGCTACACAGGCAGTTGTTGCACGAGGACGACGATGTCTCCAGTGCCTCCTATCTCTCCGCCTTCGCCTCATTTGCTGGGGCGGTGGCGCCTAGTCCATCGAGCTCGGAGCTGTCCCCCGTCACCTCGGCTGGGCCTGGCCGGCACAGCAAGGGCTGCCTTCAGCCAGAGCAACCGTCATCCGTCGAGGTCCCATCCAAGAAGAATAAATCACTGTGGTCTCTCTCCATTTCCGTTTAATATCCAAGGTTATCGAGCACGATGTCTGGTCGTTGGCTATCTACATATATGACATTGGATTAACTAAAAGCTTCCAGATCTACACAGATGAGTATAGATAATCTCTACCATCTCCATCTAGAAGAAGCAAGCGGTGAGGGTAGTTACCAGCCCAAAAAAAGTAACATTAGGACAAAAAAAGTAACTGTACGGTAAGAAAAGTAACTATATGACATTAAAAGTAACATCGAGACACAGAAAGTAACTATCGGGCACTGAAAGTAACTATCGAACACAGAAAGTAACTATTAGACACAGAAAGTAACATCGTCGCAGATAGTTACTTTTTACGTTATGATGTTACTTTTTACGTCATGTGATAGTTACTTTCTGTACCATAAAGTTACTTTTTGTGTCTTTGTGTTACTTTTAGTGTCAAATAGTTACTTTTTATACCATATACTTACTATTTGTGTCCAGGAGTTACTTTCTATGTCGAATAGTTACTTTTTATACCATATACATATAGTTACTATTTGTGTCCCAGTAATCTGCTTCAGGCCGCCCAATCCTCACATTCTTTGCATGAGGTGTACATGGCCCCATCCGCCCTATCCTTCTCGATAGTTACTTTTTGTGTCCTATTGTTACTTTTTGTGTCTTATTATTACTTCCGGTTTCGGTTAGTTACTTTTTGTGTCATGGTGTTACTTTTAGTATCAGATAGTTACTTTTTATAGCACATAATTACTTTTATGTCCTCGTATTTACTTTTGGTGTCAGATAGTTAGTTTTTATATCATATAGTTACTTTTTACCGTATAGTTACTTTTTATACCACATAGTTATTTTTGGTAACCTAAAGTTACTTTTCGTGTCAAATAATTACTTTACATACTAAACAATTACAATTTGTGCTACTTAGTTACTTTTTTATGAACTTTTGTTGTTCAATTGTGCTCGTCATCGCCACACAGCAGGCGTACATCTTGAGTATGTTCCTGTGCCGGATCTTCCCCAAAATGTTCATCTCCGCCATCACCATCTTCGAATCAAGCCCCTTCCACAACCTCTTCACGACGACAGTCCCAGTGGTTCCTTTACGGAGATCCACCCTGTAAACTTTCCCCATGCTGCCATTACCGATCAGGTTCTCCTCCTCCAGGTTACAGATGATCTCCTTGGCATCAAATTCTGTCGGGTGGAATGATTTGACCCTTCAAAACAGCTTCCGGCGACCCTTTTTGCCACTTCCTTCTGCTTCCAAGTCGTCATTCTGGAGGGCCTCGTCGAGCTTGTAGCTGCGGTACCCAACGCAGACGAGGCCACCGAGAAGAAGAACGAGAGCTGCTACGATAATGGCCGCTACCAAGAAAGAGCAATCAGCCAGCCAGTCACCGCGACCGCCCACACTCGCCATTCCGGTTATTCCGCCCGCCCCCTTGCCTAATCTCACTCACTGGCTCCTCATCATCTTCTTCCTCTTTCGCCTCCTTCACCGTCTCATCTATTCCCTTCTTTCCCTCTCCACCAAGATACCAAGAACGACAAAAAAGATGAAGGCGAACCGACAGCGACCGCACAGCCACAATGCGCCGCAGTCTGCGGCCGCCTCTCCTGCTCCCTTCCATCCTCTTCCTCTTACTCCTCCTCCACTTCCCTTCTGCCGCTAACCAGCCACCCACCCCCGAGGTCGCCGCCCTAACATCCATCCGCCTCGCGCTCCGTGACCCCCTTGGCGCACTCTCAACATGGGATCCATCCTCTTCTGACGCTCCCTGAACATGGCGCGGCGCCGTCTGCGGTGACCCTGACCCGTCCAACAACCTCACCCGCTCCATCGTCAAGATCATGCTCCCAAACCTCCGCCTCGAAGGAATCATCTCACCGGCCTCGAAGGAATGAAATTATTGGATTATTTACAACTAAATGCCACAGTGTCATCCTCACGGGTAGCAAACCTGAATACCCGCACGGGCAATGAAAACCATCCCATATATATATATATATATATATATATATATATATATATGGCCCATCTTTATTGCCAGCGTGGGTAGCTATCCGCGCACCCTTCTGACTACTTTTTTTTCGCAATTGTAGAAGACTATTTTGTCTAGCTCTCCAAAACATTTTAGCCAAAAATAATATAATTTGCCCCTCCAAAATAAAAAAACCCGTCCTTATATATATCTGTTGTATATTTTATACAGAGTTACTTTTTTGACACCATAGTTACTTTTTTTTTATAGCAGAGTTACTTTCTTAGCCATGAGAGTTACTTTTTTGGCTGCCGGGTAGCGAAAATCCAGGCTACCCACGCGGACAATGAATGAATGCCCATATATATATATATATATATATATATATATATATATATATATATATATATATATATATATATATATATATATATATATATATATATATAGGCCCATCTTTATTGCCCGCGCGGGTAGCTACCCTCCCACCCTTCCCATCACTTTTTTTCAAAAAACAAATTTCGCAATTGTAGAGGACTATTTTGTCTAGCTCTCCAAACAATTTTGGCAAAAAATAATATCATTTGCCCCTCCAAAATAAAAGAACCCGTCCTTATATATATCTGATGTATATTTTGTACAGAGTTACTTTTTTGGCCAGCAGAGTTACTTTTTTGACAGCAGACTTACTTTTTTGGCTAGGAGAGTTACTTTTTTGGCTGCAGGTAGTGAAAATCCAAGTTACCCGCGCGGGAAACGAATGAACGCCCTATATATATATATATATATATATATATATATATATATATATATATATATGAGAATCACCACCCTGGTATGGGCAGACAACCTCCATCCCCAAAAAAATATGGGCACATAACCCAAAAACTAATGTAATTACACTACTCTAGGACTACTGAATCTCAAAACATGTGTAAATGTGGAGGCAAGTATAAAGTGTAGTCTTTTATAGAATAATGAAAGTAGCCATAACAAAAATGGACAAAATGAACAACAACCACATAAGTGGCAAAAATTAGGGTTTCTTCAAGAATAAAAGCATAAGCTGGAGTCAAAAGAAAGTACACCAAAATAGGATGATCATAACATCATTGTAAAAGAGTGAAATCACCCCTTTACTAAAAATCTAAAGAATTGACATCCATTCCAAACATACTCAAAGGTATGATGGAATGGGCATAAATTTTCCAAATTTATAAATATTGGTATACAAAAGACAATTGGAAAGCAGCAGAATAAAAATTAACTGACTATATTCAATTTCATAAAAAGGTTTACAAAAATACATCAAATTCTCCCATAAGGGTTTACATCAAGATACACAAATAGGATCTAGATAGAGGGAAGTCTAGACTACTACAATCTTGTCTCCAAGCAATATCTCAATCAACCAAGTCCAAGCCAAAAGCTATGATCTTCTTGTCTTATCCATCATCTTTCTCAACACCTGGGTGGTTGGGAAGGCACCCAACAAAGGTAAAGGGAAGAAAAGTATGTGTCACAAAACTATTATAGGATAACAAGATAAGAAAATGTCAAGTTCTATTTTTTTATAGTTTCTATATGTATCTAATTCATAATAAGCAATAATATTTAAAAATATTAAATAAAATACTAAAAGTTCTCAAAAATAAAAACTAATGCCATCCTCACCCAAAATTAGCTAACCAACCAAATATATGTACTTTGTCTAAACCCTTGAATAATTATAGTAAATGTTGTACATTTAATGCATCAAAAGACCAAAGTTGGAAGATTGTATTAAATGTCTTTCATTGCAGACACCCGCATGAACAGTAACTGTGGACAAAAGGGTCCGGTATTTTAGGCACAACTCTCTCATTTCTTGATGAAACTTCATGAAATAACTTACATCAGATTGCAAATTCAATTATGCATCCATCCATACCCTATATAGAGCCTAACATGGAAAATTATAGAAATGTCTAAACTTGTTCCTCAAGTTTTTTGAAGCTACTTCTCGCACACCCCTTAAAACTCAAAACCCATATAAAGAGGACCCTACCCTCATATGAGACACATACCCAATGACTCTCTACTGGTTTTAGTTTCTCCTTGCATTGACATTTCACCCGCCACCAAATGTGGTGCTTGGTTTGAGTTTACGACACCTCTCCTCAACGACTTGCTTCTTTGAAGTACAATAGATCTTTAGGTAAGAAACTTTGGGCTTTTTGTCTGTGATCATCTAGTTGGTTTATCGAACAAGAGAAAAAACAACATTTCCCTAATGTTTCTTGGCATTGCTGAGAACATGGGAGAAGATGACTCAATTTTCCCTCTCGTCCCCTTCAATATGGATTTCTTCGCATGGGTATTCTTGTCCAAAGCAATATTCTATTTTGAATATGTCCCACAATACATAGTTATGGATAGGACATGTTTTCCCTGACACAAGATAAAGTTTGTGTTTTTCATTTAAGGGCAAATTAAACCTTTGTGAATTTAATTTCAGTAATAAGTCAATAACTAATGTTAAACTTGCAAAAATCATATCTTTTTATTAGAATCTCAAAACATTATACAAAAATATGTTTTGGAATCACTAGAACTTTCTATACATTTTGGTATAGTTTTCATTATCTAATTCTGAAGTTTTAAAGTTTGGGTTTATTGTGCTTTGATTTTACTTATGATCTTGATAATAATTATAGGTAACATAATAATTTATACAGTTGGGATTTTGAGTCATATCTCATTAAGAAACCCTTAAATCAATGTTAAGTCTTTAACATGTTCTGACCTAAGATTTTACCGACAGATTTGGATTTCTAGGATTTTCACAATACATAAATATATTAGAACATAAAACCTAATTGATGGCACTAATCCTATATGTAGGATGATATGACTTTAGACTTGGAAGATTAGAAATTGATCTCTAGCTTAATGCTCAATTCAAGGTATGATTGCATCTCCTATTATTCTATATTGAGAAACTAACCTAATTTTATCCTCTCTTGTAGTATGTTTGCATCCCCAATTATTCTATATTGAGCAACCATCCTAAATTTTCATTCTTTTGATAGCCCACACAATATCTCTCTTTTGAGAATTTAATTCCATGTGAAATATTCTACATGATTATGATTGTAACATATCGAATTTTGGACATTTTGTCTTTTGACCCTCTTTCCCATCTTTTCCTTTCATTTCTATCCTCTTTGGCCTTTCTATTTAATTTGTGGAGAATATGATGGTTTAGTGAACATTTGTTCACCTTTTATGCCAATAAAGTGTTTTATGCACAAATACCTCAGTAAATATTTTAATAAGGGCCTAATATGCAAATTTACCATTCATGTGACATAGTACCAAAATATATTCATTCTAGATCCTTCCTTAGCCTTATGGAGCAAGGAAGAGAAAAAGGAATGAATAATGTTGCTTTAAACATGTTAATGTGATATGGAATTAATTAATATGAGAAATATTGGTAATATTGGATAAAGGGATAAAATTCATAAAAGGAACACTAATTGGTTAAAAATAAGTTGTGATTCATTTTCGTTGGGTTTGGTTTGGCTTGTAGGCCAAGTTTCACAATTTTGGGACAATAATAAATATCTCTCTTTTATTTTGGAAAGAAAAGATGAGTTTTCCTCACAATATTAAAATAAAATACTAAATGACTCCAAAATTGGAAACTAATCTTAGATTCGTGATGTACATATTAAAAATATCCTTTGGGTGAATTTTCATGTAATTTGGATAATCTTTAATATACATGTTAATTTAGGAGAGAGAAAGTGTGTATAACCTTTAATTTGATAATTAATTAAATAAATGGCACAAACATGATAAAATAATGGCAAAATCATATCTAAGACATTAATTGGGACACATGAGTGAAATTTGATCATATTTGGATAATCATGGAGTCATAAATGAAGAAGGAAAGAGAAAATGAGTTTTGAATTATTTAACCCATTAAAAATCCTCAAAAAGAAAAAATAATTCCATATTTGAATTCTACACGTCAAAATCAATTAGAGTGTCAATGTTTATTAAATTTGGAAATGGTTTGAGCCCTCAAAAGAAGAAAGAGAAATTTATTGAATAATACATATATCATTTTAATCGATTTGGAAAAGGAATTGAAAAATGAATGTCACGCGCTATGCATACCATCCGCACGATTAGATGGTTTGGGTCATTCGGTGGACCCATGTCCATAGATTTGATGGCTCATGGCCATCTTCTACCTCTGATCAGGTTGGGAAACTAAAGCAAGATTTGTGGAATTTTCCAATTCGATTATCTCTCTCGTTACTCGACCAAATCGCGTGTTCTTTAGCTCGTTGGATTCCTTCTTCAAATCTGCACCATGTTATCCCAAGGTTTTCACATTTTGTCGAACATTCGAGAAATCCCCAAAGTTCTTAAAACCTCTCTCTCACCTCACCTATGCGAACCCTAACCTACACCCCCTTGCCTATATACACCTACCCCGAGTCTCTTTGGAACCTTTATTACTCGACCCACCTTCCAATTGTTTGTTTTGTCACCATTTTGACCCCCCACCAAGCGGTCGACAATGCTGAACTTGTGGTGCTTCTCTCTCCCTGCTCTCTTCATCTCCTATCAAATTACATGTACCATCGACTCCGGTTTCTCCTTCTCTTTCTTTTGAGTATTTGAATGTCAAATTTCTTCAAGTGTACCCGTTTTTGCCCAAATCTTACATGAGCAGCAGTAGTTGCTCAGTGCTATGGCTCGGGTGTGAGTGGGGGAGAAACTCGCTTACACTTCTACATTTTTTCCCTCGCCATTTTCTTTGTTTCTTCTCTGACTCGCGTGCGAGGCATAATGGTCCTTTGCTTCTGTTTGGTTCAGATTTGACCCGACCTTGATCGAGTGCCAGATCGACTACCAGTGAGGGCGAGCCACTAACTTGGCCCATGGAGATTGGGCCAAGCAGTGGGCCTGGCCCCACCCTCGCTCGCTCTCTCACTCTGTTTCGAATAGCCAAACCTACATGGCATTTTTTCATTAGTTAGTTTTAGAAAATTCACATATTTTTATTGGTTGGACCAAAAATAAAAATAAAAAATGTTTTGAAATAAGAAAAATACTCTCTATCTATTAAAAATAATTTCAACATTTTATTCTAATGTTTTCAAAAAAGTATTTTTGGGATGATTTAATTAACTAAAAATCACTAAAAAATAACCCTAAAAGTCCATATCTTCAAAATACATAATATTATATGTTATTTTGATCAGAAAACCTTAACTAAGATAGTGGTGATGTTTTTAGGACCTAAATTAGTGGGTTGTAGAAGAAGTTGATAACTTTATGGTTTTTAAGTCCTTAATGAATGCATATAATACTAATACATGAATATGGTCATGATAATAGGACAAGTGGACCCTAATCTTGCTTAGGATTTTAGAAAGTGATTTCTAAGGCTCTCAGGAAGAGGTATGTGCATCTAACACCGTAGTTGGGAAATTTTATTCCTTAACCTATCCTTTCCGAATGAGGCTTAATTTGACCTAATCTTCTATTCTTGAAACCCTAATTTACTTATGCCTCAAATCAGTTAAGATATTATCTTGTTTGGGTTTTAAACCCCACTACCATGCTTATTGGTTCATATGATTATTCTTGCCATAACTAGTTTTTCTAGCATGTAGATTTATGTTCTATTTAATTTAAAGTAGCGGTACTTATGTACAACCACCCACGGAGGGCATGTATTTATTCGCCCTGGGGAATGTTTTATTCTCCTCATATTATTGTAGGTGACTGGGAATGTCTTATTCTTCCCTCACCTAAGGTTAGAGTTCCAGTAGGTGCCTCAACCCTACATAGTTAGGTAGACATAATTACCTTATTACTTTGATATTTCTTTTTATTAGTTATGGCAACATTAGGAATTTTGACACATGATCAATATATTTATCAAAACAATATATTAAAACTTTATTAATTAAGTCATATTAGTTTCACATTGTTACAAAAGACTTATATATTATTATTATGCACACAAATATACATTTTACTCATTTTACACATTAGGTCCATTGATTCCTTATTTATTTAAATTATGAGACATTATTAATATGTATGAGTCTGAATTTACTATTTGTTACTCCAAAGCATATTATTTGTTTTTATTTAACCATTATGTTAGTAAGGAAATATATGTAATATATTTCATGATTCTATTTATATGTTGGCACATAATTAAATTATTATGTAAATTTGTTCCAAATTTAAATCCTTATTTGGTGACATCTAAAGAACAAACTTCACTAGCTTTTGATCCTAGAATAGGGTAGTTTTGGTTCGTTACATAATACTTAGCATGATAATATAGTTCATCAAGTCACAAGGCATAAAAAGATCACTCATTTCGAGGTTAAGTGATTAGATGATAACAAATTAAGTGAATGTCCAAGACTTGGCCAAGTTGTAGAATTCACACACATAAAGGATCATTTTTAGGTCATAAATAGTCATATATGGTCCAAATGATCTTTAGAGTGAATTTAGATGGTCCAAGACAACAACATAGTAAAAGTTGACTAATATTACTAATATAGGGGGATAGACTAGCTAGGGATCATGAATGATACATGCCATGCATTATTGATGGTGATTACTAATAAAAAGATCATAAAATGAATCATCTTTACTAAATTAGGGACGAGTCATGCAATACTAGTAGGCTATATTAGGATCATTGCAAAAGGGTGTTTCTAGATCAAAATGATACATAATATAATGGGGTTTGCTTTTGGGGTCAGGTATATATGGGTGTTTGAAGATTAGTCTCACTAATTAAGGATTTGTGGCTATTTTTACCTAAATGGGATGAGAAGAGGGGAGGTCAGAAGGTCGGCCCACTATGGAGGCATGGGGTGAGCATGTTGGCTTGTGTTTGAGGGTCTAGCTTGTGTGGTATGTGTTGTCAATGAGTGGTCAGACATGGGTGTTGGTGGTGACCCATGGGGAGATGGGGATGCAACATGTGATCAAACTTGTGAGAGGGACTCTCAAAGTGGTAGGTAACTAGGCTCCTATTGGGGTTATCTTCAATCCCTAACTAGGGCTTCCTAGCCTGACCACAAGGTGAGACAACTCGCTTGAGATTACTAGGGGTAGTGATAGGCTTCATCGAGGAAGAGAAATCTAGCAACTAAAAAGGCAGAGTGATTGGTCCTATTTATAAGTCAATAGGGTGTTATATTGATTCCAATAGACAATAGAAAGGAGGGTGGCCAGTCCACATATTGCCCCACCCAGAGGACTAGCATTTTGCATTGGCTTCGGTTGTAGGTCAAGTGGGACAAATTACAACTAAGATGACTATGAGGTGAGAGGGGGAGGTGTGTGGGGTGCATGTCTGGGTCTAAAGGGTCAGCTCAAGAATCAAAGGGGATGGGGAAGGCTAGAACAACTAGCATCAAATGGGCAGAAAATACACATATTAGCTCAAATTTAAGCAAGAAAATATGCACGATAATAAGGATGGATTCATCTGTAGGTGTGCATACATAATATAAAATTAGGAGGTAAGATGGTGATGTGTTATGTAAATGGAAGTTAGAGTTTTGTCAAATTGAGTGTCACGATGTATTAAATGTATAGAAGATTATCCAATTATGTATAAAATGTATTCTCCTATGAAATTGAAGTAAGAGAAAGAAAATAGAGAAAGGTGGAGTTAGAAGGTACATACATGAACAAATGGAAAGATCCAATCCATTACAAGTTGTTTCTTTACATTACAAACCACAATTGTGACTCCATTCTTTGGAATGACCTGAAGTGGACTCACATAGGGCGATATAAAGATGGTATGACACTTGAGTCACTCTTGTAACATCATTCATCTTGTAACATATTGTTGCCCTTTGCCATTTCCTTATCTCAGGATATAGTTTGTCTTCCTATTTAGTTGTGAAATAAGCATCCATTATCATAGAACAGACCTTCAAGTAATCTAGGAAGACTTACTTCAATCCATCTGGTAAAGGTTTCATCCTTAATAGTGGAAATAAACATTAGGTCTTCAAATCCAGCTTGTGTGTCTTATTCAGATGAATCCAAGTGTAATATGCATTGCTTCACATATTGATCAATAGACTCACAAGGTCAAACATTGACGTTGCATCCTATCTATCATCTTGTAGATTGATACATCTCTAATTTACTTAGATTGAGTTGATTGGGCTACTAAGGTGATCAATCCATTAACTCAATTTTGGGCATCGAGTGGTGCAACTGGATAGGTGGTGGTCCTGGAGGTTGATCATTTGTTGCTCGGTATCACATGGTCAGGTGTGGGTTGCTCATCAATTCGATTTAGCTTAGAGAAACCTGAATGTTTAGTGGTTTCTCGACCTCTATCTACAAGAAAATTATGGCATGAGGTCGAGCATCTTATAGCTCGAGCAGTGATAGCTTATTGTATATAGAGATCAGTAGATTGTGATTGAGAATCATGTCTGGGAAGGCTGCTCAAATAGTTGTGTCAATTAAGTTCTACCTAACGTTATCAACCACTTATGCTTGAGATGTGGTGGTTGATCAAGCTTGATCAACATATAGCTTGATCATCAAGTTAGTTAGATTTTGATACATAAAGCTTGATCATAATATGTTGATCATTAAAGGTCGATCACTAGGATGATCAAGGAGGTTGACTGTGATCTTGAACTAAGCAATCTAAATGCAAAATTGGGCTTTGAATTGCAAAAAAGAGTGTGATACATATTCATTCATTCATTACCAAACTCATGAGGTAGTATAGTACCATGACACCTACAGACTAGCAAGAACATGGTGTATAGTTGCTTATTTACCCAAAGCACATGTCTTGAACATATGTGTAGGGTTTACAAGTACAAGATCTCCCTCTTCTAACCCTCTAGAACCTGCAACTCATACCACAAGAAAAAAATATGATAAAAGTATGGTTTCAAGAATTACACAAGTGTACACCTAGTTCTACAACATCTAGGTTCTAACCTAGAGGCTAAGTCAACTCAGTCAAAAAAGGTCAACTTATTATGTTTCTACGATATCTATGTAAGTTCAAATTTAATTTTTGTCACATGGTGAGAAATGTATCGTCCAACAATTAGTATAAGTTAGAAATTGTAGAACAATTAGTGGTTTTCTTAGGACTCCCAATTTGTAGATCTCATTAAGCAAGTCAAATTTGTATATCTATTAGCTTGATTTGGATTGTGATAGGATGTAAGAGGCACTAGTGTAGCCATATGAGCCGAGGAGCAACTAAGGAATATGCTTCCTAGGCTTCCATGGGCGCCAGCTAGCATATCCAAGGTAGGAAGAATGAGGTAAATGAAGCACTCTACATAATTATTTTTCTTGAGATGAGGGGGAAATGGAGAGAAATTAAGGAGATAGGAATGGAAATAAACATCTAATTTTTCTCAAAGGGTTGTGTAGAGGGAGAGCATGATACCTTGACCGGCCTAAATCGCGCGTCCAAAAGGAGCGGATTTGAAGTAGTCAGACTTTTAAATTACCCAACTCTTAGGCCCCCGCAATGATGATGGGGTCCGAAGTAGCGATCGGGGTCGAACTATAGGGACAAGGGTGGTAGTGTTGAGAACTCGGAATCAACACGTTACACTCCGATAGAAGCCAAGTGAGGATAAAGTTCCCAAAAGGGAACAACAGGCGAAGATCGATAAAATAAAAGGAAACTATCTCCAACTGGAGCTACAAGGAAAAATATAAGGTTTTAAACATTTATCAGTTTTTAGGGTATTTGCGCAACGAAAACAGAGAGGATAACAATAATACTTTAGTAAGGAACGAAGGAGGAAGCTTCGGTAAAATAAGCGGCAACAGGAACTTCCAGCACCCCTTCTCTCAAAGAGGGTACCTCTAACTAATCATCAGTACCTCTCTCGAGGTTGCTGGTCTTTGGTTAGAGTGGAAAGATCACTAAAGCAACTCCGATCCTGGGTACTCTCGTACTCCCATATCGGACCAAACACTAGAGCCACAACACCTATCTCGAGGTTGCTGCAACGGGAAACATGATTCGATAGCTAGTCAAAACATGATCCAAGCATACAAGCTAGAGTTCGGATGCTAAACAAAGCAATCATCCAACAAAAAGGAACCAAACATAAAGCAATAGATATTTAAAGCTCCTCTAATTCCACTAGCATAATCATTTATATAAAAGGGTTTAGATTACATTGCGTAAGTAAAGAAAGGTAAATGACTGGAAAAGGTAAAGATAAGCATCACCTCCTTGATTTAGAAGAGCGACAAGCAGCAGTAGATCCCTAAGATTCCTCCAGCCCGATATCGGGCGGGAGCCTTGCCCGATACCGGGCGGGAGCCTTGCCCGATACCGGGTGGGAGCCTTGCCCGATACGCCTATGTCGAGCGGCACTCCCTATCAGGCGACATACCGTGACATGTGGGGTATCGTGCGACGCACTCGTGCTTGATACGGTCGTGACGGGGTGCCACCCTCTTGGGCGACATGCCGTGACGGATGATTCGTATCGGGCTTTGTATCGTGTCAGGCTAGAGACTGCTTAGGGTGTCGGGCTACTCATATCGAGTGCCCTTGTTGGCCGATATCGGGCTGCTGCGGTGACCGGGGTGGATTCTAAGTGAACCATTCTCGCCCTCTCGGGTCAGAGAAGTACTCACCTAGTATCGCCTGGTACACCTCTGGGATGCGACATGCTAGCTCCAGGTGCTTTCCCAAGTTAGCTTTCACAAAATTCTGACCCGTCCCATCAGAGTCATGTAGCTGTTATTTATAGGCAGCTGTTGGGAGAAGTTGTGGTTCTCCGGGCACCACGTGTCCTCCATCAGCACTACCATTGCGGATTCAAAGATGCCCGATATGCGTGTCACCCGACACAAGGGTGTCGGGTTGTAAGTTTTGTCGGGTGTCGTGACGAGTGAGCACCTGCCGGTGGGTGGCTTGTATCGCGCGACACGCTTCAGTAGTCGTGGCGAGTCCAGTTCCTTGTCGGGTAAATGGCATATCGCTCGTTAGCTCCATCTTGCACAGCACCCCCGTGTCGCGCGGTAGTGTATCGTGTTGCCCTATGTCGGGCAGCGAGCGTGTCGGTCGGCTGGTAGGAAGGCCGATGCAGGTGGAACACGTTCGTGGGCCGGGACGGGCCTTTTTGCTGATAAATGAGTCAAAATGCGAGGAAAAACCTACAAAAGATGATAAATTTGAGTTAAGAGCGTAGCGTGACCTGTTTATTCAAAAACATGACAAAAAGGAGAGGAAAATAGTTTAAAAAGGCAGATTTGACAACGAAATAAGGGCCAAAAACATCACAAAATTTGGTGTTATCAACTCCCCGAAACTTAGCATTTTGATTGTCCTCAATCAATCTTTAAACTTTGTTTGTGACGCTTCTTCTTGACCGGTATGGTTTTCAGATAAAGGGTTTGAGCGAGCATTGAGATGTCTTACAGAGAATACTGCCCGACCACAAACAACAAACTTTACTTTTCCTGCCTTATTTAAGAAAAAAATTTCTCCACAACTTCGGCGAGACTTGGGTTCATGATTTCGAAGTTAACTTTCACACCAAACAACTTTGGGGAATAGAAAATTGTGTGTTTGGGTAGGCTTAAGGCTTTTTGGGTTTTTCTTGTTTCCCATCAGTCCATCCAGGTACGGGTTCGTTAGCGGGCGAGTGGTCCCTGCAGTTCAAGCCAGTTGGCTTTAGAGTAGTGATTTCACATCCTACGTACCACTGCCCCAGATCTACCATGCCTAAAGATGGGTACTTTTGGAGCACAAGTGTGTGTGTGTGTGTATATATATATATATATATATATATATATATATATATTCATTTGACACAACTTTCATACTTTTATTCACTCTCATAAGGCTATTCTCTCTTTTTGGGATTTTGTTGGGTAAGGGAAAACAAGAGGATTTTTTTGTTTTTGTTTGGGCAGCTTTTTCCTTCTGCATACACGTCTCTTAGCTGTTGCGAGATTATTTTTTGAAATTTTTGGCGTGGAAAGTCGTAGTCTTTTGTTGTTTGAGGCTGCATTATCAGAAAGAGATAACAAAACCTGCATCTCCTTGGACACATAGAAAACAAACTGGCAAGAAGTCGTATTAGGTTTTTACTATATAGTGTCTTTGTACATATATGTGGAGACAAAATAAGCAAAATTTTTAGCAAAATTTTTGTATGAGCATGTATATGTATATGTTCACATGTTATAGAAAAAGAACAGGAAGAACAAAAAGGAGTGGAGTTTGAAGAATTTTTTTTTATACCTCCCTCACTGGTACATGGTACCCCCCCCAAACTTACTCCACACTTTGTCCTAGAGTTGTGAGGTAGATAAGGTAGGGTAATGTTAACTCAGTGAGGGTTAGCTGGTGAGCGCGCCTTTTCTGGATAGAAGCTCCCACACATATTCTCCTCATTTGCTGTGGTAGTCGATGTGGTGGAGCTGGTCAGACGTCTCTTTATTTGATATCCATTCCAGTATGAAGATGCCGCAGTTGTTGGATAAAGGAATTTGTTGTGGACTGTGGTGGCAGAACTGGAGTTCGTGCCATTTGCTCACTGTCGTCTCCAGAAATGGTTGTGTCAACGCCGCCACCTCCTCATAGTATTTTTGTACTAAGCGCTCTAGGGGTGTCAACGCTGTTGATGTACACTGCACTGGATGATCTTTGTTGCTATTCGAGCTGTTGTAGAAAATTCCTACTCGTTGGTGAGTGTACATCGTCAGGAGCGTCCAGTGGTTGTAGTGCAGGATGGGCAGGAAGATTGTGCGTGGAACCCTGCGCTGCAACTCTGCCAGAAATGATTGCTTCGCTCCTGATTCGTCGGTAAGGCAGATGTCATTGAACAACATTGGATGAGCTATGTATGCGTATTCAAACTTCTTCTGTAGTGTCTGGATGTAGGCAGCCGCCACTGATATCGCCAGACATCCTCCTTCTTTTACCATGTACCTCAAGTCATCAACCGGGACTATGATACTGCCTACCTCATAGATAACATCTACCGGGGTAGAGTCAGCTAACTTCAGAAGAACTTCATTGACCTGCTTCTGCATGAGTGTAGAGCACGATAAGCGGTCGAAATTGTTGATCATTTCTTCTGGTGTTTTAGGCGAAGCCGGGTCTTCGATTTTGTGCACTTCCCGCAGGATCTCTAACTTCTTGCCTGCCCCGTAGATGTCTGCTTCTATCTCAATTTCCTTCTATGGAGTGTTGTTGGGTTGTGAAGATTCGTCTGCTTGATCATTGTCCAGTAGCCTCTCCGGTACCCCTGCGTCTTGGAAATAGCGCCTGTCTTTGATCAGTAGTAGTGCATATATGCTTCTGAGCTGGTAGAAGTTTTAGCCCTGGAGATGCCTTATGTATCCAAATATGTTGAGCAACTCCATGGTGCGCAAGACGATAAAGGTGTTGTTTCCACTTCCCTCTTCTGCTTGGACGGGGAAGTCTTTGATAGAGAAGAAGTTCCAAATGCTGCTATGATGTTGGACTCCTTGCATGATGGCTCAGAGAAGACGTAGCGGTAGAAGCCTGAGATGCTTGTCCTCCGAGCGACTGAAAATAAGGCCTGAGCATGGCACCTCCTTGTTGCAGCAGCTAAGGAGCTGGACGTTGTGGTTCCGGAGGTCTGCCACACACAGGAACCACATGTTGCGGTTCTTGTACGGGGCCAACACGATGTTCGTGTTGTGCTCTTCGATGTGTCACAGTATGTTGGCCACCGCCACAGAGTCTGGTACTCCCATCATCAATCTTCTTGCCAAGGTCGGGGTGGCATTGTATATTGTTCTCCGACCTATCCCGGTACTGATATTCTCTATTATTGCACCTTCTAGGACCCTGAACAACCTCTTTCCGACGACGACTGGCGAGCGGAATATGCTTCTGAGTGCTCCTAGTCATACGGAGAAGTAGCCGTCACTCCAGACGACGTCTTCTTCATCAGCCTACGACCTCAGGACCGTGTTCATCAGTTTCTGGTCCCTGATTGACAGGTAGTCGATGACCTTTCTGTCGAAGTCGGCCATCTCGAAGGAAGGTATCTCTGACGGTGTAGAGAATTCATCTGTCGTCGAGCGTCTTCCTCTGGGGGGGTCTTTCATTGGTGGCACATATGTCCCCCCCTCTCCCTCAGATTCGTCAGAAGAGTCCTCCCCGACGTTGATTTCTTCGTTGTCATCCTCAGCTTTGTCCAAGGGGACTAAGGGAGCCGCTTCTTCCAGACCGCGGGAGCTCACCTATCCTACTGGAGCTCCGTTGGTTGACCTTTGTGGCGTCCCTTCCTCGGGCGTTGGGGATGGCCCGATGGAGGAGGAAGTGGACGATGATCTTGATGAGGATGCTGACGAGGAGGGTTGAGAGCCTAAGCCAGGGGGTGATGGAGACCTTCTCGTCTGCCTTAGGCGTGGATGGTCGTCCCCCCTGTTCAGCCTCTCCTCGATTACATCAAGGCACTGGAGGGCCTGCTGAAGTGTGGCGTTGAGTGCCTCTAGTTGGCCGGGAAGCCCAACTAGAGTTAGTAGTTGCCGCTCCTGGCTGTTCAAACTCTACTGGAAAATGGAAAACTTGCAGGTAAGCGAAGAAAAACTAGTAGAGTGGCTTTCTGTTACCTCCCACAAGTTATCGAGTTTGTTTTCCAGCATCTGTCCGAGCGACGGAGGGGCTCCTGCAGATCTCCCTCACGTCCTTGTGACACTCCTCCCGCGTGAAGATCTACTCGACGAGTGTGCCGCCTCACTTGAGGTAGTGTCGATCTACACTGTTCGCCAGGTGGATGCTTCGGGGCGAGGCGTCGACACTTTTGCGGCCGTCTTTGCCTCGCCCTCTTGTTGTGGTGGAGAAAGCCGCGGTGTGGGTAGATGCTGCTCCACTTCTCTGTTGTCAGTGACTTCCTCAGCAGCTACTACACTGGTAGCGGTGTTGGCGTAAGCTGTGCAGCTCCGAGATCCATCTCTAGGATCTCGGTGAACACCCCATTACTGGCGTCTGGCTGTGCTTCTTCCTCTTCCTCTAAGGGCATCACAGAAGGTTCTGAAGCTGTGGTTGTCTCTTCCGCGACAGCTTCCCTCGGGGCTTGTACGGTTGGTTCTACCCCGGTTGTTTCGGCGACCTCAAAGATTGCCAGTTCTTCTTCAGCTACAGCAGATATTGTCGTGATTGTGGCTGGGATGGTAGGAGCAACGGCAACTCTATCAATTGCTGTCATTGGTGTCTCTAGAGCAGTGGGCGGCTCGGGAGGAGCTGCGAAAGATTTCTCCTGCTGAATGTCAAGAGGAATTGGTTCTCCTCTTGCAACTGCCCTCTCTTGTATTCTGGTGGTGGCGGAGTAAGCGGCTTCGACTGCCACCGCTTTGATCTCTGCGCTGGTGAAGACCAGCTTTTCTACATCGTAGTTGGCACAGCTGGGAAGCGAAAGGAGGGTGCTTGTTCTTGCAAATTTGTAGAAGTAGCTTCACCCCTCCTTCTTGATGATGCCGGATCTCATGAGGAACTTGAGGTCGATCTTCTCGTCGCCCCTTGTCCTTGAGACACTGCACGGCTCCCGTGGGTATCCTAACCCAATCACGATCAAATTGATGATTCCACCCATGCAATACTCCTTGGTGACATCCGTTATTGGGTGCAGCCTATTCAGCAAAAAGCGCCCCAGGTTGATCACCCTGCCCTCCATCACATGCCACATGAGATATAGTTCTTCGGTGTAGACGTTGCTGGACTTGTTTTTGCTGAAGAGCAGGCATGCCACCAGCTTGTGCACTATTCTCCAGAAGCAGGAGTGCACCGCTGCCACCTTGCTTCCTGGCTTGAATGATGACTCGCCGGTCAGCCTCCTCCAGAGCTCCACGGGGTTGAACCCGTCTCCTTCGGTGATCCTCACACTGTTATTAAGATGTTCCTTCTCCTCCTCACAGGAGGAGAAGATCTCATTGAGCAGCTTTTCAGAGATGACGTGCTCTGAGTTGTATAGCCGCCCCTGCAGTCTATCTGCTCCGCCGTATTCTTCGATCTTTTCAGGTCTATTCTGCACCTGACGGAGAGATGACATGAACTCCCTGGTGAGTTCAGTGTAGGAGGCAGAGTGGCTGAAGCAGATCTTCTGCAGCCCTGCTGCAGCCAGGACATTTTTGAGTCTGTCGAATATGCCTAGCTGAAGAGAGGACGACTGGTGGCAGAACCTGCTCGGCCTGTAGAGTTTCGTTGCCAATTCCGAGTAACGACGCCCATGCTCATCATCCCGGGGCATGAACCTGCCTGGCGTATAATTCAAAGACTCTATTGTTGGTGTTGGATCCATTACTTCTTCCCTCTGTGCTCTCTTCTCAGCTGTGGATGGCCCAGCTGCCTAGGGATTTGGGCATTTCTGCCCGACTGCCGTGGCCTCTGTGTCGATCCTCTGACCGTGTTCATCGACTTGAATGATGGTTTGCTTTGTATGGTCCATTTATGTTATCATAAGATAAGTTAATGAAGCATCTGAATGTCCTGATATTAGGTAGGTAAAAACTTAAAGTCGATATCGATGTTCAAAATCTGATAGAACGATAAGAGAAGTTCAGCCCGATACAAAAAGCTATCCGACACATCCGTATCGGGCTTCAAAACTGAGCAATATCATGCCTGCCCGATACGCCTGTGTTGGGCAATATGAAACTTTCAAAAATCACCGTAGGCTCATGCCCGATACGACCGTCCTTAAGAAGGTGTCGCCCGCCGCTGGGAGATACAAGACTGGACGATATAGCTAGTGCCTGAAACACTCCACGTTCAAGGCGTGTCGGGCAACACAACCACGTGATGAGAGGTGCCCGATAGGGTCGTTCTGACGGAAATCGTGTTAATCAAGGCGACACGGGTTGGGCGACACAGGTTTTTCTTGACAGGGTATCGGTCAACATGTCAAAGGTGTGTCGCGCGACACATGTGTCGGGCGATACAAGAAAATCAACTAAGTCGTAGGTCCGATACGATGGTGCATAATATGAGAGTCGTGTCAGGCAAGAAAAACGATATGGTTGTCGGGCTATACCTTTGCTTAAGTTATCTTGCACGATACGAGAGAAGAAGAAAGGTTGTGCGACATGAGAGCAATGAGAGAAATTACTGCACGATACAGGAGTAGGTGAAAAGTAAATGCAGTAGCCCGACACAGTTAAACTTCCGTACTATATATAGCAATCCAAACCGGGGGAAAAAATGGGTAAATCCGGGGTGCGTGTCAGCTTATGAGACAAATCATTCCTGATACGAGCAGTCTCGTCCGTCTAATCAAGGGTAATTACCCATCCCGCCCGATACGGGTGCTCGCCGCCCGGGCGTGTCGTCTGACACGGCTCATAGCTAGGATGCGACGCCTGATACGACATCGTCTGATACGGGAGCGTCTTGCATGCCGCTGAGTCTTTTTGCCTGATACGGTCAGGGAACATGGTATATTTGCCCGATACAAGGCTTCAGAACAAGATTTATGATGAAAAACCAAAAAACAAAGCGAAGGAAAAAGCAATTGATGGGTAAAACATCATTGGCCTAAAGAGAAGTTCCCGGCCTCAGATAGTATTACTCATCAATGCTCATAAAATAGAGCAGTGGCCCATAAAACAAAAGAGTCAGAGCATGTGACGCATGCACTGACTCGGGCCTTATTACAATCATAATGTTCATAATGTTTTTCTTGCAGGAATGGAAATAACATCCTATTCTAAGAAAAGTAAAACTCAGGCTGCCTCCCGAGGAGCGTTGTAGTTAGTGTCGTCAGCTCGACAGCTCCAGATCCTTCATTTTTTGATTTCAGCTGTTTCCACATCTTGCAAATTGATCTCTGTCCTTCTCATGAACGCTTCGTCTTCATATAACCTTTTTACCATGTGCCCGTTCACTTGAAAAACTTTGGATGGATCATCTTTATAATACAGCTCCATCATTCCGGACGGGTATATCTTTGCTACGGTGAAGGGTCCGGACCACCTTGTTTGCAGCTTACCTGGAAAAAGACGAATGGAAGATTTAAATAAAAAAACTTTGTCACCTTCACTTACATCCTTCTTCCTTAGGTGGGCATCATGCCACACCTTTGTCCTTTGCTTGTAGATCCTTGCATTCTTGTAGGCATGCATTCTCAACTCCTCGAGTTCCTACAACTATAGATATCTCTTCTCTCCTGCCTTCTCCAGATCCATATTCAAGAACTTAATCGCCCAAAGGGCCTTGTGTTCAAGCTCTAAGGGTAGATGACATGATTTCCCATATATCAACTTGTAAGGAGTAGTTCCAATGGGTGCTTTATATGCAGTTCTGTAGGCCCAAAGTGTGTCATCAAGCTTTGTCAACCAATCTTTCCTCGTGAGGTTGACCGTCTTCTCTAAAATCTACTTGATCTGTCTATTCAAAGCCTCTACCTTCCCAGAAGTTTGCACGTGGTAGGGTGTAGCGACCTTATGTTTAACTCCATACTTTTGTAGGAGCGCTTCAAACTGTTTTTCTCCGAAATGCGATCCATAGTCGCTTATTATAGTACGAGGTACTCCAAAATGAGGGAAAATAGTCTTCTCGAACAACTTTATCACTGATTTATAGTCGCACGTTTGGGTGGCAACAACTTCCACCCATTTAGACACATAATCCACTGCCACTAAAATGTACTGGTACCCTTTCGATGGGGGAAATGGACCCATGTAGTCAATCCCCCATACATCAAAGATCTCGACTTTGACCCAATTGGCCATAGGCATCTCATTTCTTCTTCCAATGTTTCCTGTTGATTGGCATTCTTTACAAATTTTTACATAATTTGCAGCATCCTTGAACAAGGAGGGCCAGTAAAAACCTGATTGCAGTACTTTTGCGGTAGTCCTTTCACTCCCCAGGTGTCCTCCATATGGAGAAGCATGGCATTCTTTTAGAATGTTCGGGACTTCTTCTTCGGGGATACGTTTTCTGTACAGGTTATCTGCGCATCTTCTGAAGAGGAGAGGATCGTCCCAGTAGTAGTTTTTTACATCCGCAAAGAGCTTCTTCTTTTGATTATAGGTTATACCAGGAGGCAATTCTCCACAGGCAAGATAATTACAAATATCTGCAAACCAAGGTAAATTCTCATCTTTGGTTTCAATCATCAGCAAAGCTTCGTCAGCATAGTTGTCGTTAATAGGTGGTTCCTTCTGCCTTTCCACCATGATCCTTGATAAGTGGTCGGTGACCAAATTCTCCGCATCCTTCTTATCAATGATCTCATGGTCAAACTCTTGTAGTAACAAAGCCTACCTCAACAGCCTGGGGTTGGCATCCTTCTTCTGCATGAGATATCTTATTGCCCCCATGGTCGGTGTAGACTTTAACTTTTGCTCCGATAAGATAAGATCTGAATTTGTCAAAAACGAAGACTATCGTGAGCATCTCCTTTTCTGTAGTCGTATAATTCACCTGAGCTTCATCTAGAGTGCGACTGGTGTAGCAAATTACATGGTGCTTCTTGTCCTTTTTCTGCCCCAGGACTGCTCCTACAGCATAGTCACTGGCGTCACACATAAGCTCGAAAGGTAGCTCCCAATCTGGATCTTGAAGTATAGGCGGTGAGATAAGAGCATCCTTTAAGGCCTGAAAAGTGATTAGACAATCATTAGAGAAATTGAATTCAATATCCTTTACCAGAAGGTTGGACAACGGTTTCGAGATCTATGAGAAGTCTTTTATAAATCTTCGGTAGTAGACGGCGTGCCCGAGGAAACTCCTCACTCCCGTTATAGACTTCGGTGGGGGAAGTTTGGAGATGGCTTCAACCTTGCTAGCATCTACCTCAATGCCACGCCTCGAGACTTTATGCCCTAGCACGATGCCTTCTCGTACCATAAAATGGCAATTCTCCCAGTTCAAGACCAAACTCTTTTCTTCGCAGCGTTGCAAGACCAGAGAAAGGTTTTTTAGGAAGGCATCGAAGTCCTTACCATAGATAGAAAAGTCGTCCATGAAAACCTTCACGATATCTTCCAAAAAATCTGAGAACATCAAAATCATGCAACGCTGAAACGTTGTGGGAGCATTGCATAGGCCGAAAGGCATTCTTCTGAAGGCGTAAGTCCTATAGAGACAGGTAAAAGTGGTCTTTTCCTGGTCATCTAGTAAGATGGGGACTTGATAAAAACCTGAAAAACCATCCAGAAAATAGAAATAGTCATGATGTACTAATCTTTCAAGAACTTGATCAATGAAAGGAAACAGATAATGATCTTTTTTCATGGCTTGGTTCAGTTTCCGGTAGTCAATACACATCCTCCATCCCGTGACGGTCTGAATCACCACTTCATCACCTTTATCTCATTTAACTACTATTATACCTCCTTTCTTAGGTACTACATGGATCGAGCTCACCCAGTTACTGTCACTGATCGGGTAAATGATCTCAGCATCCCTCAAATTGATTACTTCTTTCTTCACAACTTCTTTTAGCATCTAATTCAATTTTCTCTGGGGTTGAGCCAGAGGCTTAGCAGACTCTTCCAGATTAATGTGATGCATACATAATGCAGGGCTAAGGCCTTTGATATCCTCTACTGAGTATCCTATAGCCTGCCTGTGGAGTCTCAACTCCTCAAGAAGTTTGTCCAATTGATCCTTCGTAAGATGGGCATTCACGATGGCATGATTTCTCTCCTCTTGATCTAGAAACTCATACCTTAACCCTTCAGGTAGCTGCTTCAACTCGGGTTTAGCCTTGGGTGCCTTTTCTTCTGGCGCCTCCTCTAGAGAGGCAAACTTAACTGTTTCTATTACCTCTTCTTTGTCGCTCATATCTTCATCAGTCTGATTAAGATAGTTGAGAAACTTGACAACTTCTGGACTTTCAGGATCAGATTCTTGATTGCTTATTGCTCTTACAAGAGGGTTTACCATTAGGATATCCTCTTCCACCTCTTCAAAACTAGTTGTAGCTTTCTGCAAAGCAAGCAGACTCTAGGAGGGAGGGTCCTTTCATCGCATCCTTTACCTTGCAGTCTAAGTGATCATTTCTGACCCTTAGAGTGATTATTCCCTCCACAACATCAATCAACGCCCTTCCTGTAGCCAAGAAAGGGCGTCCAAAGATGATAGGACAGCTAGGGTCCTCCACAGTATCAATAACCACTACATCGTAAGGAATGAAGAAACTTCCTACTCGGATCGGTACATCCTCAACAACACCTATAGGTCTTTTAAAGGTATGGTCTACCAATTCAATCCTCATGTTGGTCTTGACCATATCAGTCAAACCTAATTGCTGCATGAGGCTTAGGGGCATAAGGCTGATGCTAGCCCCTAAATCAGCAAGACCTTTTCATTTGACATTATCTCCAATGGAGAAAGGAATGGTGAAAGACCCTGGATCTTTCTTCTTATTGGGTAAATCTGCTTTGACAAAAGCCGAGGACATACTAGCAAGATGCACGGTCTCTATTCTTCCTCCTCTTTTCTTCTTGGTGATCAAATCTTTGAAAAACTTAGCGTAGGTTGGCATTTCCTCTAAAGCATCCAGAAAAGGTACTTCGAGGTGAAGCTTCTTTACTGATTCCATAAACTTCTCATAACGCTTTTTAAGGTGTGCCTTTATTAGTTTGTAAGGGAAAGGCAACTTGGGAGAGTAAGGACTTCTCTTACCAAATAGTTCCTCAAAGGATCTTGGTTCAGGTTCTCTGACATGAGCTTGTTGATTGTCTTCTTCTGCGGGATTATCAGCTGCAGTCCTTGATTCAGGTTCCTCGGGTCTGGCTTCTTTAGGGCGTTCAATTGTCTTCCCTGATCTCAGCACTGCCATTTTGGCAGATTCGGTGTTGGAGGGTATCTTACTAGAGGGATTCTTTATCAACTCGGCCATCTGGTCCAACAACTGATCGATTTGGCGTTGGTGCGTCTACATGTCCGCCATCTGAACCTGCATCGTGTTCAGAACTCCCGAATTTGACAGCATGCTTTGCGCCAGCTGGTTGTTGATGGTATCTTGTCTTTTGACAAAATCGAACAATTGGCCTACCAAGTCTGGTGGGTTCAAATTCTTACCCTGACTTTGTTCCTTAGCTTGACCTTGGCCTTGACTAGGGTTAGCCGCTTGGCGACCTTGGTACTTTCCTTATCCTTGGAAGTTTGCCTTGTTCGATTGGAAAGAAGTAGTTCTGGTGAACTCACCTTGTCCCCCTCTTTTCTCAAAACCTTGGGGTTGCTTGGTGGGGTTATTCAGCTGATGTGAGTTTTCGGCCGCATCCTTGTTGCCATAGTTAAAACTGGGGTGATCCGGTCTCTTGAAGTTGACAAAGGAGACGTTCTCAACTTCCTCTGCCTTGGACTCACTTTCAGTTGACTCATCAGGTCGGGTGTAAACATAGTTATCAACCTCGTGTCCACCTTCTCCGCAGGTGACACATTTCATGACTTTCTCAACTTGTTTCTTCCCTTTTCCACCTGATTCTTTCAGTTGCCTGACATCAGTGGCTATCTTCTGGATTTGAGTGGTGATAGCTTCCATAGCTTTGGATTCGAGTGAAGGTCCTTCACTAGCCATCTTCTTAGCATGTCCTCTATCAGATCTGTCATAGTCGGTGTCGGCTTATAACTCGGCCATGTTCTCGATGATCTTTTTGGATTTGCTAGGCTTCTTCCCTAGAAAGTCGCTGCCTGCAACCGCATTTAGCGAAACCCTTTCCTCAGGGGTCAGACCATTGTAGAAGGTGGTTATCAAGAAACCCTTTTTGTAGTTGTGATGAGGGAAGTCCCTCTGATATTCTTGATACCATTCCCAGGCTTCGTGTAGATTCTAATTCGGCTTTTGAATGAAAGACGTGATCCTCTGTCTATTCCTGACGGTTTTGTCCGTAGGGTAAAACTTGTTTACAAAAGCATCCGCCAACGCATTCCATCTGTTAAAAGCTTGGTGTGGTAACCCGAGGTACCAGGATAGAGCCTTGTCTTCTAAAGAAAAGATGAAACCCTTGCAATAAATCACCTCCTGTGGGACTCCCCACATTTTAATGGTGTCACATATGTTTTTAAAAGAATCTAGATGATGGTAGGGTTATCATTCTTTGAATTCCCTCTGAAGATCTTGTTCTAGATCATAGAGATGACAAATGGTTTTAGCTCAAAGTTTGTTACGTTGAACCTCGGGATGACAACAGGACATCTTGAATTATTGGCCTTGGTGGCAGCTAACTCCCTGAAGGTCTTTTCTTCTTCATTAGAATCTTCACTATCACTGTCTCCCTGGTTATGTTCTTGGTTATTTTGATTTCTTCTGCATCTTCGGTGATGACGACGTCTCTCATGGTGATGGGCATCCTCAAATTATTCTGTTTCAGGATCTTCATGTTGAGGGTTGTCGTCATAATAGTCATTGTCTTCATGCGGAGGCGAGTGAGGTCTAACTCTCGCATTTTGCTCACCCTCTGAAAGAGGTGGTTCAATGCGAGGTGGCATGTCTAGTGATGTCGGTGCTCAGATGAGCAGAATGCTTCCTTCCTGAGTACCTGAATATCACGTATAATCAAGTTAGAAAACTTGTATTAATAATACGAACTACTCCATACTCATTTCAGGTTAGAATATTAAAAAGGAAAAGAGAGTGTTGTCAAGCTCATTTCTAAGCTTGAGGCATAGGAGTGTAGTTAGCGAACTCGGGTTCATCAACAGTACCATTTTGCCTTATCCCCGACAACGACACCAAAAAGTTGGCTGGCCTAAATTGCACGTCCAAAAGGAACGTATTTGAAGTAGTCAGACTTTTAAATTACCTGACTCTTAGGCCCCCGCAATGATGACGGGGTCCGAAGTAGCGATCGGGGTCAAAACCATAGGGACAAGGGTGGTAGTGTTGAGAACTCATAATCAACATGTTACACTCCAGTAGAAGCCAAGCGAGGATAAAGTTCCCAAAAGAGAACAACAGATGAAGATCGATAAAATAAAAGGAAACTATCTCCAACTGGAGCTACAAGGAAAAATATAAGGTTTTAAATGTTTATCAGTTTTTAGGGTATTTGCGCAACGAAAACAGAGAGGATAACACTAATACTTTAGTAAGGAACGAAAGAGGAAGATTCGGTAAAACAAGCGGCAGCAGGAACATCCATCACCCCTTCTCTCAAAGAGGGTACCTCTAACTAATCATCAACACCTCTCTCAAGGTTGCTGGTCTTTGGTTAGAGTGGAAAGATCACTAAAGCAACTCTGATCCTGGGTACTCTCGTACTCCCGTATTGGACCAAACACTAGAGCCACAACACCTCTCTCGAGGTTGCTGCAATGGGAAACACAATTTGATAGCTAGTCAAAACATGATCCAAGCATACAAGCTAGAGTTCGGATGCTAAACAAAGCAATCATCCAACAAAAAGGAACCAAACATAAAGTAATAGATATAAGCTCCTATGATTCCACTAGAATAATCATTTATATAAAAGGGTTTAGATTACATTGCGTAAGTAAAGAAAGGTAAATGACTGGAAAAGGTAAAGATAAGCATCGCCTCCTTGATTTAGAAGAGCGACAAGCAACAGCAGATCCCTAAGATTCCTCCAGTCCGATACCGAGTGGGAGCCTTGCCCGATACACTTGTGTCGGGCGGCACTCCCTGTCGGGCGACACACCGTGACGTGTGGCGTATCGTGCGAGGCACTCGTGCCCGATACGGTCGTGATGGGGTGCCACCCTCTCGGGCGACATGCCGTGACGGGTGATTCATATCGGGCTTTGTATCGTGTCGGGCTAGAGACTGCTTAGGGTGTCGGGTTACTCGTATTGGGTGCCCTTGTTGGCCGATATCGGGCAGTTGCGGTGACCGGGGTAGATTCTAAGTGAACCATTCCTGCCCTCTCGAGTCGAAGAAGTGCTCACCTAGTATCGCCCGGTACACCTCTGGGATGCGACACGCTAGCTCCAGGTGCTTTTCCAAGTTAGCTTTTGCGAAATTCTGACTCGTCCCATCGGAGTCCTGTAGCTGTTATTTATAGGCAGCGATTGGGAGAAGTTGTGGTTCTCCGGGCATCACGTGTCCTCCATCAACACTACCATTGTGGATTCAGAGATGCCCGATATGCGTGTCGCCCGACACAAGGGTGTCGGGCTATAAGCATTGTCGGGTGTCATGATGAGTGGGCACCTATCGGTGGGTGGCTTGTATCGCGCGACACGCTTTAGTAGTCGTGGTGAGTCCAGCTCCCTGTCGAGTAAATGGCATATCGCTCGTCAGCTCCTTCTTACGCGACACCCCCGTGTCGCGCGGTAGTGTATCGTGCTGCCCTATGTCAGACAGTGAGCGTGTCGGTCGGCTGGTAGGAAGGCCGATGCAGGTGGAACACGTTCGTGGGTCGGGACGGGCCTTTTTGCTGACAAATGAGTCGAAATTCGAGGAAAAACCTACAAAAGATGATAAAATTGAGTTAAAAGTGTAGCGTGGCCTGTTTATTCAAAAACATGACAAAAAGGAGAGGAAAATAGTTTAAAAGGGCAGATTTGACAACGAAATAAGGGCCAAAACATCACAAAATTTGGTGTTATCATACCTCCTCCTCGTTCAATAACATGGTATGTATAGCGATAGGACATGGAGGCCTAATCATACAATCAAGCGGGGATTCGTGGCCAAGAGATCAGAGGGCCTCAACTGGTTAAAAACTAGAAGGGTGGATCACGTTGCTTAAGTGAAGGGGAGGATGCGGCTGGGAATCACCCAATTCTTTGGGCCCATGAAGGCACTCAGCGGGCCCAAAGCTGAGTAAGAAAGGGATAAACAATATTAATCAAAGGATTACTAAAAACAACTTCACAAAGTTGTTAATTGACGTTCACAAGTCTGATTGAGATGATTTTTACATAGTTGACATAGTTGAAACATCTACAATATGACATGCCAAAAGGAAATATTGATGAGGTTCAAAATCAATTTAAAGAAGATGGTACATTGATAACCTAAAATATAGGACAACCTTGATATTATTTGAACATTTTGATACATAAAATGAAATGTGGCAAAAACGAAACATCAATAATATTTGAAACATGAAATTTGACAAAAAGGGTGTAAATTGAACAAGGTATAGAAACATAGGGTACATACTAGAGGAGAGAGAAAGTATGTATGTCACATATATGCTCAGAGCTCATAGCACCTCCTAAATTCCTTATAGACTCTAATGGATTATTTTTCTATAAATCTATTATGTCTACATTGATATACTCACCGTTCATATGACTAATAATCTATTATACACTATAATGGTGTATATTTCTGGAGAGCTATTGTATCCACACAGATATACTCAAGAGTTGATATGACTCCTTAATGTTTTATACACTCTAATGGTTCATATTACTTTAAATATGTTGTATCTAAATGATGCAAGGATATATTTTTGATATTGACCCAACTAATAAATCTGGAGTTTCAAAAGATTACATAAATGCTCTCACAGAAGTACGAGAAACAAACTGGGTTGCCAATCCTTTTTGGATGGCAAAACCCAAGGACCCAAAATGGATATACTCAGTGTTCATACAACTACTAAATTTCTTATAGACTCTTAACGGTTTATATTTATGAAAAATATATGTATCTTCATAGATATACTCAGACTTGATACGACTACGAATTACCTTATGCAGTCTAATGATTTATTTTTCTGAAAAAATTATTGTGTTTGCATGGACATACTAAGAAATCGTATGACTACTAAATATCTTATAGACTCTAATGACTTATTCTTCCAAAAACTGTATGGATATACTTCATTTATATTGTGTGTAGAAAAATAAAAATTTTATCCATTCCGCGGGAAACCTACATGTGAATATCATGCATAACATTTTCTCGGCTTAAGATGAAGCGAAGTGTCTAGCTAGCCTGCATCAGAATATATCAATATTCATGAATAGGTTACACATATAAGTAACTAGAGCAGAATCAGAACATTATGTATATATTAACATGAGTAGGTAGTGACGAGCTAACAACAAAGTCTTTGAAAGCAGCAGCACGTGCAACGTGCACAATCCAAAACTTAGGGGCTAGTTTACGAGCAATATATATATATATATATATATATATATATATATATATATATATATATATATATATATATATATATATATATATATATATATATATATATATATATATATATATATATATATATATATATATATATATATATATATATATATATGGGTATTCATTTATTGCCCGCGTGGGTAGCCTGGATTTTCACTACCCGGAAGCCAAAAAAGTAACTCTCCTGGCTAAGAAAGTAACTCTGCTGTAAAAAAAGTAACTATGATGTCAAAAAAGTAACTCTGCTGGCCAAAAAAGTAACTCTGTACAAAATATACAGCATATATATATAAGGACGGGTTTCTTGATTTTGGAGGGGCAAATGATATTATTTTTGGCTAAAATTTTTTGGAGAACTAGACAAAATAGTCCTCTACAATAACGAATTTTTTTTTGAAAAAAAGTGGTCGGAAGGGTGGGCGGGTAGCTACCCACGCGGGCAATAAAGATGGGCACTATATATATATATATATATATATATATATATATATATGCTATTTGTACAATGCCCGCGTGGGTAACTTATTGTGCTACCCGTCACAGGAGACGCTGTAGCATCATATGTAAATATTTCCCCGCAAATTCTAATTAGTTGGTTGACGGTGGCCAGAGATGATGCGGCTTGATGTGCGGCGGCGTCCTGTCCGTCCAAACCTATCCCCTACGCGGTGCTCCCTCACCGTGGCATACCACACCGTCGACACAAACGGAGGGGAGGATAGGGGTTTCCCCTGTTGTAGGCCGCCGTAATCCGCTGTCGCCGCACCGGCACCATGCTTCACCTTAAGGGGCGAGTCCGCGGAGCCGTAGTCGGTACGTAGGGCAGTCAAGGATCGCCTTCGGGGGTTGGGAAGGACCTGTTTGACAATCGACTCGTCAGCATCGAGCTCCGGGAAAACGACCACCGTCTGTGGCTGCGGCGGCGGGGATCTGATGCCGAAGCCGCCGCGGCCTAGATCTCAGCCCGCGCCGGCCTGACTGCCGTTCAGGCTCATGCATCCGCCCATGGAGATTGGAGACCCTGCCCCGCCCCTGCGTGCTTAGTCGTCGATAGAGTTGCTTGGTTGGTGACTCATCGATCCATACGGAGACTCTGGTCGGGTGAGTAAGATAGAATTATAGCCTCACAGTGGTATGTTGGCTGGCGGTGTGTTGGTGGGAGGCGGGGTGTGGTGAGATGGACGAAGGGATAGAGGTGGGGTGCTAGTGTGCCTCTGCTACTTCGCCTCATTCTCTAGTGAGGCGAAGTACGGTGTTCCGCTTCCTCGTCCTACGTCTGGCAGAGCTCCTCCTCTGCCTCCGGTGAATCTGTGACGAGGCTCGTCCTCGCCATCTAATCGGGTTGGAGTACTCGTTCGGGCGGGCTGCGTTGCTTGGTAATGAATGATACTGCCCAATCGATTGCTGGATAGAACCGAAGACAAGACCTAAACTGAACTCAAGTCGAATGCACAAGTAATACACTGAAACATTGGGTCATTTCTAAATAAACAAGATTATACACATATTAAGTAATCCCTTAAATAAGTTGCAGGCATCGGTGATTGGTTGGTCTGGATTTGGTTCGTGGTAGTTGCATGCTTGCTTGAGTTGTTTGTTGTTGCTGACCTGTCCGATCAAAACCTGTCATCATTTGTAGCTATACCATCTACCCTACCTTCTACCTAAATCCACCCCAACATGTTGCAGCCATAGAAGTGCTCCTTCCTCTTGACTTTTAGTATAGTGTTGTTGCTCTGTTCTTTTTTCTGTTGCAGTCAAAGAGTCAAGTCTTTTGTGATTTGTTCAGTCTTGGAGACCGTATGATGGAGGGCGCTGGTGGTTTATCCTGTACTCCAACTCTTCCTGAGGCCACTGTCTTGTTTACTTTCTGGTGGTGTCCATGTTTTTTAAGGTCTTTACCTATTTCTCAGTACAATAGTATTCATATTAGAAATAGTCTTGAATTGTTGAAATCACTTTCCAATCAGTAGCATTACTTTTCATTGATCACACTAATATGGTTAATTCAAACTTTTCATTGATCACACTAATATGGTTAATTCAAACTTTACAAAGCAGTTTTCAGCTGGTGAGCATGTGATTTTGTAACCTTCTATGTACTTCACTTGTGTTTGTAATCTATCTTTGTGTTACCTTGTGCTCCAGCAGTTGTATGTATACTTTGAATATGTTACAAAGATTATGTTCTGATCAGTTGTTATTCTTTTTGAAGAATATGTGTTTGTCTTTGTGTGCAATGGATACTCTTAGTGTTATCACATTTACTCTTACAAAGTATAAGAGTAACTGAGTTTGAATCGTAGTGTTTCTTTTCTAGGCTATCACAATTACTCTTATTGTTGTTAGAGTTCCTCGTAGTGCTCGTTCATTTACTCATAGGGTTGTCACAGTTACTCGTAGTGCTTTTTCAGTTACTCGTATTGTTTTCATAGTTACTCTAACTGCTATTTGAGTTACTCGTAGTGCTCGTTCAGTTACTCACATTGTTATCATAGTTACTCGTAGTGTTTCACAGTTACTCACAGGCTTTTTTCAGTTACTCACAGTATTGTCGCAGTTACTCACAGTGTTTTCTCAGTTACTCGTAGTCCTTTTTTAGTTACTCACAATATTTTTTCAGTTACTCTAGTGTTGTGACAGTTACTCGTAGGATTTTTTCAGTTACTCAACCATTACTCTCAATTACTCAAGCATTACTCTCAGTTACTCAAGAATTAATTTCAGTTACTCAAGCATTACTTTTCAGTTACTCAAGCATTCTGTTACATTCAGTTCAGTTACTCGCATGGTTGTATCAGATACTCGTAGTGGTTTCAGAGTTACTCTTACAACATTCAAAGCATAACTAAAAAAACAATGCGAGTAATTGAAGCATTAGTTTCAGTTACACAACCATTACTCTCAGTTACTCAAGCATTACTCTCAATTACTCAAGCATTACTTTTCAGTTACTCAAGCATTCTGTTACTCAAATAAAGTTACTTTTTATTGTCCTAGTGTTACTTTTGGTGTCATACGGTTACTTTTTATGTCATGATGTTACTTTTAGTGTCAGATGGTTACTTTTTGCACCATATAATTACGTTTTGTGTCTTGGTGTTATTTCCAGTGTCGGATACTTGCCTTTTATACAATATAATTACTTTTTATGTCTTGGGGTTACTTTCGGTGTCGGATGGGTACTTTTGTACCATACAACATTGCATATGCATCAATCCAATTTGGCTAAAAATGACATGCCATCCATTTTATTTGAGTTATAGAAAACAAAACAATATTTTTATACTACGGACACATACCAAATGTATTTGACAGGACATACACATCCCAATTATTATCGTTATACGATGGGCTTCATGTCTAGAAAATGACATGCCATCCATTTTATTCGGGTTATAGAAAACAACACAATATTTTTATACTACAGACACATACCAAATGTATTTGACAGTACATGCACATTCCAATTATTATAGTTAATGATGGGATTCATGGCTAGAAAATGACATGCCATCCATTTTATTCAGGTTATAGAAAACAACACAACATCCATGATCGTCGCCGTCAGATCCACTGTGGGCAAGACCGTATGCCAATACACCATCTCTACACCACTCCCCACCGCTACTCTTACATTTGCGGTACCAAGCTCAGGATTTGTACCTTCCCCGTCATGGCGGCCTTCTCATCCCGTGGTCCCAACTTCCTCACAGTAAACATCCTCCTGGTTTGGAGTGGCGCATGCATCAAGCCCTTCCAGCCTCACCACGGACAAACAACACGTTGGATCCAATATCCTCTCTAGTACCTTCGTGTCCTGTCCGCGTGTTTCCGGAGTCACAGAGCTGATTAACTGGAGCCCTCCGCAACCCTCTGCAATCAATTCAGTTCTCATGATCACTGCCTACGTCCCCGGTTGATTGTCGCGACCTCGTATCCATGGCATTGTGCCTCCCAGGTCTGGAGCACCGCTATCACCTCCCAGGACTGGAGCTTTGCCGTAAGTCAGTTTCTCCTTGTGCACTGGTTCCGTCCTCTATTGCACACTACGTCTTCGTCTTCATAGAGGAGCGCCCAACATACTGGCTAGTCCCTCCGGTCACTGGTTGCACTGCTAAAATGTCGCCGCTCGCTCCTCCTACATCGGTCTATGCTGCATTGTCGCACACTGTTTGCTGGCCATGCTGTTGAGGAGCACACTACCCTGTAGCAGTCGCCGGCCAGATCTATTGAGGAGCACTCGCCGCTGGAAAAATAATAGGATGCAGAGAAGGTCGTTGCTGTTAACTCCGATGACAAGGAGTGCGATGAGGAGATGGGCAAGAAGGGCTATGGTGGCTCCGCAAACTTCTGCCATTCGAGTCTCGTATGATCGAGAGTGCAGATGTTGACGAAGGCGAAGGCGCCGATTGGGATGGTAACACAGGCAGCAGAGTGATGGTGTCAAAGCTGATGATGGAGGACATAACGAAATTCAAGGGGCAACTTCGACCAAGTGACCAACTTGAATCTGTTGACTTTCAGCATGAGTTGATTCCATTTTACAAGTTTCACAGCCTGGGAACTTATGATCCTTCTCTTTAGGTACAGGAGATTTTCAAAATCCAGTAACTAAACAACAAACATATTGGATCATTTGTATATTTGCACAGTCATGGCGGACGTCCGGCAGCTGCAGGAATGGGTTCGGTCTGAGGCCGACAAGCGCGCGACTACAGCGGAGAAGCGGCACCACTTGGAGTTGGAGGCGTTCACGGAGCAGATGCGCCTCAAGGACGAGAGGCTGGATTCCCTGCGCTGGAAGCTTCTGACGGCGGAGCTGGAGTTCAAACGAATGAAGTCCCACTCCGACGGCCTCGACGGGAGCCAGTCCCGCGCCAGGGAGGAGAATGTTAGGTTGGACGCCGTATTGGCGGAGAGAGAGAGGGAGCTCAAGTCCGTCAGGGATCGATTCACGCTGCACGTGCTGGGATGCCGGAGGAGTTTGGTGCCGTCGTTGATCAGCAGCCAGACACAGCAGGACAGGAGTGCGGCGAAGGGAACGTGGAGGGAGAGCGGTCGTGAGAAGGCGCCAGGGAGATGAAGGGACCAGGGGTTATCTCGGTAAGGGACTTGCTGGGGTTGGAGCTGGAGAACTTGCTGGAGTTATCTCGGTCGTGAGAAGGCGCTAGGGAGATGTGAGGAGCTAGAACGATACGATGTCGGGAAGCTCCGCTGCGAACCTCCGGGAGTTGGGGTGGAGGAGCCGCTTGGTCAATGATTTTGGATTAATTACAAATGATGCCACCGTGTTTTCTTTCACTGGTAGCAAACTTTAAGTACCCACCAGGCAACTAAAACAAATATATATATATATATATATATATATATATATATATATATATATATATATATATATATGTGTGTGTGTGTGTGTGTGTGTGTGTGTGTGTCAACATTAACCTATATGGTGGGGGTAAGATCACCTAAAACTACATCACATTAGGGTTTACTAATCATTATTCTAATGTGAAACTTATATCAACATTTCATCATCTTAAGAATAACATATATCAATTATAGGGTGAACATATCACTAAAGGGAAACTATGCAAGGTAAGGGTTCTAATTAGGAAGGCAAAATCGAAATGCTTAGATTCCAAATACCATGGGCTCTAATACCATGCTATAAGGAGTGGGACCCAGAGGGGATCCACACCCTACTAAAATTTGAGGAATAAAACATCCATTCCAAACACACTCAAAAGGTATGCTGGAATAGGTGTAAAATTTTCAAATCTTACATGATGGTATACAAAAGACCAAAGTAAAGCAGCAGAATAAAAGTTTCAAGACTATAATCAATTTTTTTTCAAAAGTATATCATCATCTCCTATATAGGGTTTTCATAGATATTACATCATAAGGATCTAGTAGAAGGAAATATAAACCATAACAAGTTTGTCTTCAAGAATCAACTCCTTAAACTAGATCCATGTTGAATGCCATGTTCTCCTTCACCTAAACATGGGGTTGGAAGCATATTCCATAAAGAAGAGAAATAGTAAATGTCATTAGTAAAAAGAAGCTAGTATGTGCATACTAAAATAGAATTGAGAAATATATGGAATAGAAGGACATCAAGTAAAGAATGCTTCTCATAGAAGAGAAAAGAACTACACAAGTGGGTATCAAGAGAAATGCTTTACAATAACAAAAGAGAAACTTGCCATTAATGAAACAACAAAGTTGTGCCACACAAGAACGTATAAAGAATTAGGGCACACAACCCTTCAATAATAACATCATCATGCATACATGTGATATAAGCATAGCACTAGAACAGTATAAAGACAATGGCGGCCAAGCCTAACAAACTTGAAACTTGACAGAGAATGACATACTTCCAGACTCCCAATATATATAAAGGTGGGTCAAGATTCACAAACTTGAAACCTGGGTATGGGATACACAACCTCCATCCCAAAAACATAATAAAAGAAAATAACCCAAAAACCAACTTACACTACTCTAGGGCTACTGAGTCACATAATATGCTTAATGTAGAGGCAAGTATAAAGTATGGTCAGAATAAATAAGAGTCACCACATAAATGACAATGCAAGCAACCACCACAAAAGTGGCAAAAAGAACATGTATTACCAAGTAAAGTTCCATCATGAAACAAGATATAGGATAGAGCCCAATAGAATGTCCATCATAACAAATTTATCATTAGATCATAAACGAATAAGGTATTCAACAAGAAACATGTTCTCAAAAGAGAAAGGAATACTATGTAGGTTGATTGTTCATAGGACCAAGAGAAAGAAGAAAATAGGTCATTGTTCAATATAGAGGAATAGGAGATGCAAACCATACTTTAAACCAGAGTCCTAGAAAAGCTCTTCACCAATCTAGTTGTTTCCAAAATCACTTTTTCCTAATTACAAATTATTCACATGTATTAGGGTTTTATAATGTGTAAAGAAATCCTAAATCTAGACGTTTTTAGAAAACCACAAATTTTGACTTTAAAAATCTAACCAATTGACTTATTAGGTTCTCTTGATCAAGAAAACATATTTTTATGTTAATTTTGGAGTTTATATGACAAAGTTACACTTTTTATGAATTTTATACATATATTTCATTTCCCAAAATCATCCTTCAAAAAACATGGAAATCAAGCATTGAAACCATTTTTATTAGATAGAGCTCATTTTTTCAATTCCAAAATATATTTATTTTTAGAAATTCCAAAAGAAGATATGGTTTTTACAAGATTCACTTTATTTACTAATTTATTTGTGAAATTAAATTGCATGAAACCAATTTTCCTTTGAATTAAAAATCAAAAATTTACGCTATGAAAAGGTATAAGTGTACTATTTGTGCTGGCCTAACAAGTGACAAAAATCAAATTAAAATGTGATGATTTATAAGAATATCCATAATGAGATAAGAAAATAAAAGAGAATCTAGGGGCAAAAAAGGGAAAACACAAGTGATCATCCACTTCCCCGCTACACACGCCATGGCCAGATCGGCAAGGAGAAGCTTATCTAAGAGTTTGGGGAAAACTTCATTCATCACTCATTTATGAAACTAACTAACTGATCATGATGAACAAGTGCCAAAGTTATTTACCTGAGGTCCAATTACGTTCCAAAGAAACAAGACATCGGGGATAGAATCTGAAAACTCAAACCAAAAACCACGTTTAGCGATGGATGAAATGATGATGCAAGGAAAAATTGAAACAAGAAGAGAGTCTTTAGATGTGCATTTCACATGATATTAGAGTCCTATTTATATGAATTTGAGTTTCAAGGGGTGCACGAGAAGTTTCTTCGGAAGACTTGAGGAACACATTTAGGCATTTCTAGATTTCTCCATTATATGTTTCGAGTAGGGGATGGATGCAAAATTAAATTTTCAATCCAAGGTAACTCACTTCATAAAGTTTCATTGAAAAAGGAGAGAGTTATTCTGAAAATACTAGACCTTGATCCGCGATTATTATTCATGCGGGGTGCGATGAATGTCATTTAATACAACGTTACAACTTTGCTCTTTTAATGCATTTAATGTACAAAACTTTCTATAATTATTTGAGGGTGAAAAGGAATCCAAATAAATAAAAATTTGGAAGTTTAGCTAATTTGGGATGAACGAACCTATTTTGACATTACTATATTTTTTAAGACTTCTAATATTTTATTCGATATTTTTAAATTTTATCACTATTTTATTCCTTTAATGAGTTAGATGCATCAAGAAAATTTCTAAAAATATGAAACTTGGCCTATAAGTAACACTAAATGTGATGAAAATTATTTTGTTAATAATTAATTTTTTTAACATAATATTTATTTATTTTTCTTTAAGTTATATTATCTCTCATAAATTAACTAAATATTTAAGATTGTCCAAATTAGTTGAAAATTTACCTATAGGCTAATTTTGGCATTTAGTTTTTGAATTTGAGATTAATTTTTTCTTGGAGTCATTTAATAATTCATTTCATATATTTGACTCTTATTCTTATTTTCTTTCCCAGTTAAAACAAAAATAGTTATTATTATGCAAATAATGTGAAACTTCACCCTCAAGCAAATTAAAACATGTGAAACACTTTTTGACCATTAATTTTATATCTTCATATTATTAAATATATTATTTAATATTTTGGACTTCTAGGTACTTTCTCTCTCCTAATCTACACATGTATATTAAAGATTGTCCTAATTACATGAAAATTCACCCTGTTGGATCTAGGGCTCTAGAGGGGGGTGAGTAGAGCTTCAAAATTCTCACAAGAATAGTTATACCTTCAAAATATATCAATTGAAGCCAAATGCTTAAGCTCAATTTGAATTCCTATCTAAACAAGCATAGAAAGGATGAGAGAGATTGAAACAAGCACTTGGACAAGGTGGTTAGAGTGGTTCCAATCTCCAAACTAGGAGACCATTAATCCACTACCTAGAGAGGTCAACCTCTAGGACTTAGCAACCCATGTATACTTGTATTCCATTATTAGAGATACAAGAAGAGCACCATACATCCAAGGACTTACCTATTCAAGACAAGAGTCTTTCACCTACACAAGTACTTACCCACTTGATCAAGATGTCTTCAACCTTCACCGAGGACTTATCCATACTTGCATCAAGTCTTTGACCTTGAAGGAATTACCCACTCTTCTTGAATCTTCCGCCTTGTCCTTCTCCTTCACTTGGAGAAGATCTTCACACCTACTTCAACATTCAAGAAGAACAACAACTCCTCCTTCACTTAGAGAAAATCACTTCAACCTTTGCTATTTGATAAAGGGGATTGGGAGGATGGAAGGATTGAGAGATTTACATGATAACATGGAGGTAGATATCTTACAACATGCCTAACTCACTCATGATCATGAAATTCTTTGTAAATGAGAGAGAGAATGGGGCTCAAAGGGTTGTAACACACTCAACTATAGCAAGGATCAAGGATAGCATGAATGAGCAACCTTGGAATGAACTCCAAGAGGTTCTATTTATAGAGAGGGTGTTCATCTGAGTGTGGGATCACTTTTAATGGATCTTTTTTCATTTATAACAACTCTCCAATGGTTGAAATAACTTTTTCTACATTTTTCGTACATTACATTTAGTCGAGTTTCAAAAAAGATAACTCGACCAATGCACTCACCGACAAAAGCTAATTTTCAAACTATCGATCGATTTTATCCTAGGAAAACTCGGCCGATGAGTCAAAATCAGTTTTGGTCAGTGAGTTAGTTGGTTGAGTTCTGTGAGTGTTAACTCGACCAATTATTCCATTTCCAAAAATCCATCACTGGTCAGTCGAATCCAAACTCGATGGGAAAAGTTGCTGTGACAAATATTTCAAAATGATTTTTGAGTGATCAAATGTTAGAACTAAGTGTCCCTAATTTTTTCTAATCTTCGTTATAAGTCATATCATCAATAAAAATGATTACAAAAAATATTCTAAGGTGGTTTGGAGTGATTTCCCAAATTGCACATTTGCATTGCTTTTGACTTGAACTTGGACAAGCTAGGGCTTGTGTAATTTGATCATTTTCATATACCTAAAGCCTGAAATCAATCTTAAAAAACATATTAGATACATATGAATGGAATGGTTAAGTCATAATCAAAATATGAACAATGAATAACTCTCAAGTCAACATTCTCCCCCTTTTTGACAATGACAAACCATTCCTCAACATATTGAAAAATATGTAAAGTTATACCTTAGAATTGTGAATTGCAAGGGGATTCATAATGTTAACAATGTGAATTGCTCAGCCCAAGACATACCAAGGTCATGCAACTCTCAGGCTTGAGTGAAAGTGGGATCAGAGGTGACAAGCCCTGCAAGAAAGGTATCTATAGGACCAGCCAGGAGAGGTAGTACTCTAGGGTAGATCCACCAACAACACAGGGTGTAGCAGCAGAAGCAGCAGGTGGAGGGGCTGGGTAAAAGTGATTATATAAATAGGATGCATAATCACTTCCCAGATAGAGATGGTAGGCAAGATAAGGATCGGTACAAGATAGGTTCATGGTAGACATGATAGCACAGAGATCCTAATGCAAATTCTCTTGAACCTGAAGGTTATATGCATGTTGATGCATCATGTAACCCATTAGGGATTCATTGGATACATTGAATGAGTCATGGGTAGGTCGGGATGGTTGAGGAGGTGGAGGTACCTAGGTGGAGGTAGAGGCTCCAGGTGTGGTAGAAGATGATGGACGTAAGCTTATCTTGAGTGTGGTCTCACTGATATCAACTCCTTTTCGAGCAGGTTTATAATGAAGATCATAAAAAGAGACTTTCCATTGGTAGATTGAGAGACCACAGATCAAGGTTGGGTAGGGTGGGTGGGTACCTCGGGTGTTCTTCCCAGAGTCAAACAAAGTCATGTGATGGATAACATACCTAGAACACTTGATTCTGATGTTCTTTAGAAGGAAAAACATAATCACTATGGTATTTTCTGCAATTTCAATTGGATTTTTCTTGGGGTGAATATTGCAGTTGACTACTAGAGTGAAAATGCATTTTTTCAGGTCTAGGGCAAAGCAGGGTAGTATGGACTTCTTCCTATAGGGGAATTGAGGCTTCTTCAAGAATTTATGTATGTTAGGGAGAGTAATAGCATATTGCTTGTAGAAGGCCTCAGGGTCTAGGAGGTCAAAATGCTCAGGCCAATCCTTCTTCCATGTGTTGGTGACCTCAGTACCAAAGTAAAAGATATTCAAGGTATCTTATGAGATCTATAACTTCTTACCAGCAATCATGGAAGTAAGAATTCCTTGAGTATTAGGCGGGGGCATAAAAGCATCGTAATTCCATGACAAATTTGTGTAGAATTCATGAACTGCCTTAGTGCTTGTGATGGAGTTGTTATAGCACTAACATTCGACACTCTGGATAGAGAGGTGGTGGTCACACAACAACTTAGTTACCTCATATATGACCTTTTGTCTATGCATACGAGGCTCAAATAAGGCACAAAAAGGGAAGGGGTTCCTAGGAAGGATCTCCTTGTACCTATTTAAGCTTCATTGAAGACAAAGAAGGTATTTTTGAAGGGAATGAGGTGAGAGTTGGAGGAGGAGGATTGTTCTCTGGAAGGGGTGGTTCTCTTTCTCCTATTCGAAGCCATGAAGGCAGAAAGAAGGAGATTGAGAGGTCAAAAATGAAGGAAACACCAACAACAATCGACCAAACACCTAGGGTTGATGTGCAAGAGAGCTAGGAAGGTCAAGCAAGGACTGGATAGGGCTAGGAAAGGGAAGGTCGGGGCTAGGGTTGAGAGCTTGAATGAGCTGGAGAAGGAATATGTCAATTTTTCTCTAGTTGAGAGGGATAAAAGTCAGTCAAGCCATACGTATGTTTGCTCCAGCCTGACCATTGGTTGAGTTTTTTGGAAACTCGACCGTATGGGTTTTTACAAAAGCCTTCAGCCATGGATCGGTCGAGTTGGCAACTCGATTGATGGTCAACCTGATCCATCATTAGAAATCTTAATTTCTAGCCATTTGAGTGCTAATTAAATTTAATTTGCTAGTCCATTTTGCATTTTAAACATACTTAGGCACATATCACTCATCATTGGGTACTATTTGACGATAAAACAAGTGTTTGCAAAAAATACCCAAAACAAGCAAAAAATAAGGAAAAAGAACATGAAATTTTAGCACTAAAGCAAGCAAAGGTGATCAAGACATGAGCAAAGCATATAGGATAGATAGAAACTAACTAGAAGGCATATTCGTTTCATCCAAGGAGGTTATGAGCAATTTAGATCTAATGAAATTAAATTACTCACTATCTAGTGGTTTAGTAAAAATGTCCGCCAACTATTTTTCAGTGTCAACATACATGATATAAATATCCTTTTTACCAATGTGATCACAAAGAAAATGATGATGAAACTCTATATGATTAGCTCTACTATGCAATATAGGATTGTAAGATAAATTGATTGCACTATTATTATCACAATAGATAGGAGAAGCTTCAAAATAAATGTTGAACTCTTGGAGCATTTGCTTCATCCATAGAACCTGGGCACAACAACTCCCAACTGCAATGTATTCAGCCTTCGTAGTTGATAAAGCCATTACACTCTATTTCTTAAAGAACCAAGAGACCAAGTATGGTCCTAGGAGGAAGCAAGTGCCACTTGTGCACTTTCTATCAATCAAACATCTTGTGCAATACACATCACTATAAGCCATAAGAGTAAAGTCCCTTGACTTGGGATATCACAGTCTAAAATTTTGGGTTTTTTTAGTTAAGTACCTTAGAATCCTGTTAACAGCAATAAGATGTGATTTCTTGGAATTTGATTGAAAATGAGCACACAAGCCAACACTAAACATTATTTTAGGTCTAGAGGCAATTAAATAAAGTAAACTTCCAATCATACCTCTATGGAGCTTCTCATCCACTTTCTCACCTTCTTCATATTTATCAAGTTTGGTGATGTTTGACATGGGGGTGTCCATCGGCTTGGTATATTCATCCCAAAGCGCTTAACTATCTCACTTGTGTACATGCCTCGGTTGATGAAGTTCCCATCTTTAGTTTGTTTGATTTGAAATTCGAGGAACAATGTAAGCTCACCTAGCATGCTCATCTTGAACTCACTTTGCATAAGATGACTAAATTCCTTCCACTGATCAAGATTAGTTCAGCCAAAATGATATCATCAACATAAATTTGAATGATAAGAAAGTTGTTAGAATTGTTTTTATGAAACAAGGTAGAATCCACTTTGCCCATGCTATACCCATGATCTAACAAAAAGTTCTTTAGTTTCTCATACCCAACTCAAGGAGAGCTTTTTGCAAAAGGTAAACATGATTAGGTAAACTATCATGTTCAAAGTCTGAAGTTTGTGCAACATACACTTCGTCCTCAATTATAACATTCAAAAATGCACTTTTAACATCCCATTTGATAAAGAAAACAGTTCTTATAACTAGCAAAAATAAGAAACATATAAATAGACTCAAGTCTAGCTATATGTGCATATGTCTCATCAAAATCTATACCTTCCTACTAATTGTAGCCTTGAGCCACTAACCTTGTTTTGTTTCTGACCACCTTGTCACTTTCATCTAGCTTGTTGTAGTATACCCACTTGGTGCCAATGATCTTTTAATCACATGGTCTTGTCACTAGAGTCCACACTGTGTTCTTCTCAAATTTATCCAATTATTCTTGCATGACTAGGATCCATTCATCATCCCCAAGAGCTTCTTTGACGCTCTTTGGCTTGAGTTGTAAGATGAAGGCATTGTTTGCTTGTTCTTTATTGAAGGAAGACCGCGTCTTCACTCTTTCAAAGGGGTCACCTAAGATCAACTCTTTAGGATGATTATTTGCTAAACAGGGAGTTGGATCCTTCTTCTCTTCATCTTTCTCTTCTTCTTGAGTGGCCACTTCTTTCCTTTTGGGTGATGTTGAGTTCTTTTAAGATAGGAATCACCTCACCTGCAACATCATCATTTGGAATAGTATCTTTGGGAATAGAGGGTTTATCTCAATAAATTTTACATTAATAGAATCTTCTCCTTTTTTTTAATTCAACAGCAGTAGAACGAAGTCAAAAGTAACAACACGGAGGTTCTGTTTGATCCCCACATACAATAAACATTCACAAGGAAATATATAAATGAACAAGAGTCAGACTATACTTTTGTTCTTACAAGCTCAGCTCGGGGGAGGCACTGGATCAGGAAGGTCAATCATGTTCACTGGAAAGTCATCAAAGGAGATGTTCGAAGTATATGAGATCATATAATCCACTTCGACACTACCAACTGCTGGATCATCTTGATTTAGTTCTGTCTTCACAAACGGCAAGCCACCTGAGAACGCATCGCCGCAGGTATCCATGCTGCTCTGGGTTGTGAAGGGTTTGTCAAGAAATACGTCAATTTCATCGAACCCAAGGTTGAACGGGTGGTCTTCTGGGACTAGAGGGAGCTCCAGCAGTGAGTTCGGAAGGTCCGGGAAAATGAACTGCAGTGGCTGCGCTTCTAGGAGACAACCACGTTTGAAAGCTTCATGCGTTCTATGCGAGGCTTCAAGAGGCGTGAACCTGTGCGGATTGGGTTCCAGCGGTTGAAGCTCCATAAAATTAGGTGTCCATGTCAACGAGCCACAGTTTTGTGTTACGGGAAGTGGGTTGCTGCAATCTCCCATGGAGCAAGGATCCTGATCCATGGAAGAAGTGCTGACAGGAAGCAAGAGCAAATTGCTTTGTTGGTGGTGGTTGTTGTCATCACTGTTCTTCTTTTGTTGATTGATCTTCTTCTTCTTCTTCTTTTTTTGCCACGACAGCGGCGGTGCTAGCAGTGCTGCATTCTGCTTAAGCATCCTAGCGAGCCTTTTCTGCCTCGTGCTCCAGAAGTTCTTCACGTCATTGTCCGTCCTCCCGGGTAAGAAGGTCGCAATCCTAGCCCATTTGTTCCCGAAGCGCGCCTGTAGGTCGATCACTGTCTTTTCTTCTTCGGCAGAGAACTTGCACCCTGTCTTCAGATCCGGCTTCAGTTTGTTGACCCATCGTAGACGGCAGGACTTGCCGGACCTTGGCAGAAGGCCTCCGGTTCTAATGCAACTCTAGTCACGGGGACCATGTTCACGGAAGTACTCCATCAGCACCTCATCCTCCTCCGCCGTCCATGGCCCTTTCTTCAGTACCGCCGCAGCCGAGGCCATTGCATCCTTCTTGGCACTGCTACCGCTGCCACTCCGTCGTGCCCGTTCCATGCATCAACAGTGACCAAAATGAAGGGGGTGAATTCTAGAGAGAGAGATGAGGAAACAGACCCATCCACTGAAATTAGGGAGCGGAGCGGAGGCTCATCCTGTGGTGTTGCGGGCGCAGAAAGTGGGCAGCGTGGAGATTCTTCTAGAGATCACATTAAACACTCTATAAAACTTGCGAGTAGTGTCGTATCCAAGAAAGAAAGCCTTCTACAATTCTAGATCAAATTTGACAAGAGAATCTTTTGCGTTCAAAACAAAATAAGGACATCCATAAACATGAAAATACTCAATAGAAGGCTTTCTACCACGCCATAGCTCATAGGGGTTTTTCTTCAAAGAAGGATGTGTGAAAATCCCATTTTGCACAAAACATGAGGTACTACAGCTTTGTCCCAAAACTTCTTTGGAGTGTCATACTCCAAAAGCATGATCCTAGACATTTCTTGTAGAGACCTGTTCTTCCTCTCTACAACCCCATTTTGTTAAGGTGTTAGAGGTGAAGAAACGTTATGTGCATATCTTGATTCTACATTAAAATGTTCAAAAAACAAAATTTCAAATTCTCCCCCATGATCAGTCCAGATGGAAATAATCCAGCAAGAAGCTTCGTTCTAGACTCATTTGCAAAAACTAGAGAAAACATCAAGTGTATAACTCTTAGAAATGAGAAAGAAGGTCCAAGTATATTGAGAGAAATCATCAACAATAACAAGACAATACTTGGAGGCATGAAATGATTGAGTTCTCATAGGTCTAAATAGATCAACATGGAGAAGTTCAAGATCTCTCTTGGTACTAAGGACTCATTTTGGATTTGAAGGAGGAATTGATTTTATTCCTTGGGTACAAGGTTGGTATTCCTCATCCTTTTCAAAATCCAATTTTGGAAGTCCCTTGACCAAGTCCTTTTTGCTCAACTTCCTCAATTGATGCATATTTACATGACCAAGTCGATGATGCCAAAGAGAAATATCATTCAAATTGATTACAAGGCATCTACCAACAATAGGCTTAATAGAATCAAGAACAATTACATAAAGATTATCATTTCTAGTTCCCTTATATATGACATGATAAGTGAGAGAATCTAAAAGCAAGCATTCAAAAGAAGTAAATAGCTCAAGGTAACCATCGTCACATAATTGACTTGCACTTATTAAATTGTGATCTAGAACATTCTTGATACACAAGGATTCACCTACATCACCCTCACATTTTACCTTACCTTTTTTGTTGTCCCCAAAAGTAACCGGACCTCCTTTCTTCTTTATGAAATTGTTGAAATGGCTTTTATCACATGTCATGTGCTTAGTGCATCCACTATTAAAAATCCATTTTCCTTTTTCCTGCAAGAAAGGAGAGTGTCGATTCCCAATTCAAACTCTGGGATCTGTAGTTTGCTTGGGGACCCATTTCATCTTTGGATTGGTCCCCTTAGGCTTGTAAGGACAATAACTAGAATAATGAGCATCACTTTTACAATGAGAGCAAATCATAGGGTTTTTAGTGCCTAAAGACGCTCCAATGAAGAAGAGAGTTTCCTTAGTCTTTTGTTTACCTTTGGTCTTATTCTTGCCCTTAGTTTCTTCCCCTACAAATCCCAAACCACTAGTACCACTTTATTTAGTAGATTGGTCAAGGATTTCATTTAGGGATTTTTCCCTTTGGGGAATTTTTGTAGAGAGTCTATAATTCTATGATTTTCATTAGTAAGAGATATAACAATAGAAGACAAACTAACAAGATCATATCTAGCATGAACAAGGTCGGCCTCTAAACAAAGGGCTTTAGTCAAATAAGAATCTTTTTCAAGAGTAATGGAAGCAATATCATTACTAGGAAAAATAGGTATAGTAGATAAATTGTTTACTTGACCAAGAAACCTAGCATTTTCATTTTTAAGCAATTGAATTTCTTTGAGATAAACATCCCTCTCATCTCTATGAGTGACTACAACAAGCTTAAGTTCAGCATTTTCAATTTCAAGTATCTCAAGCTCATTTAGGCACTTTTGGTTGTCTTCCTTAAGATTCAATGTTCTTAAGGTAGACACCATTCTCTACCTCAACTCCATTGTATTGGAATTCAAAATCAAGAAATTGGCCTTGCAAGGTATCAATGCTCTCAAGATGAATTTTCTCATTTCGCTCAAGAATATCAAGTTTAACATACAAGTAATCAATGATTTTACCACTACTACACACTCAATTCGAAGGAATTTTTTGTGGAAAGCTGCTTAAGACATCATCAAGGAAGAAGAATCAATACGGAAGCGTTCTACTCTCGTTCCGATATGAGTTGTTGTGATGTTAACTTGATCTTTGTTTGCTCTTGCTGTATTTTTGACTCAAATTGTAGATGGCGTATGGCTTATAAGTAATGAATCGAGCCATTTTCCCTCAAAAAAAAATCAATGATTTTACCAAACCTCTTCTTTTTAGCTTTACATTCAGAATTAGAAGAACAAGTAGTATCAAGCATGTCAATAAGAGTTTCTTTAGATAACTCATGTAAGCTTACCTCACTTACCTCACTAATATCTTCACTTTTAGAGGCCACGAGTACAAGGTGGCACTCTCCACCTTCATCAGAGCTTGATGCACTAGAGGATGATCCTTCCCAAGATGCATGAGTTGCATCTTTGTGTCTCCTCTCCTTCTTGTTCTTTGTAACATCCCTGACCTGGGTTATGAGTTAACCCTAGGTGTTTTGCCTAAATATGTAATTAAATCCTTGTGATTAACTTTGGGCATGTAATTAAGTTTCTCAGAAACATATATTTCAGTTTTTGCTCCTTTTTATATAAAGTTGTAGCATTGTTTTGTAATACAGGGACCTATGTGCAAATTACCCAGTTAGAAGGGTTAACTTGCAAATTGCACATGTTGAGATGTTCCTATTATGTTGAGACATCATGAGAATGATGATGGTAAGGTTTGAGGGATTTCCCAAGCTTGGGCACCAAGGTGCAGCTGTGGAAGCAATCCCGGTGCTTGAAAACCCTAAATTGGAAAAAAGTGCAATTTACCCAATTTGAGGGGTGCAACTTGTAAAATAAATCATCTAAAATAACTTTTAAGACTCTTGTCATCATTTAGAGAAGAAATGATGAAAGGTCATTTCAATTGATTAATCAAGTTATGAAAAAACACCTTTGTGATTGAATAATCAAGGTGTATGTGCTATAACCCTTTTATGTGTATGCTTAACTAATAGGTTGATCTTCTTTGCCCTCATTTCTTGACCTTAGAAGAAGGTTTGTCCTTAGAATTAATATGAAGGGACGAGCATAGAAGGATGGAGGGACTTAGTTGAAAATATGGAGAACTTATGAGCTTATGTTGAAATCTCACCCCAAGTATATATACTCTCCACTTCACTTAGCAAGGAAACCCTCCCTTCGTTCCTTTCACTGTTCTATTCACCCAAACCGACTAAAGAGGAGCTTTGGAGCTCAGGAGGATGACCAAGGAGGGCAAGGTAGGTTTGAATCCTCCCTTTTGCTTAAGTTCATGGTTAGAACTCGAATTCAAGGTCAAATTGATGGCTAGCTCACATAGCTCTACCTTTCTAGCCATCTCTTCTCGACTTTCCTTGGAAGGATCACCTTGGCCGACCTGTGGAAACTCAAGGACGCCATTAAAAGCTTGGAGCTCAAGGAGCAAGCTTTAGGCGGGTTTTATAACTCTAAACCCATGCTTTGTTATATACATCTTGTTTATGCTTTTAGATGATAGTTCTTCTTCTTCTCTACCTTCCTTTGCTACTTTGCAAGCAAATCCGTGAGAAATCCTTGCTGTTATTGAGCTAGGAGATAAAGACGTTATTTCCAAAGTTAATCCACTACTTTTCACTTTACTAAACGGTCTCCACAAATTGCTCTCTCGGTTTGCAAAACCGTGTAGTGAAGAAACGGTCTCAGGACCGTGTAAGGGAAAACGGTCTTCAAGACCATTTATCCGCGTTGACCGAGTGTGGACCGTATACGATTTCTGTTCATAATTATATAGGCTAATCACCCACAAAATTTGAGATGATAAATCCAAAGGAATTGTGAGATATGGCCTTTTTAATCAACACCTTTAATTGAATTTACTCCTGATTTCCAATCTGTTGAAATCGCCCTTTTTGGGCAAACGGTCTCAAGACCGTGTAAGAACGTTGACCAAGCGTTGACCGTATGAGATTACTGTTCAAAATAATGTTGATTAACAACTCACCAGATTTGATGGACTAATTCCAAACGAGCTAAGAGTTGAAGGATGATTACTAGGGCAAACCCTAATTGAAATCAGTACTGAAATCTCAATGATTTGATTAAGTGTTTTTGGGTTGATTAACCTAAACGGTCTCAAAACCGTTTGGGGATCAATAAAATGGTCTCAAGACCGTGTGGGGAATCACCCAAGACCGTGTGGAGGTCTGGGGTCAAGTATAGTTGACCAATTGAAAGTACAAAGATACCAAATTACATTGCAATTAAGTATTGATATGATAATCAACTCAATGGATCCAACCTTGAAGAATTTACATTAGAATACAAAAGTTGGATGGGCAAACGGTCTCAAGACCGTTTGGAACTCATCCAAACGGTCTCAAGACCGTGTGGTGACAACCCAAGACCGTTTGGAGGTCTAGGGTTAAGGTAATTTGATCAATTGAGGGCCCAATTGCAATAGGTTATTGAATTAATCAAAAATATTGAATTGAGACTCAATCAAGGTTCAACTCCTATCAAATCACATTATATTTTGATGAAATCTTGGGAAAACAGTCTCAAGACCGTTTGGAGTTCATCCACACGATCTCAAGACCGTTTGGGCCAAGTTTGGGCCCAATTGGAGCTCAATTGAAGGGTTCAACCTTGTGTTGATTCACATTGTTGAGTGTTGATGGTTGAACGTTGATGGACCTTAATTGAACCAACTTCAACCCTAATTGGATAACAATTGAGGGTCAATTGAGTGACCAATTGGTTAAGAATAACCCTAATTAACTCAATCTATAAGTGGTTACCATGGCTTTGACCATTTGGAGGCTTCAACATTGATAATCATAAACGATTGAAATCTTTGAACCATGTTGGAGGTCCAAACGGTTTGAGACCAAGTGGACCAAACGGTCTCAAGACCGTTTGAGGCCTCACGGTCTCAAGACCGTTTGAGGCCTCATGGTCTCAAGACCATTTGAGGTCACACGGTCCCAAGACCGTGTGAGGCCTCACGGTCTCAAGACCGTTTGGGGCCAAACGGTCTCAAGACCGTTTGGACTCAAACGATCTCAAGATCGAGAGACACCAAACGGTCTCAAACCATGTAAGCCCTCTAGGTCTTGAAGTCAAACTTGTTAAACGGTCTACACCCTCACACGGTTTGGGCAAACGACCTTGAAGGTCACACGGTCTTGAAGTCAACCCTACCAAACGGTCAACTCATCCAAACGGTCTCAAACCGTTTGGAGGTTGAAGGTTGAAACCGTTTGAGGTTTTCAAAGGTTGATTTCACTTAATCAATTGAAGGTGTAAATGGTTCAATGATGCTCTAATCTAAACCCTAATGATAACCTAGGATATTAAGGGATTAAGTGACTAATGAATTGAACCATGATGGTGATCAATGGGGTGAATTACCAAAATACCTTGATGGGTTCAATTGAGTAATACCTTGTTCAAATCAAACCCTAATCACATGATAGTGATGTTTTGGCTTATGTTAGCCCATGAGGACTTAACCCAACCTGATCTAGAGTGGTGTTATCACCATCTACTAGTGTGAGGAGAGAGAAAGTATCTTAAGAGAGAGAAAGTACCTTAAGAGAGAGAAAGTACCCTTTTAGGGTGGAAACTCAAGTAAAGAACCTTCAATACACATGAATGTGCATGATTAGGGTATAATCCACCTATGTGAGATCATGGAAACCCTAATTATGATATATGATGAATCTTAAGCTAATCTGAGAGCATCAATGATGATGTTCCTTATACATGATGATGTTATGAGTTCAATTCACCATGTGATGTGAATAGTAAACCCTAATTCAAGGGTAATGACATGTGATGTGAATAGTAAACCCTAATTCAAGGGTGATGACATGTTATATGAGTATTAAACTCTATTTGATAAGAATCAAAGAACTTAGCTCTTATGACAAGAGTGGAAAGTATAATCGTTGTTTTGAATTACCTTTATTAGTTGAATTAACCATGCAGGTTCTGATATGGAGGTGATCATATCCAGGTATGGATGATGATACTATATTCATTAAAGGCATATTGATAGCTTTATGAATAAGTAAAGTATCTTGATGCCTTGTCAGTGGCATTCTATGATAATAATGAGCTGTGAGAGCCATGAATACCATCAAGGTCATGCTTTAGAGATGACTTGTGATGAGTATAATGAGAAATGATGATTGATGTGAGTTAGGCTTGTTACATTTAGTATTCTCCTTTTATAGTTGTTATGCTACTGTTATTGTTTGAAGAACAATGTGTGATGTTAAATGAATACTGAATGTACCTAACTAATCAAGTATAATGTAGAGCCCTGATCATAGACCCATCATTGTCAGAGATCAAATGATGGTGAAACAAGTTTTCCTAAGGGAACTCCTGGATCACATACTATTGAGTATGTGGGGTACATGGATGTGTAGAACCTTACATCCTAGTGTAGGGATTTGATGTAGATATGTAATCCGTCAATCCTTCACTACTTTTCCATACCGTATCAGTAGTAGGTAAACATGAAACCTCCTGATGACGAAGAAAACATAGATATCCGTATCAGTGGAGATAAACATGAAATCTCCTGATGACGAAGAGAGTACAGAATGCCACTGTAACTCTAAAATAGCGAAGGACCAGATTACCCTGGTGAGCTATAATAGTAGAGACACAAGATGTCCTATAAGTGATCCTCTTACTGACTGAGGAAGGTGAAGGTCATGAGAATCCGACTCTTTTAATGACCTAGTATGATACTAAGGCACTTAACAGTGATTGGTTGGGGTATGAGTGGTAAACCTCATCTCCACAGGGCATAATAATAAGACTATTTGAAAAACATAATCTACAAGCGTAGTATACCTGTTAAAGGTAACTATGAGCTAATTGATTGATGTTACACTGAATAGTGCATATGTTCTTTATGCTTGATAAATGTTGAGCTCTTGTATACAACTGTATCTGCTATTGAATACTTTGTAAACTTTTACTGTTTAAGTTATTCTTTGATGTTATAATAAAGCTTCTGGCGGAGAGTTATAACTCTCGCTGGGACAATTATGTACAATTGTCTCACCCCGTAGACTTCAACTTTTTAGGTGGACGTCGAGGACGGAGGAACATGTCTACAGGTGACCAGTCCCAGCAGCAGCAGCACCAGGAGCAGCAGTAAATCTCAGGTGGAGATTTAGCCTGCCATGTGGTGTAGTTAGAGTCAGTCCTATGTGTCCTCTGTACTCTCAGGTCTTGGAGTCTTTTGTTATGAGTTCTTGAGATTTTGTATCTTGATGTATATAATTACTCAAGAAGTAATTATCATGAGATGTAAACAGTTGATCTCTTGTTATAAAAGAAGCTTTTAAGGATTCAAGCTCTTGTCTCGAAAAGTTTTAATTTCCCGTGATTTTTGTCTTCCGCTGTTTATCGAATCGCTTCTGCTAAGTTTAAATCATGATTATATCGTGGTTTGGAGATCAGAGCCCACAATTAGTGGTATCATAGCTCTAGGTCAGTTGAGTCTACAGAGGCATAGGACTTAGGATGTCGAGTATATCTTTAGTACTCTTTCCCTATCTAATAGAATCTTCTACTCCTCAGGAGAAGAAGATACATAAGGATGGCTGAGCCTCATGATGAGTACGTGGCAGAGAGTAGTGCTAGTGCACCTCAAGGCGGTGCAAGGGTTCCAAGAATAGAACAGCCTGCACCTGAGTCACCAAGAGAGCCACCCCAGTTTGACCCAGCCGACATGGGTAACCGAGCTGTACAGACAATGTTCGGGCAGTTCATGACTGCCATGACACACATAACCGACAGGATGCCCATGCCTACACCTAGGGCACCTGTCCAGCCTGAAGCACAGGGTATCGGTAAGACGTTCGAACGACTTCGTCGTGTCGGAGCTACCGAGTACTTTGGGACTGCCGACCCCGCAGATGCTGACCTATGTTTGACAGAGTTGGAGAAGGCTTTCAGGATTCTTATTATCCCAGAAGCTGAGAAGGTTAGACATGCTGTCTATCTTCTCAAAGGCAGTGCTGGTCACTGGTGGAACATGGAAGAGCAGAAGAGACCTGGAATAGAGTTCTCATGGGAAGAGTTTCGTCGGGAATTTATCAATAGATATTTTCCAAAGACCTTCCTAGATGAGAAGATCTCTCAGTTTGAGATACTAAGGCAGGGTATGATGAACATTAGCGAGTATGAAGCTAAGTTCATGAAATTGCTGTGGTTCTGTCTGCACATGGCTGCCACAAATGAGGAAAGAATCAGGAGATTCGAGAAGGGTTTGAATGCTGATATGTCAACCCCTGTGTCTGCCTTAGAAAACCGAGAGAGATTCTCTACCTTCGTTGAGTCAGTCTGAAGGATAGAGAGATCTGTGGTTGAGAAGAGGCAAACCCAGAAAAGATATCCACAGTTCCAGGGTTCTTCATCTAGGGATTTTAAGAAACCTAGATTCTCTGCACCTAACCCTCCACCACCCAGATCGAGTTCTCAAACTCAATGGTCACCAAGGAGAGGTAGAGGACGGAGTCAACCGCTTCAAGGGACTCACAGTTCTGCATCGATGTCAGTTACTGGACCACCCCGACCACAACAACAGGAGAGGAGATGCTACAACTATGGTAAGGTGGGACACTTGATGAAGGATTGCCGTTCTAGGCCTGTCAGTGTGACACAGCCTCCGAGACAGAATCAACAAGGATCTCAGAGAATGCAATCTCAAGGAGCAGCTCGAGGACGTGGACAAGCGTCTCAAGATGGATCATCAGCACCACCTCAACACCAAGCAACAGTGAGGTTCTATGCTATGAACCCACCAGATGCAGTGGTCAATCCACGGGTAGTGGCAGGTCAGATGAAACTTTTATATCCTGATATGTCTACATCCTGTGTTGTATCTGTTCTGATTGACCCGGGTGCTACGCACTCTTTCATCACTCATAGAGTGACTCGTAACTGCAATGTGTCTGTTAGTCATAGGGAAGATAGTTTGTTGTTGGAGACTCTGTTGAGTGGGTTTGCCATTTTGCAGGAGGTATGCTCTCCTTGCATCCTCTTCTTTTCTGACCATCGCATTCAAGTGGATCTTATACCACTTGATATGCAAGGATTTGATATAATCCTCAGGATGGATACCTTAGAAAGGTATAGAGTTGTCTTGGATTGTGAGTCCAAGTTGGCTGTGTTTGCTGATGAAAGCAACACATGGATCTTTCAAGGAGAAAGAAAGATTCTGCCCACCTGTCTTGTGTCAGCTATGGTTGCTGATAAGTTGTTGAGACAAGGATGTTATGCATTCTTAGCCCATGTGGTAGATGTTACCAAGGAAAGGTCCAATCCTGCTGAAGTTCCCATAGTCAGGGAATTCGAGGATATGTAGTTTTCTGTGATGCTTCCAAGAATGGACTAGGATGTGTGTTATTGCAGGATAAACAAGTGATTTCTTTTGCTTCCCGACAGCTTAAGAAACACGAGGAGAATTATCCAACACACGATCTGGAGTTAGCTGTTGTGGTTCATGCCTTGAAGATCTGGAGACATTATCTCTACGGAGAAACATTCCAGATTTTCACAGACCACAAGAACATTAAGTATATCTTCTCTCAGCATGAGCTTAACATGAGGCAACGTCACTGGATGGAGTTAATCAAGGACTACGACTGTACAATTGATTATCATCCAGGCAAGGCCAATATTGTTGCAGATGCCTTGAGTAGGAAATCAGCAACATCAACCATGAATAGAGCACAACTAAACTCTTTAGTATGCTCTAGGAGAGATATGCTTATCTCTTTAAGGCAGGACAATGTACAGTTGAAGGTGTCATTGTTAGTCGGGTTGTTGGCTGAGATGCATATTAAACCTACCTTAAGAGAGCAGATTAAGGAAGCACAGCAAGGTGATGATGCAATTCAGCAGATTAGATCTGAGTACGGAAATGAGAAGCGAGATGGTTTCCCTGACTCAGATGACCAAGTACCCTGTTATAATGGAAGGATGATAGTGCCGGATGTGGATAACTTGAGGAAGTTAGTCCTGGAAGAAGCTCATTCTTCCATGTATGCTATGCATCCAGGGAGCACCAAGATGTATCGGAATTTAAAAGATATGTATTGGTGGCCTGGAATGAAGAAGGATGTTGCAGAATTTGTTCTGAGGAATCCTGTGTGTCAGCAAGTTAAAGCTGAACACCAGAAACCTGCAGGAACAATGCAACCGTTACCCATACCACAGTGGAAGTGGGACCATGTGACCATGGACTTTGTTGTTGGCCTACCCAGGACAAGCAAAGGACATGATTCAATTTGGGTAGTTGTTGATAGGTTGACTAAGACAGCACATTTCTTACCTGTCAAAATAACCTATTCTGCTGAAAGGTTATCAGAATTATATGTTCAAGAGATAGTGTGTTTGCACGGAGTTCCTGTCACAATAGTTTCTGACCGAGGTCCTCAGTTTACAAGTCATTTTTGGGAACAGTTACACAGAGCCTTAGGCACCAAGCTAAGGTTTAGTACGGCCTTTCATCCACAGACTGATGGACAGTCAGAAAGGACCATACAGACTTTAGAAGACCTTTTGAGAGCATGTGTTCTCCAGTTTACCGGGAGTTGGGATCTACACCTAAGCTTGATAGAGTTTGCCTATAACAATAGCTATCAGCATAGTATTGATATGGCACCTTATGAAGCCTTGTATGGTAGACGATGTAGATCACCTCTGTGTTGGTTCGAGACTGGTGAGCGTCAATTGTTAGGTCCTGATCTTGTGCATCAGACCACAGAGAAGATTAAAGTAATACAACAAAAAATTAAGACTGCACAGGATAGGCAGAAATCTTATGCTGACAAGCATCGTAGACCCTTAGAGTTCCAGTTTGGAGACAGAGTATATCTCAAAGTCTCGCCTTGGAAAGGGGTCCTTCGTTTTGGAAGGAAAGGGAAGTTAGCTCCTAGATTTATGGGGCCTTATCCAATCATTAAATGGATTGGAAGGGTAGCATATAGACTAGAGATGCCACCAGAGTTACAGAGGTTACATCCTGTGTTTCACATTTCTATGCTGAAGAAATGTCACCCAGACACCGAGTCAGTTCTACAACCTATGGAGGTAGAATTGAATGATGATATATCCTATGAGGAGGGACCAATGTCAATCCTTGATAATAGAATTAAAAGGTTAAAGAAGAAAGATATAAGTCTTGTGAAAGTCCTCTGGAACCACCGTGGTGTTGAAGAAGCCACTTGGGAATTAGAGGATGAGATGAGAAGGAAGTATCCTGCCCTTTTCTCTTAGTATGTTTTATCGAATTCGGGGACGAAATCCTTGTAAGGGGTGGATAATTTGTAACATCCCTGACCTGGGTTATGAGTTAACCCTAGGTGTTTTGCCTAAATATGTAATTAAATCCTTGTTATTAACTTTGGGCATGTAATTAAGTTTCTCAGAAACATATATTTCAGTTTTTGCTCCTTTTTATATAAAGTTGTAGCATTGTTTTGTAATACAGGGACCTATGTGCAAATTACCCAGTTAGAAGGGTTAACTTGCAAATTGCACATGTTGAGATGGTCCTCTGATGTTGAGACATCATGAGAATGATGATGGTAAGGTTTGAGGGATTTCCCAAGCTTGGGCACCAAGGTGCAGCTGTGGAAGCAATCTCGGTGCTTGAAAACCCTAAATTGGAAAAAAGTGCAATTTACCCAATTTGAGGGGTGCAACTTGTAAAATACATCATCTAAAATATCTTTTAAGACTCTTGTCATCATTTAGAGAAAAAATGATGAAAGGTCATTTCAATTGATTAATCAAGTTATGAAAAAACACCTTTGTGATTGAATAATCAAGGTGTATGTGCTATAGCCCTTTTATGTGTATGCTTAACTAATAGGTTGATCTTCTTTGCCCTCATTTCTTGACCTTAGAAGAAGTTTTGTACTTAGAATTAATATGAAGGGACGAGCATAGAAGGATGGAGGGACTTAGTTGAAAATATGGAGAACTTATGAGCTTATGTTGAAATCTCACCCCAAGTATATATACTCTCCACTTCACTTAGCAAGGAAACCCTCCCTTCGTTCCTTTCACTGTTCTATTCACCCAAACCGACTAAAGAGGATCTGTGGAGCTCAGGAGGACGACCAAGGAGGGCAAGGTAGGTTTGAATCCTCCATTTTGCTTAAGTTCATGGTTAGAACTCGAATTCAAGGTCAAATTGATGTCTAGCTCACATAGCTCTACCTTTCTAGCCATCTCTTCTCGACTTTCCTTGGAAGGATCACCTTGGCCGACCTGTGGAAACTCAAGGACGCCATTAAAAGCTTGGAGCTCAAGGAGCAAGCTTTAGGCGGGTTTTATAACTCTAAACCCATGCTTTGTTATATACATCTTGTTTATGCTTTTAGATGATAGTTCTTCTTCTTCTCTACCTTCCTTTTCTACTTTGCAAGAAAATCCGTGAGAAATCCTTGCTGTTCTTGAGCTAGGAGATGAAGACGTTATTTCCAAAGTTAATCCACTACTTTTCACTTTACTAAACGGTCTCCACAAATTGCTCTCTCGGTTTGCAAAACCGTGTAGTGAGCAAACGGTCTCAGGACCGTGTAAGGGCAAACGGTCTTCAAGACCATTTAGCCGCATTGACCGAGCGTGAACCGTATAATATTTCTGTTCATAATTATATAGTCTAATCACCCACAAAATGTGAGATGATAACTCCAAAGGAATCGTGAGATATGGCCTTTTTAATCAACAACTTTAATTGAATTTACTCCTGATTTCCAATCTGTTGAAATCGCCCTTTTTGGGCAAACGGTCTCAAGACCGTGTAAGAACGTTGACCAAGCGTTGACCGTATGAGATTACTGTTCAAAATAATGTTGATTAACAACTCACCAAATTTGATGGACTAATTTCAAACGAGCTAAGAGTTGAAGGATGATTACTAGGGCAAACCCTAATTGAAATCAGTATTGAAATCTCAATGATTTGATTAAGTGTTTTTGGGTTGATTAACCTAAACGGTCTCAAGACCGTTTGGGGATCAATCAAACGGTCTGAAGACCATGTGGGGAATCACCCAAGACCGTGTGGAGGTCTGGGGTCAAGTATAGTTGACCAATTGAAAGTACAAAGATACCAAATTACATTGCAATTAAGTATTGATATGATAATCAACTCAATGGATCCAACCTTGAAGAATTTACATTAGAATACAAAAGTTGGATGGGCAAACGGTCTCAAGACCATTTGGAACTCATCCAAACGGTCTCAAGACCGTGTGGTGACAACCCAAGACCGTTTGGAGGTCTAGGGTTAAGGTAATTTGATCAATTGAGGGCCCAATTGCAATAGGTTATTGAATTAATCAAAAATACTGAATTGAGACTCAATCAAGGTTCAACTCCTATCAAATCACATTAGATTTTGATGAAATATTGGGAAAACGGTCTCAAGACCGTGTGGAGTTCATCCACACAATCGCAAGACCATTTGGGCCAAGTTTGGGCCCAATTGGAGCTCAATTGAAGGGTTCAACCTTGTGTTGATTCACATTGTTGAGTGTTGATGGTTGAACGTTGATGGACCTTAATTGAACCAACTTCAACCCTAATTGGATAACAATTGAGGGTCAATTGAGTGACCAATTGGTTAAGCACCTAATTAACTCAATCTATAAGTGGTTACCATGGCTTTGACCATTTGGAGGCTTCAACATTGATAATCATAAATGATTGAAATCATTGAACCATGTTGGAGGTCCAAATAGTTTGAGACCAAGTGGACCAAACGGTCTCAAGACCGTTTGAGGCCTCACGGTCTCAAGACCGTTTGAGACCTCACGGTCTCAAGACCGTTTGAGGTCACACAGTCTCAAGACCTTTTGAGGCCTCACGGTCTCAAGACCGTGTGAGGCCTCACGGTCTCAAGACCGTTTGGACTCAAACGATCTCAAGATCGAGAGACACCAAACGGTCTCAAACCGTGTAAGCCCTTTGGTCTTGAAGTCAAACTTGTTAAACGGTCTACACCCTCACACGGTTTGGGCAAACGACCTTGAAGGTCACACGGTCTTGAAGTCAACCCTACCAAACGGTCAACTCATCCAAACGGTCTCAAACCGTTTGGAGGTTGAAGGTTGAAACCGTTTGAGGTTTTCAAAGGTTGATTTCACTTAATCAATTGAAGGTGTAAATGGTTCAATGATGCTCTAATCTAAACCCTAATGATAACCTAGGATATTAAGGGATTAAGTGACTAATGAATTGAACCATGATGGTGATCAATGGGGTGAATTACCAAAATACCTTGATGGGTTCAATTGAGTAATACCTTGTTCAAATCAAACCCTAATCACATGATAGTGATGTTTTGGCTTATGTTAGCCCATGAGGACTTAACCCAACCTGATCTAGAGTGGTGTTATCACCATCTACTAGTGTGAGGAGAGAGAAAGTATCTTAAGAGAGAGAAAGTACCTTAAGAGAGAGAAAGTACCCTTTTAGGGTGGAAACTCAAGTAAAGAACCTTCAATACACATGAATGTGTATGATTAGGGTATAATCCACCTATGTGAGATCATGGAAACCCTAATTATGATATATGATGAATCTTAAGCTAATCTGCGAGCATCAATGATGATGTTCCTCATACATGATGATGTTATGAGTTCAATTCACCATGTGATGTGAATAGTAAACCCTAATTCAAGGGTAATGACATGTGATGTGAATAGTAAACCCTAATTCAAGGGTGATGACATGTTTTATGAGTATTAAACTCTATTTGATAAGAATCAAAGAACTTATCTCTTATGACAAGAGTGGAAAGTATAATCATTGTTTTGAATTACCTTTATTAGTTGAATTAACCATGTAGGTTCTGATATGGAGGTGATCATATCCAGGTATGGATGATGATACTATATTCATTAAAGGCATATTGATAGCTTTATGAATAAGTAAAGTATCTTGATGCCTTGTCAGTGGCATTCTATGATAATAATGAGCTGTGAGAGCCATGAATACCATCAAGGTCATGCTTTAGAGATGACTTGTGATGAGTATAATGAGAAATGATGATTGATGTGAGTTAGGCTTGTTACATTTAGTATTGTCCTTTTATAGCTGTTATGCTACTGTTATTGTTTGAAGAACAATGTGTGATGTTAAATGAATTGTTATGACCCACTTTGTGATTATCAAGTAGGCACAATGATTAGTGCGTAATTAAGTTAATTGAGATAAGTTAAGTGCTCATGTGATGTTTAATGCATCATCAAGTTGATTAAGTTAAATTAAATATATAAGATGCAATTAGTGCATAATTAAGACGATTAAGTTAAGATTAAGTGATTGCAGATGCAACTAGAGCTTTGATCCAGTGAAACAGTCTAATTAGTATGCTTTCACGCCTTGAGTAGGTAGAGGAGTTCGTGCTTGAAATGATGCGAGAGAAATCATCCAAATTGGACCCCCGAGGCCATAGTTATGGCATTTTCTAGAACTAGGGTTTAGTTTTGCAATTTTTCCAATTTTCTTCTAGCTTTTATTTAGCCTTTCCTATTCTCGCTTATCCTTTCATCTTCCACCCGATACAACAGGGTGAGTCGGCGCACTGTAGCGCGCGACTTGCAGAGGAAAATGGAGGCGATGGCTGGGCGATTTCTTGGCCCATAGCCGATTCAGCTACACCTCTCCCTCCTCTACCTTCCCTCTTCCTCTATCCCCCTTTCCTTAGCCCTAATCACGACCCAACCAGGCAGCCAAGCTGCTAGGCGCCGCCAGCAGGGGCCGCCTTAGCTGCAGTTGCGGCGCCGGCCAGGGGGAGTTCCGGTGTGGTTAACAACATGAAATCAATCGCCATGAGTTCGTTTTTGAGGTTCGAGCAAGCAACTGTAGCCCTCAACCAACAATCGACCAGCTTGAGCACCCCTAGTAGGGCTGCGGCCAGCTACTGTGGCCGGCCAAGGGCCCTCTTGGGCGCACAAAGCTGCAAGGGAAACTTGCCATGGAGCTCGGCCGTGGATCCAGAGAAAATTTTCGTAGCCCTAGCTTTGATTCAGCACCTAGCTGAGGACCTTCTCTAGCCGTGCGTGAGATTGGCACCTGCTGCTCGCAGCAAGTCTGAACCTAGAATAGTTGGCATGAGAAACACCTCCAAAACGACACCTTCAACTCGGCCTTGGTACCTAAGCATGAATCTGCCACCTCCCAACCAAAATCATCAACCAATCGAGTTCCCTTTTCAACTTGCACATGAAACATGTTCGCATCCAGGCTATTCCAAGGTAGAAGACGAATGACGTATACCCAGAAACTGGTCCCTGGACGCGTTCCTGGACGGATCCGGACGAATTCAGACATCCCGAATTAGGTGAGTAGGATCTCACTCATTTATCACTTTTAACTCAAAACAGGATGTTTTGGTTGAATCGACATTAGTTGCGGGTAACATCGTGTACCCGGGTGCCGGGCAGTGCCGGCACCGCTTGATTTTTAGGTTGCGCGTTTCAATTATTAATTTCTGCTCGACATTAGTTAGTTGATTAATATGCGCGAGGTAAATTAGTAAAATTGAATGATTTATTGAAACTCAACTTGTTCGACTAAATGTCAACCAGTAGCACACGACCAGAAACTAGATAGTTTGGGAATAAACTCGGATTGTATGATTTTTAATAAATTAATTGAGCATGATTTCAAAGAAATGACGACAAGGTGAAAAATATCAAAGAAACCCTAGATGCACGCTCTAGGTTATGTCTAATGCGAATAGATTAATATTTTCTCAAATTGACACACTTCTCAAGGATATCAGTAGAAATTTCTAATTATTAATAATAATTCATGTTATGATACGTAAGCAACTCTTAATTGAATTATGTGATGCACAAACCAGGATTAGAGTTCATGTGCACGTTCTTCGAGAAATTCTAGATAATAGATAAATACTACGGATGATTTCTTATTTGAGAAGTTAATTACTCTTATCAGTGCAATAAGATGTTCAATTGCTTAAATTCGCTATGTATATGCCAGATTGAAATAAGTTGGGTTATTTATGCATTTCTAATTTGTCTGAATGCATGGTATGAGAATTTCTCAGAAATTACAATGATTTGAAATATATTGCTCTGACAGTTTTAGAATGACAGTGTATTGTGAATTGATCTGAAATCAGTAAATGTGATATTCCTGTTTAAATGGTTATATGTTAAATCAGTTAATAGACCTAGGTGCCCTAACACCGTAGAACCCCTCAGAGGTATCTGCAACTTAGGGGTGAAACTCGTGTTGCAACATCATCCGTGCTTGTGTCACGGACAAACGAGGAAAGAGAGGCAGTGTCTAATAACAATCGTGCGTGTGTCACGATGGCACTGGGAAAAAGAAAACTTGGTTATCTAACACCATTCGTGCTTGTGTCACGAAGGTAACCCTGTGAGACTCTCCGCCTGTGTGCTCAGGTTAGAGGAGGAGTCTAGAGTACTAGAATACTGTAGAGAGGCCCCTGAGTGCCTAGGACCTGCGGTGAGGCCCTTGAGCGCCTGAGAGTACAGTGAGGCCCTTGAGTGCCTGAGAGTCCTGTGCAGACCAGGATAGCAGTCAGACTTAGCATTTCCCGGGTGTGTCGCTAAGTCTTGTACGGTGGGACCGTAGCATGAACTTGCTGCGGATCTTTATATGCAGAGTACACTGCATATATTTAGGGCATAATAATAATATGAATAAGTAATCATGTAGGATCACAGTAAATTTATATAACTGTTTATTTACCTGAATTATCTGTTGATGCTTAGAAATGTGATTAATATCTGTATATCTGCTATGTATTTAGAACTGCCTTGCTTAGTTCTGCATTTATGTTTAATTCCAATTTATAAACCTGATGAGTTGTTTAGTGATAGCTAAGTGAAATACTATTCACTGAGCGAGTAGGCTCATACCTCTACTCAAAACATTTTCAGGTTATCATCAGCAGCAGGAAATCAGAAGGATCGATTTATCCTTACGCCTAGTCGATAGAAGGTTCGTAGTTAGTAGTTAGAGGTCTCTTAGTCCTTTCCCCTCGATCTTTGGGACATGGTGTGGGTGAGAGAGAATGTGTATAAAGATGTAAAATAACTTTCATGCTTTAATTTATGTTGATCAATGTAATATGCTGTAGACTCTGTTTATATTGCTAGTCAGTTTAATAAAAATGCTTCCGCAGTTTGTTTAGATTTAGTTTACAGCATAAATTAGATTATCTTTTTAATGTCTTTAAAATGTTTTAAAATCTCAAAGTGGGTTGGCTTGCGTGTAATCCCTCCGTCGCGCCCTAATCTCGTGATTAGTGGGTAATGCGAGATCGGGGTGTGACATGAATACTGAATGTACCTAACTAATCAAGTATAATGTAGAGCCCTGATCATAGACCCATCATTGTCAGAGATCAAATGATGGTGAAACAAGTTTTCCTAAGGGAACTCCTGGATCACATACTATTGAGTATGTGGGGTACATGGATGTGTAGAACCTTACATCCTAGTGTAGGGATTTGATGTAGATATGTAATTCGTCAATCCTTCACTACTTTTCCATACCGTATCAGTAGTAGGTAAACATGAAACCTCCTGATGACGAAGAAAACATAGATATCCGTATCAGTGGAGATAAACATGAAATCTCCTGATGACGAAGAGAGTACAGAACGCCACTGTAACTCTAAAATAGCGAAGGACCAGATTACCCTGGTGAGCTATAATAGTAGAGACACAAGATGTCCTACAAGTGATCCTCTTACTGACTGAGGAAGGTGAAGGTCATGAGAATCCGGCTCTTTCAATGACCTAGTATGATACTAAGGCACTTAACAGTGATTGGTTGGGGTATGAGTGGTAAACCTCATCTCCACAGGGCATAATAATAAGACTGTTTGAAAAACATAATCTACAAGCGTAGTATACCTGTTAAAGGTAACTATGAGCTAATTGATTGATGTTACACTAAATAGTGCATATGTTCTTTATACTTGATAAATGTTGAGCTCTTGTATACAACTGTATCTGCTATTGAATACTTTGTAAACTTTTACTGTTTAAGTTATTCTTTGATGTTATAATAAAGCTTCTGGTGGAGAGTTATAACTCTCGCTGGGACAATTATGTACAATTGTCTCACCCCGTAGACTTCAACTTTTTAGGTGGACGTCGAGGACGGAGGAACAGGTCTACAGGTGACCAGTCCCAGCAGCAGCAGCACCAGGAGCAGCAGTAAATCTCAGGTGGAGATTTAGCCTGCCATGTGGTGTAGTTAGAGTCAGTCCTATGTGTCCTCTGTACTCTCAGGTCTTGGAGTCTTTTGTTATGAGTTCTTGAGATTTTGTATCTTGATGTATATAATTACTCAAGAAGTAATTATCATGAGATGTAAATAGTTTATCTCTTGTTATAAAAGAAGTTTTTAAGGATTCAAGCTCTTGTCTCGAAAAGTTTTAATTTCCCGTGATTTTTGTCTTCTACTGTTTATCGAATCGCTTCCGCTAAGTTTAAATCGTGATTATATCGTGGTTTGGAGATCAGAGCCCACATTCTTCCTCTTATATTTACTATATTTCTTTTACTCTTCCTCCTTCCTGGATCTGCTCTAGTGGTATGACTTTCTAGCCTTAGGACATTCACTTTTGTCGTATCCTTTTTATCACACTTGTAGCACCTTGGAGTAGAAGAAGAAGATTTCTTTCCTTTGAAGTGTTTTCCCTTGGAGAAGATGTCTTCATGCTCACTAGGGCCATCATCTTCACTTGAGGAGGAGGGAGAGGTTCGTCAAGCAAGTTGTTGTTGAAGGATGAGGGCCTCCACTTGATATTTGAAGGCACTATCTTTGATCTTCCTTTCTTCCTTTTTTTCTTGATTAGCTTCCTCTTCTTGCTTGTGAAGTCTTGGATCATGAGTTTGTAGATTGCCAAAAAGCTCCTCGGTTGGAATGTCACTAAGACTTCTTAATTCTTCAATGGAGGTCACCTTTGACACCCATCTCACTGGAAGAGACCTCAATATCTTTGAGTTGATTGCTCCTCTATCCAAAGTGTGTCCCAAAGAAGCTAGGTCATTGATGATGATGTTGAGCCTTGAGTACATCTCGACTACTCCTTCTTTCTTCCCCATCTTGAATATCTCTAGGAGGTTGTTCAACATGCAGATCTTTGCCACTTTCACTTGCATTGTGCCTTCATAAGTGATGCACAACTTGTCCCATATCTCATAGAATGTATCCCATGAGGAGATGTGGTTGAATCCATGAGCCTCCCTCTAGGTTGAGGGAACCAAGTAGGCTCTCACCCATCTTTTTGTCTCATGGGAGATTTGTTGGAGAATATCCTTACTCTGATATCACTTGTTGGACTTAGGGCTCTAGAGGGGGGTGAATAGAGATCTAAAATTCTCATAAGAATAGTTAGACCTTCAAATTATATCAAGTTAAACTAAATGATTAAGCTCAATTTGAAGTCCTATCTAAACAAGCATTTCATGGGTGAGAGAGATTGAAACAAGCACTTGGACAAGGTGGTTAGAGTGGTTTCGATCTCCAAACTAGGAGACTGTCAATCCACTACCTAGTGAGGTCAACCTCTAGAACATTGCAACCCATGTATACTTATATTCCATTATAAGAGATACAAGAAGACCACCATACATCCTAGGACTTACCTATTAAAGACATTAGTATTTCACCTACAAAAGGACTTACCCACTTGATCAAGATGTCTTCATCCTTCACCAAGGACTTACCCACACTTGCATCAAGTCTTTGGCCTTGAAGGAATTACCCACTCTTATTGAATCTTCTTCCTTGTCCTTCTCCTTCACTTGGACAAGATCTTCACACCTTCTTCAACCTTAAAGAATAACAATAACTCCTCCTTCACTCATAGAAGATCACTTCAACCTTTATTATTTGAGAAAGGGGATTGGGAAGATGGAAGGATTGAGAGCTTTATAAGATAACATGCAGGTATCTCTCTTACAACATTCCTAACTCATTCATAATCAAGAAATGCTTTGTAAATGAGAGAGATAAAGGGGCTCAAAGGGTTGTAGCACACTCAACTATAACAAGGACCGAGGATAGCATGAATGAGAAACCTTAGAATGAACACCAAGAGGTCCTATATATATTTGGGGTTGTTCCTTTGTGTGTGGGATCACTTAAGAATGAAAAATAGCCATTTTACAACTTGCAACAGATCTATTTTTGTTGCTAACAACTCTCCAACGGTTGGAATCACTTTTTCTGAATTTTTTGTATAGTACATTAAGTCGAGTTTCAATAAAGATAACTCGACCAATCCACTAATTGACAAAGCCAACTTTTAAACTATCAGTTGAGTTTGTCCCAGGGAAACTCAACCATTGAGTCAAAATAAATTTTGTTCAGTGAGTCGATCAGTCGAGTTCAGTGAGTGTATAACTTGACCATTTGATCCATTTCCAAAAATCCATCACGGGTCGGTCTGGATCCAAACTCAACCGACAAAGTTCTGTGACAAATTTTTCAAAATGATTTTTGAGTGATCAAATGTTGGAATTATGTGTCCTGATTTTTTTCTCGTCTTAGTTACAATTCATATCATCAATACAAATGATTACAAAAAATATTCTAAGGTGATTTGGAGTGATTTCCCAAATTGCACATTTGCATTGATTTTGATTTGAACTTGGACAAGCTAGGGCTTGTGTAATTTGATCCTTTTCATGTACCTAAAGCCTGAAATCAATCTTAAACAAACATATTAGATACATATGAATGGAATAATTAAGTCATTACTAAAATATGGACAATGTATAACTCTCAAGTCAACACACCCAAAGGCTGTGTTTAATGTGTAGATTATGAATCTAAGATTATTTTCCACTTTTTGAGTCATTAAATCATAAATCTCATTTTTTGAAAGAAAACACCTTTTCTATTCCAAATAAAATTGATATACTATCCCAAATTTGTGAAACTTGTCCTACAAGCCATATCATATCTAAAGAAAATGAATATGAAGTTATTCTTATCCAACTAGTCTTCCTTTTATAAATTTTAGCCCATTATTAATTATTACCACTATTTCTCACATTAAATAAATCAATATCACATTATCTTGTTTAGGGAGTTATTATTATTTTTTTTCTCATTTCTTTTTCCTTGAAAACCATAAAAAATTCTAGATCCATATTATTTTATCATTATTATTATCATTCTTCCAATTATGTCCCATATCTACATATTACAACCAAAAGGATTATACATTATATTTATCATTTATCTCATGTGACATATTTTATGTATCCTTTATTGCTCTTATGATAAATACAAGGGTATTATGTCATATTTGTTTTCATGCATATATGTTGGCATGGTTTATTCACATATTACATATCATGGTTACCAATAAGTACCATTAGGTATATCCTCAACCTTGTTTGGCTAATCCCAAAGAATAAGGTCTCTAACCTCTTAACCTTGGAATAGGAAAAGGTTTTAGATTTCGATATGTTATAGGAGTGAACTGACCGGTTCATTTAGTGAACTGACTGGATCGATTCACCAATAGATTGAGTCAGCAATCGACCATTTGGTTGAGTGAGATGCCCGACTTGTAGAGAAATTTGATTGCATCTAGGATTAGTACTGACATCATGTTGAGCATTAATTGGATTCGAATTGCCAATTCATATGCGATTGGGAAACATGGCGAAATGGTTGGTTCACTGAGTGAATTAATCAGCTCAGATGTGAACCAACTGGTTCACTTGATGAACCGACCAATTTTCTGCTCACATGTTGTGAATTTTGTGATATTCTAGTCACTTCCACTCCCGCACAGATTGGGAACCTGACCCTAACTCCTCCTATAAATAGAGGGGTACTAGGGCTTCTTAGACACAACTGAATTGCCTCTGACAATTTTTGTCCTCTTTGGTTTTGGTAACCAATAGAGAGCCTGAGCAAGTCCTACCTGATAAACGGAGGGATAGCAAGGGAGAACAATTGTGGGAGAGCAAGTTGGTGACTCATACACCAATGGGAGGGACAACTCATTCATATCTACTCCAGTAGAATGACATGAGTTCTAGGTGGTCCGTGTTGACTACTATAGAAGTGAGGAGGATGTTGTCTACCTCTAGGAGGAGGATGTTGTCTGCCGCTAGGAAGACAACATTAGCCTACAGTATATGGTGAAGATCAGGAGCTGTTGCAAACACCGTCCTAGTACAACTAGGAGTGTTGCACTACTGCAATCACTTCTAGTCGTTGGACTTACTCCAACACCAAGTATGAACTCATTAAAGCATCCCTCCCATTACATAGTTCCTGAAGCGATCTTGTTGTCATGGGAAATACATACATAAATTTCTTGTTTCCACTGCCTACATTGAGCTTGTATTTCCCTATAGTGGTATCCGAGCCACGTCAATTTACTATGTTTTGGAGTTTATAGATGTGATCAGATTTTTGGTTTATTGCTATTATTTATTGCATACGATGTGAATATTTAAAATGAGTAATGTGCATATTCAATTAAAATACCACATACAATCCTAAACTAATATATATATATATATATGAAATTTACATGTGTCATCCTAGAATTTGTTTTGATGGTGGATGTGTGGCATGGTTATGGTCAATAAACCCAATATCTGTGTATGGTTGGATGGTTTATTTTATTCCTGTTTTATCTTGGTTTGCATACTGAAACTCTACCTTCTTCTTACCAATGTAAAAGTATTATTCTTTCCTACCGTTTCTCCCCTCGAGTGTAAATTGAGGTTTCTCACTACCATGTAATAAGATTAATAGGGATAGGATAGTTTCTTTTATTGAAATGACAAAGATGACGGTCAACATCAGGAGAGCTGACCATTTCATGTGACGATTCGACCGAATAAAGGACCAAAGAGGGAAGACCGCAGGAGGAGCAAATCAACCAGCTAGTGGAGCCAACAGCTCATTTGGAGTTGTCTAGACATCAGTTGAATAGGAGCTCATAGGATCGTTTCAGGTGACTAACCAAATGGCCAAGAGGAGAGCTGACCGGTTCAAGGGTTGAACCGATTAGCTTGGATTGGCAAGCACAAATATACACCAACAACGGGTTCATGCATGTTATGTAGACCTAGGTGGTAATAATTCCTTGTGGCTTCAAGGAATTACAATGAATATGGACATAACCATCGCTAATATTTTATATTGCATGTTTACTTTGTGGGATATAGCATGTATACCATACACGCTAATATGTGGTGATTTGATATGTATATGTACATATATATATATATGATATATATAAAATCCCTCAATCAAGCATATTAAGTCTAAGATGATTTCCATTAGAGGCACACACAAAAAGCTTGATCAACTAAGCATGGGAAACCCAAGGGTGGTGCGTTGTCTATCTTGTGGAAGTGTGATGGTAATAATGTGGTCCTGCCAAATAGGGTGCATTATTATTGTGTCGGCTTTTGGGTCAGGCTTAACTGAGTGACCTTAATGAGATTATGCACCAGAGGGATACAAATGACTATGCAAGAGAGTTGTGCATATCTTCTATACAAGAATTGCATAAGATGCAATTGGAAAATGTTGCTTACCTTAATGATTGATTATGGATGTTAGCATTGGCTGGCTAATACTCGAATTATTGTGGATCTTAGATCATTAGAAGATTTTTTGCTACAATCTTCCGAATTGATAATTGAGGGTTTTCAATTTGATCAATATAACGAGAGTGATAGTAAATTAAATACCTAATTAACATCGTCAATTTTTAATCAAATCAAATAAAAAATGACTTTTTGATAAAACTACAAATTATTTTTTTGCAGAACCATTTGGAAACACACAACAACAACTTTTCTCTATGATCGGTCCTTGAGAAGGACAAGTAAAATTAGAATAACGTTCATGACTAGTTCAGGATGTTGAGAATCATTCTCATATAGGAGCGCAAGCTCTATGTCCCAGCGACACGAGAGCTAGATGAACCCCTTCCCAATGCACCTAAGGATTATAGTGATGCTTACAAGAATCATATTGAATAGGTCATTGATGTCAAGTGTCTGATGATATGCTCTATGAAATATGAATTGCAAAGGTAGAATGAGAACATGGATGTTATTGAGATGGTTACACATCTTAAGAACATGTTCTAAGATCAGGAAAGACAAGAGAGATATGATATCTCCAAGGCATTTTTCAAATGTAACATGGCAATAGGAGATCCAGTAGGTCCTCATGTTCTCATGCTCATTAGGTATGTGGAGAATCTATCTAGACTAGGATCCCCCTTGGGTCAAGAGGTAGCCACTGGTGTGATTCTACAATCTCTACTAGAGTCATACAGTCAGTTTGTCATGAACTAAAAATATCAATAACTTTGACAAGCCATTGACATAGTTATTAGGCATGTTGAGAATAGCTGAAGCACAAATGAAGAAAGACAAGCCCAAGTCTATGATGATAATCAACAAGACAAAGGGAAAGTCTAAAGGCAAAGGCAAAGCTAATAAGTGTTCTAAATTTGGCTAGAAACCTAACTCTTCAACACTCAAGGAAAAGGGAGGAGTAAAGAAGGGAGACAATTGTCACCACTATCACCAGCCAAGACATTTGAGAAGGAATTTCCCTCTCTTGCTAGAGTAATTAAAGAAGAAGAAGGAAGGGGCAGCGACCTCTACTTCAGGTATAAATGTTATAAGACAAATTTAATTACTTCTTCATCTTGGTATGTGATATAGGATGTAGATATGACATACGTCAATGTGCATTATCTGATAAGAAGTAAAGAATTTATGAAAGGGCATGGATGGACTATGCGAAGTAAGAGTTTCTTAATCTTTAGTCTACATTTAGAATTTATCTTAGCCCATTAGGCATGTAATAGAGTTAGTTGAACTGCTATTTCATTTATGCCAATAATAGAAACATTTTACCTTATACATCTTGTATGATAAGGATGATAAATCAATAAAGAGTTGTTAATGCTTCTATTTCAAATATGTGATCTTGTATGGAAATGACCAAACATCTAGTGATATTTATATGATAGGATCTAAGATGAATGATTATAACATAAATACCAAGTATTATAAGTTGATAACTCAAACAATCTTTAACATTGTCATCTAGAGAACATATATGGGAAATGCATTTCTAGAATTCATTTTGATGTCTATCTTGACTCTTTTGGTTATTGAACCAACAAGAGACATGCAAGTATTTATTATGAGCAATATGACAAAACACCCTTCACTAGATGTAATGGGAAGATAATCATTCTATTAGGCCTTATACATGTTTATGTATGAAGATCTTATAGAATAAATGCTAAATATATTTGTTTGTACTTCACTGTATATACTGGTGATCTCAGTTGATATATGGTTTTTATATAGTAAAATACCAGCATGAATCTCTCGAAATGTTGAATGAGTTCATAGATGAAGTATAGATTTAATAGAAGTATTAAGAAATTTGATATGATCAAATATTGAATTACTCTACATCAATAGTTTGAAATCTTTCTATATTGAATTGTGATAGTGTATCACAAGTCAAATCCATCTAAAACATGATGATGTGTCAGAAAGATGGAATTACATAATGATGGATCATGATGTGATTATCATTTAATCTAATCTTCTAATCTCCTCATATATATACATATATATACATGTTTTACATTAAAACTAAGAAAGTACCTTCTATATGAAGGGTTTAGGCAAAGCATCCTATGTGATAGGGATCGATGTCTATAGAGATAGATCTGGAAAGCTTCTTGACCTAAGTAAAATCACATACATTGGTAAGATGCCTAAGGGTTCAACATGCAAGACTCAATGAAAGAAAACTTGTCCATGTTCCATGGAGTTAGTCTCTCAGGTGCCTAGTGTCCTACTTCTTATGAAGAACATGGACACATGGATAGATGCCATTGGATCTATCTTGAATGTAATGATATGTACTTATCCCATTATCTCATATGTATTGGACATGATGAGAAGACATTTGGGAATCTCATATGCAGTGGACATGACGAGAGGATATCCAGTCATCTCATATGTTTTGACATGATAAGTAGAGACATATATACCTACCTAGAAATCTCGTATGTATTGGACATGACGAGAGGATATATGTCAGATACCAGTAAGAGTCACTAGAATACCATAATTAACATCCTTATGTGCTTGTGAAGCACTTAAAAGATTGGTTCCTTGGTTATGGTAATAATGAAGAGTTGGATGTAAAGGGTTACACCCATGCAAGCTTCCAGACTGACAAAATGATCACAATAGTGTTTGACATTAAATGAGAACTGTAATCTAGAAAGAGTTCTAAGCTAATGAAGTTGTCCTAATATACAAAAGAAGTCAAGTATCTCTGTGTTATAAGAATAGTAAAGGATATTGTATGGATCAAGAAGTTTATATGGGTGAACTTATGTGAGGTTCCAAACCGTTGATGACAACAATGGAGCTAATAGGTAGGCTGGGAATATCAGATAGCATAATATGGCACTTCCATCTCATATGAGTAGTTATATAATGAAGAGATGTGAAAATTGCAAAATACTGACTTAAGGCAAATGTTGCTAAACCCGCTATAAAATCACTTGCACTGCAGAAGCATGAAGGTCATGTTAGGTCACTCATAATGAGATATGTGGGTGATTGGCTCTAAGTGTAAGTGGGAGTCTATTGGTATGTATGCCTAGAGATACAATCATATGAAGATTGGGATGAGGCATAAGATGCATGATTTGATAATTGATAATAATAAAGGCAAGCTTCCAATTCATCTATTTCACTCATTTATGAGATAATTAGGATATAGAATGAATGTCTAGAGAATTATATTACTCAATGATGTATGTTGTCAAGTTACAAACCTTGTGGATGAGATCATATGGATGTTAAGAGTACATATACATATTCTCATTATGTCCCTGATTGGTAGTTATTGTGGAAGGTTGATATACATCAATAAGATCAGACTATGAGTTGGTTGATGACTAACTCTCATTAGTCATGATATGGTGATATCAAACCAATCACATAGATACATGTTAGAGAACACTGTAACTGACAAACCCACTGTGAGACTGACACATGGAAGCCATCATCATGGAAGTCATAGTCAGCTCTCACGGTGATGGTGGTGGTTGTGGTTCTTAGGCTTAAAATCACTGCACTCATCACATGTGGTTGGATACACTTTGACATCATCAAACACGGTCCTAAAACATGGGTTGTTATAACAGTGATGATTGAGTGACTTTGACACATGGGGTATGACTGTGAGTGATCGATATGGGATTTGTCCCTCTGATAGGAGTATGATATCCAAGGCCTCTTGATTTGTGAGACTAAGAAAAGTATGACCATACGTGTGTGAGTCAATATGTGATATTGAGCTTACATATATCTCATGCAGTCTGCTCTGGCTCAAGAAACAAGATTGAATAATAATGAGGATGACTACTCCATGCCTCTAGTTCAATCTGGATATTAGTGACAAAGGAACTATACAAACATTGTAACACCATACATAGATTGTAGGTTGAAGTTGCTCCCCAACTTTTCATTCATTTGGGTAGCAATGATGTGTGACTAGGCACTACTCTTTGCTTGTGAAGTCATAAGCTAGTTATGGACATTTATTGCCAACATAATATGGGACCTATAGGGTCACACACATAGGAACTTATCTAGAAGAGGAGTTTGGTCATGAATGATAATTGAATTGATTACTAAAGTGTTTAGTTATTTTGAATTCACATAACAGATCAACTAACTAGACTACCAAATGATCGATTCAAGTGTTGAGACTGTTGTTTGGAGTGTCAGGCCGATTGCATTATACATTAGTTGGAATTTTTCCTGACCTGGGCTGCAAGAGGCATATCTCACTTGTGCAAAATGTCTGTCTGGCTTGGTGTGAGATGCCCATCTTAGTTGCACCAAATGACCATTTGGTTTGGTACGAGATGACCGTCTTAGTTGCACCAAACACCCATTTTGGGGGTACGTCAAGTTGAGTACTAATTGGAATTGAACTTCCAACATATGTGCAGCACTGGAAGGTGCAAAATGATCATCTCATATACGAGACAACCGTTTCATCACACGCAGGTTGTGAAACTTCCAGAAAAGTTATAAAAATTCAACATCTACTTGTCCATTCCACTCTCGCTTTAGTCATGCATTGGTTGGGGACTGGGAACCCTGACCCCAACCCCTCCTACATATAGAAGGGTACTAGGGGCTTCCAAGAGCACCACTAATATATGGACAATTGAGAATCATTTTCTCTGACAATTGTTGTACTCTCTGGTTGTCGTAACCATGAGAGCCCAAGCAAGTTCTACTCGACTATGGAGGGATAGCCACGGGAGAGAAACACATGAGGATCATTGTTGTGGGAGAGCATGTGGGATGACTAGTACACCAACAGGAGGGATAACTCATTTATGTCCATTCCTGTAGGACGAAGGGAGTTCTAGTTGATCTGTGTGGACTATGTTGGGTTTTAGGGGAGACAGAGAAGGCAGCAGAAACAAAAAAAAATTCTCCCAAACTCAGAATAAAGGAATCACGTCAACGTCTATATAATAGGAAGGATGGTTTGTAGAGGCGTACATTGTCCCAACGCTTACTCGGCAACGTTATCTTGCGGCTTGTGCGGTCTTCACCTCCAGTCTTGGACGGTGTCAGTATAGCTCCTGGTCTCACCGAGACTGTCGGGATTGACAATTGTCCTCCGAGCGGTAGAAGTCTCCCACCTCTGCAGTCATCCACACAGACTGCCTGGAACTCTGATCTCCTTGTCCCACAAGGAATCGGAATGAGTCGCACCCTCCTATCGGCGTACTAGTCACTGACACACTCTCCTGCCACTAGTCACTTTTCTGTAGTTGTCTTTCCCTTGTTGTGCCTCCCTTATCGGGTAGCACTTGCTTGCGCTCTCTCGATTACCAAAACCATAGAGAACGACAACTTTGCAGAGCAACTGGTGTTTGGAGTTGTACTTTGAGAAGCCCCCAATACCCCTATATATAAGAGGGTCATGGGACAGGGTTCTCTACCCCGGGCAATGCGGGACTAAAGCAGGAGTAGAAGGGTTCGAGATTTTCCACAAAACAACCAACTGCGCCAGCTGAACCGATCGTTTCAACCCTAAAATGGTCGGTTGGTGACCTCAGTCGATCGGTTCACACTTGAACCAATCGTTTAGGGCATCTGAGCCGATCAGTTCATGTTTGAGCCGATCGGTTCATGCTCCTAGTCCAACTCGAATTGACTTTCATATTTGTTTCTGATTAATCAAATATTAATCCTTATCCAAATCTAATTTGTACAAGTGAAACAAATTGTATTTGCAAAAATAGTCTTCTGACTTTCTGAACGATCTCAATTGGTCACATGAATCGACCGGTTCAACAATTGAGCCGATCATCTCATTGATACATGAGACGATCGTCTCACCAGTTGAGCTGATCAGTTCACCAACCTGAGCCGATCGGTTCATCCCATGAGCTGATTGGTTGGGAGTGCAGACTGTGCAAAATCAGTCAATTGTAGTTTCAATCAATTTGATACTCTAATCAATTGGTCCAACACCTTGAACACTATGATTTTGAGCCATCAATAACCTGAGTGTTTAATTGAACTACTAAACTCCTTTAGTAATCAATATAAACATCATTTGTGGATAAACTCCTCTTCCAGGTTAAATCCTATGTGTGTGACCCTGTAGGTCCATTTCATGTTGGCAGTGAAAGTCCATAACACTTATGACTTCACAAGAAAAGAGTGGTGCCTAGTCGCACATCAGTGCTACCCAAGTGAAATAGAAAGTTGGAGAACAACTTTCAATCCTACAATCCGTGAATGGTGTTATAGTGAATGTATAATTCCTTTATCACTAATCTCCTGAATGAACTCAAGGCATGGTATAGTCATCCTTTCAACGTTCATCCATTTCCTTGATCTCAGAGAAGACTGGGTGAGATGTGTGTGACATCAATACCACATATTGATTCACACATGCATGCGCATGCCTTTCTCAATCCTACTCATCAAGTGGCCATGTACATCAAACTCCCTTAGGAGGGACAAATCCCATATCTATCACTCACCCCTCAAAAGCCCCATGTGTCAAAGTCACCCAATCATCACCTTTATAACAACCCATGTTTCAGGATTGTGTTTGATGATGTCAAAGTGTACCCAATGACATATGTTGAGTGTAGTGATTTCAGATCAAAGAATCACACTCACCACCATCACTGTGAGAGCTGACTGTGACTACTAAACCATGGTTCCATGTGTCACTCTCACGGTGGTTTTGTCCGATACACTTGTTCTCTAACAAGTACCTATGTGCTTGGTTTGATATCACTATATCATGACTAATGAGATTCTGTCATCAACCAACACACAATCTAGTCTTTAGTGTTATTGATGTCTATGGTTATTTCCACAATAACAACCAACTAGGGACGAAACAAGAATGTATACTCTTAACATCCGTATGATCTCATCATTTAAGTCCTCAACTCAAAAGCATACGTCATCGAGTAAAACAATTATTTAGACATTTATCATGTTACACCATCATCTCAGATATAGTTAAAACATATAGATCAGAAATTGCCTTTATTATTATTCAAATCATTTACAAAGTATCCCATTACAATCATCACATGACTTTCTCTATGGGCATACATACCAACAGACTCCCACTTTCACTTAGAGCCAGTCACCTAGGAACCTCAATCCTTGTGACCTAGCATGACCATCATGCTTCTACTGAGAAAGGGCCTTAGTGAGTGGATCAGCTATGTTGTCTTTAGTTGGTACTCTACAAATATTCACATCTCCTCGTTGTACGATCTCTCATATGAGATAGAAGCGCAGCAGTATGTGCTTGGACCGCTGATATGATCTGGGCTCCTTAGCTTGAGCAATAGATCCATTATTGTCACAATAAAGCTCAATTGCATCACAGCTACTGGGAACCAAACCAAGTTCAGAGATGAACTTCCTGATCCACACAACTTCCTTTACTGCATGTGAAGTAGCAATATACTCGGCCTCTGTAGTAGAATCAACAACTATTTCTTGCTTGGAACTCTTCCATCTCACAGCTCCATTCTTTAGGCAAAATACAAATCCTGATTGCAATCTGTAATCATCTTTGTCGGTTTGGAAGCTCGCATCGGTGTAACCCTTTACAACCAGTTCTTCCTTACCGCCGTATACAAGGAATTGATGCTTAGTCCTTTTGCAAGTACTTGAGGATGTTCTTTACGGCTGTCCAGTGAGCATCCCCGGGATCTGACTGGTACCTACTCGTCATGCTAAGGGCATACGAGACATCTGGGCATGTGCACAACATAGCATACATGATGGATCCGATGGCTGATGCATATGGGATCCCATTCATACACTCCCTCTCTTCACAAGATTGGGGACATTGAGCTCTAGAGATGGTGACTCCATGTAGCATGGGGATGTTGCCTCTCTTTGAGTTCTCCATGCTGAACCGCTTCAGTACTTTGTTAATGTACGTGCTTTGACTTAGTCCGAGAAGCCTTTTAGATATATCTCTATAGATCTTAATACCTAGAATGTAGGATGCTTCTCCTAAGTCCTTCATTGAGAAAGTATTCCCAAGCCAAGTCTTTACCTTCTCTAAGGCTGAGACGTCATTCCCCATCAATAGTATGTCATCCACATACAATATGAGGAATGTAGCCAAGTCTTTACCTTCTCTAAGGCTGAGACGTCATTCCCCATCAATAGTATGTCATCCACATACAATATGAGGAATGTGGTCGTGCTCCCACTAACCTTCTTTTACACACAAGGTTCATCTTCATTTTGAATAAAGCCAAACACTTTGACTTCCTCATCAAATCAAAGATTCCAACTCTGAGATGCTTGCTTCAATCCATAGATTGACCTTTGTATCTTACAGACTTTATTGGCATTCTTTGGATCTATAAAACCTTCAGGTTGTTTCATGTACACATCCTCATTTATATTCCCATTAAGGAATGTAGTTTTAACATCCATTTGCCAAATCTCATAGTCATAGTAATTCACAATAGCAAGCATAATCCTGATGGACTTAATCATGGCAACTGGAGAAAAAGTTTCGTCATAGTCAACACCTTGAACTTGTCGAAAACCCTTTGCAACCAATCTGCCTTTATAAGTTTGCACATTGCCATCCATTTCGGTCTTCTTCTTGAAAACCCACTTGCACCCTATGGGTTTTACCCCTTCAGGTGGTTCCACCAAAGTCCATACTTTATTGGAGTACATGGATTCCATCTCAGATTTCATGGCATCAAGCCATTTCTCAGAATCTGGTCCCTCCGTAGCCTCTAGATAGGTAGTTAGATCATCATCTATGATCAACTCACCGCCTTCCTGAGTCACAAGGTATCCAAACCTCTCAGGTTCAAGGCGTGTCCTACTAGATCTACGAGGTCCTTGTGTTACTTGAGGAGACTGAGATTCCACAACACCTTGTGAATCTCTATGTCCCTCTTGTACATCTATCGGTTTAGTGTTTTCTTTTTGGTCTTGAACCTCTTCAAGCTCTATTTTCCTCCCACTATTTCCTCTGGAAATAAATTCCTTTTCTAGGAATACAGTTGTCTTAGCAACAAACACTTTGTTGTCAGTAGGGTGGTATAAATAGTATCCCCTCATTTCCTTAGGGTATCCAACAAAATAACATTTATCGGACTTGGGTCCAATCTTATCAGGAAACATTTTCCTGACGTAAGCCTTACAACCCCAAATCTTAATAAAAGACAAATCGAGACGCTTCCCGTGCCATATCTCATATGGTGTCTTTTGAACCGATTTAGATGGTACTCAGTTAAGTGTAAATGCGGCAGTTTCAAGAGCATAACCCCAGAAGGAAATCGGAAGATCAGCAAAACTCATCATTGATCGCACCATATCCAGTAAAGTGTGATTCCTTATTTCAGACACACCATTATGATGTGGTGTTCTAGGCGGAGTCCATTGTGATACAATACCACGGGCTCGCAGAAGGTCCTCAAACTCTTGGCTTAAATATTCTCCACCTCGATCGGATCGAAGTGCTTTAATACTTTTACCAAGTTGGTTCTGTACTTCATTCATGAAATCCTTGAACTTTTCAAGGGTTTCTGACTTATGTTTCATCAGGTACACATAGCCACACCTACTGAAGTCATCAGTGAAGGTAATAAAGTACTCATACCCACCTCTGGCATTAGTTCTAAAAGGCCCACATACATCAGTATGTATGAGTCCTAATAGATCACTAGCTCTCTCACCTTTACCTGAAAAGGGAGTCTTGGTCATCTTGCCCATCAAACAAGATTCACATGTCTCTATTGATTCATAATCAAAAGAGTTTAGATAACCATCTTTATGGAGTCTAGAGATGCGCTTCTCATTTATGTGCCCTAGACGACAATGCCAAAGATATGTTTTGTTTGAGTTGTTGAGTTTTTGCCTTTTGGTGTTTACGTTGTATACACTTGTCTCTAGATCTATCAAGTATAGACCATAAGACATAGGGACACTACCATAAAAGATCCCATCTTTTGAAATAGAACACTTTCCATTCTTAATAAGAAATTCAAAACCATCCTTGTCCAAACAAGAGACGGAAATGATATTCCTATTTATGGCAGGTACATAATAGTAGTTCTTCAACTCTATTATTAGCCCACTAGGTAGAGTTAACTCATAGGTTCCTACGGCACTGGCGACAACTCTTACCCCATTGGCAACACGTAGTTCAACCTCGCCTTTCCCCAAAGGCCTACTTCTTTTAAGATCCTTCACATTTGAACAAATGTGAGATCCACATTCAGTATCAAGTACCCACGACAAAGAACTAGTAAAGTTAATCTCTATCACATATACACCAGAAGTAGAGATCTCTATCTCTCGCTTCTTCCATCATTCCTTCCATTCTCTCCATGTTTTGAGCGCAGAAGATTATGACATTGGTTTGGCGAGAGAACCCTTCTCTCCCTCACCTTTGTCCTTAGACTTTGTTCCATTGATCTCCATCAATGAACTATCCTTCTTCTTAAGCGCACATAGAGTGGATTTAAAGGCTACCGGTATTTCTGGATTGTACAGAACACTTCTCACAATCCCCAACTAGTTATGGAATTTATTCTCAATTAATTTGCCCATTTTAAAAGCGGATTCTTTTTCCATTCTATAAGAAAAAATTACAGGTGTCAAAACTCCTTTTGATTTGATTTGATTTGATTTGAATAAAATTTGATAGTAGTTAATTAGGCCTTTAATTAATTACCACTCCCACTATTTTGATTCAAATTGAAAGCCCTCACCATCAATTCAGAAGAGTGCAGCATACAATCTTCTAGTGGGTCAAGATCCTGAAATCCTCTGAGTCCTGGACCAGCTAGGGCTGTCACCCACAACTCAGATCTTCCAGGTAGGCAACTTTTGCCAATTGCATCATATGCAACTCTTGAAAGATGTCATGCACAACTCCTTGCCATGATCACCTCTGTGCCTCAACGTGCTAGATCCTATCTAGGTCACCTTTTTAAGTCCGACCCAAAGCCAACACGATGAATATGCACCCTGCTAGGGAAGACCCACATATCCATCCTTCACGCTTCCACGAGATAGATGGTGTACCACGCTAGGGCGTGCCCACACTTGGCCGATCAAGCTTTTCACATATGTCGCATTTGGAAGGCATCTAAAACTTTAATATTTAATGAGGGATTTGGTTTTTATAGGTACATATACATATGTAATCACCACAATATAGTAAGTATCATATACATGCTATATCCCACAGAAAACATGTGAAATGATAAAAGCAATGATTATGGCCATCCTATTGTGATTCCTCGAGCCAGGAGGAATCACGGTCATTAAGGTCCACATCACATGCAACATGTACAAGATGAACTCTGTGCTTTGCCTTTCTGGGTTTGATCAACTCATCTCCATGATTGGTCTACTCACCATCAGGTCGGTCGGTTGGGTGCCACCAGCCGATCGACTGGTGCCTCCAGTCGATCGGTTCACTAGTCATCGTGCATCTCCTCAGGTCGCCACCCACTCATCTCGCTCCTCAAACCGGTCGTCAAAATGTCCGCCGTTCTTTGACATAACAGGAAATAAAATCTATCCTATTTTACATTTGAAAAAGGAAACCCCAAGTTACATAAGAGGGGAGCAAAGGTAGGAAAGAAATCTTGAGTTATCTCAAGTTACATCAAGAATAGGAGATAGGGAATCAGTGTGAAGACCGAGATGCAAGCAACCACATTCAACCAAGCACACATACATAGGGTTTATTGGCCATAACCATGTTGTACATCCACCACAAAACTCATTTAAGGGCGACACATATTGAGTGCATTCATATTACATATCATATATGTATATAGGGATTTGTGGATTTAGGATTGGACATGCATAAAGCCAATTTTATTCGCATCGTATACAATAAATAAAGGTGACAAACCAAAATCGATCACATCGATAATCCTAAAGTATAGAGCAGTTAACCTCGCTCCGATACCACTGTTGGGTTTTAGGGGAGACATAGAAGGCAGCGGAAATAAAAAAAAATTCTCCCAAACCCAGAATAAAGAAATCGCATCAACGTCTATACAATAGGAAGGATGGTTTGTAGAGGTGTACCTTGTCCCGAGGCTTTCTCAGTGAGGTTACCTCGCGGCTTGCGCGGTCTTCACCTCCGGTCTTGGATGGTGTCAGTGTAGCTCCTGGTCTCACCAGGACTATCGGGATTGACAGTTGTCCTCCAAGCGGCAGAAGTCTCCCACCTTTGTAGTCGTCCACATGGACTGTCTGGAACTCCGATCTCCTTGTCCCATAAGGAATTAGAAGGAGTCACACCCTCCTGTCAGCGTACTAGTCACCGACACACTCTCCTGTCACCAGTCGCTTTTCTGTAGTTGTCTTTCCCTTGTTGTGCCTCCCTTATTGGGTAGCACTTGCTCAGGCTCTCTCGGTTACCAAAACCAGGGAGAATGACAACTTTGCATAACAACTAGTGTTCTGAGTTGTACTTTGATAAGCCCCCAATACCCCTATATATATATGAGGGTCATGGGACATGGTTCTCTACCTCGGGCAATGCGAGACTAAAGCAGGAGTAGAAGGGTTCGAGATTTTCCATAAAACAACCAACTGCGCCAGCTGAACCGATCATTTCAACCTTGAAATGGTCGGTTGGTGATCTCAGCCGATCGGTTCACACTTGAACCGGTCGTTTGGGGCATCTGAGCCGACCAGTTCATGCTTGAGCCAATCAATTCATGCTCCTAGTCCAACTCGAATTGACTTTCATATTTGTTTTTGATTAATCAAATATTAATCCTTATCCAAATCGAATTTTTACAAGTGAAACAAATTGTATTTGCAAATATAGTCTTCTGACTTTCCAAACGATCTCGGTTGGTCACATGAATCGACCGGTTCAACAATTGAGCCGATCGTCTCATTGATACATGAGCTGATCATCTCACCAGTTGAGCCAATCAGTTCACCAACCTGAGCCGATCGGTTCATCCCATGAGCCGACCAGTTGGGAGTGAAGAATGTGCAAAATCAGTCAATTGCAGTTTCAATCAATCTGATACTCTAATCAATTGGTCCAACACCTTGAACACTATGATTTTGAGCCATCAATCAACTGAGTGTTTAATTGAACACTTAACTCCTTTAGTAATCAATCTAAATATCATTTGTGGATAAACTCCTCTTCTAGGTTAAATCCTATGTGTGTGACCCTATAGGTCCATTTCACATTGGCAGTGAAAGTCCATAACACTTATGACTTCACAAGCAAAGAGCGGTGCCTAGTCGCACATCAGTGCTACCCAAGTGAAATAGAAAGTTGGAGAACAATTTTCAATCCTACAATCAGTGAATGGTGTTACAGTGAATGTATAATTCCTTTGTCACTAATGTCCTGAATGAACTCAAGGCATGGTACAATCATCCTTTCAACATTCATCCATTTCCTTGATCTCAGAGCAGACTGGGTGAGATGTGTGTGACATCAATATCACATATTAATTCACACATTCATGCGCATGCCTTTCTCAATCCTACTCATCAAGTGGTCATGGACATCAAACTCCCTTAGGAGGGACAAATCCCATATCTATCACTCACCCCTCAAAAGCCCCATGTGTCAAAGTCACACAATCATCACCTTTATAACAACCCATGTTTCAGGATTGTGTTTGATGATGTCAAAGTGTACCCAACAACATGTGTTGAGTGTAGTGATTTCAGGTCGAAGAATCACACTCACCACCATCAATGTGAGAGTTGACTGTGACTACCAAATCATGGTTCCATGTGTCACTCTCACGGTGGGTCTGTCCGATACACTTGTTCTCTAACAAGTACCTATGTGCTTGGTTTGATATCACTATATCATGACTAATGCGATTCTATCATCAACCAACACACAATCTAGTCTTTAGTGTTATTGATGTCTATGGTTATTTCCACAATAACAACCAACTAGGGACTAAACAAGAATGTATACTCTTAACATCCGTATGATCTCATTGTTTAGGTCCTCAACCCAAAAGCATACGTCATTGAGTAAAACAATTCTTTAGACATCTATCATGTTACACTATCATTTCAGAAATAGTTAAAACATATAGATCAGAAATTGCCTTTATTATTATTCAAATCATTTACAAAGTATCTCATTATAATCATCACATGACTTGCTCTATGGGCATACATACCAACAGACTACTCTAAAGGTAGGAGTCTATTGGCTGCTGCTAGGAGGGCAAAGTCAATTCACAGTCTGTGGTGAGATTTGAGGAGCCGTTGCAGTAGTTGTCTGAGTTTGATGTCCGTGGAGGAGCAATCAGATGAATTGTAACATCCCAGGATTTGAGGCCTCGGATAAGTTGATCTTAAAAGGAATGATTAAACTACCCATATCACCAAGGTGCACCTCCTTTTCCGGGAGCCCATCACTAAGAACTCCATAGTTAAACATGCTCATCTTGGAGTAGTACTGGGATGGTTGACCTGTCAGGAAGTTGATCCTGGCATGCGTGTGAGTGAGGACAAAGCGTGCAGTTAAGGCTAGTGGTGGTATGTGGGGACAATCATCATTCTTGAAACTCTACTAGAGCCTTGGGCAGTGGGCCCGGGCGTTACAAATGGCATCAGAGCCATAAACCCTCCAGTAGGTGGGGCCCACATGGGCATGTGACCTGCCAGTCTTGAGTCGTGCGGTTCAGGCATGTAGGAAAGGGTTGTCCATGGTTGACGTAGCCACCCTTACGCTGGTATTCCGTGATCGGGAGTTGGGTGTCCATGGGCCATTGTGGGTTTGCACTGAAATGGGGTCAGATTATGAAGCCATATAGTTGAAAGTTGATGAGGACGTCAAGATTCTAAGTGGGGGAGATTGTAACATCCCAGGATTTGAGGCCTTAGATAAGTTGATCTTAAAAGGAATGATTGGAATACCCATATCACCAAGGTGAACCTCCTTTTTTGAGATCCCATCATTAAAAACTCCATAGTTAATCGTGCTCAGCTTGGAGTAGTACTGGGATGGGGACCTATCGGGAAGTTGATCCTGGAATGCACGTGAGTGAGGACAAAACGTGCAGTTAAGGCTAGTGATGGTTTGTGGGGACAATCGTCATTCCTGAAACTCTACTAGAGTCTTGGGCAGTGGGCCTAGGCGTTACACGAGTCTAAGTGCGACTAGGAGTTGCACAACCACCGTCCAAGATAGAGTGTGCATCTACATAGATGAGGATTGTCGCTGGACTTGCTCCAGGACCAGGTATATCTTCGTGAAACCATCCTTCCCATTGCATTTGTTGGTTAATGGGAAATATGTCAGTAAAAATTTTATTTCTGTTGCCTACCTGATGTCGTATTTCTCTACATAAATATTAATCAAATTAAGCATAGGCCAAATTTCAAAAAGTTCCCTTTTATTGTAAGTTTGGGATTTGGCAACCCAAACCATGTCAACGGCTCGTTTTTTCTGATATTTACATGAAAAAGAATAATGTCCAAGAAGTTGGCAATAATAACATCAGATAAAAGATATTTTATTTCTCCTTTCAACATTTTGAGAATTTACAACTTTAGTCTTAGGTACATATGTAGTTCTAGTCTTGGGAGCATATATCTTTTTGATTTTAGGCATATGTGAGGATATCCTAAACCTCTCCTTCCTATTTGTTTAGAAGCATTGTCTAAGATGTTATCAAGACTTTTGTTTCCTTGCATTAATCTAGAAACATGTTTCCGTAATTTAACATTTTTATCAAGCTTTGTAGTTATATACAAGTTACTTGAGCAAGATTTGAATGTAAAGTATCTCTTTATTTTACCAAGACAACATAATATGAATGTGTGCATATAATAGGTTGAGTTTGGTAATCATTTAATATTGGAAGCATATCAATATTTTCTTGAGAAAAAATATTATTTCTATTTTCATGTTCAAGCATTTTAGCCTTATAACTTTTAATGTATATCTTTAATATATTATATGAAGTTCTTAAAGTATCTTTTTTGGAGCTAAGGTTATTTAGGTCATCATGAAGTTCATCAATAACTTTTAGCAAGTTTCTTCTTTCGTCTTTTGCAATCAATATATTTATCATGAAGTTCTTCAAGACTATTAACTATTTCTTCTTTAGATAAATCAAAAATATTCACCTCATCAGTTTCTTCTTCATCCATTATCTCCATGAGACATTCTACCTTCTCCTCTTTACTACTTCTACTAGCATCACTTGATTTCTCCCATGCATCTTTGTAGGACTTCTTACCTTTCTTGATCTTGAGACATTCAAAAGTCAAGTGGCCTCTCTTTCCACATTCAAAACATCATTTACAATCAACACTGGGTTCTCCCATTATGTTGTCTCCCATCTTCAAGACCGGTTAAAGCTCCTTCAAGTCCTGCTCTGATACCAAATGAAAAGATCTCGAGAGGGGGTGAATGACACTTTTAATTGGGAAATATTTACATCATCAGAATATGAGTATGACATATCAAAAAGTCAACATAGATTAGTTTTGATTAGGTGTAAGTAATGAAAGATCCAAAAGATACTTCATACAATAATTTTGTTTCAAGATGAAGACTCAGCAAACAATAGTACATACAATGATGCATGTATCAAGATGACTCATCAAAAGATACTACTTACAATAATTTTGATAGCATCAAGAGGACTTATCAAATATATGATACTCCATACAATAGTTTACGTAGTAAGATGATGAGTCAGCAAATGATACTCCATACAATGATGTATGTGTCAAGATGACTCATCAAAAGATACTCTATACAATAATTTTGGTAGCATCAAGAGGACTCAACAAATAGATGATACTCCATACATCAGTTTATGTAGTAAGATGAAGACTCATGAAATGGTAATACATACAATGATGTATGTATCAAGATGACTCATCAAAAGATACTCCATACAATAATTTCGGAAGCACCAAGAGGACTCAACAAATAGATGATACTCTATACAAGAGTTTATGTAGTAAGATGATGACTCGGGAAATGGTACTATATACAATGTTGTATGTATCAAGATGACTCATCAAAAGATACTCCTTACCTTTTCATTGGTTATCTTTAAGATACATACTTTTCAAAGGATTTATTTTTCCCGTTGGCATCACTTTGAACCACTTGAGTTCATTTATTGTCTTTGGCAGGGACATGCTCTTCATCATGCTTGTGCCTTGTTGAGCATGTTATCATGGTTGACCTTCATTGTCGATGGAGTGTTTTTGAAGGAAGGATGTTGATGATTTGACCATATCCATCCTTGGAGGTGATTAGAGATCTATAAGGATCATTGCATAATGTTTTGTCCGGTTAGGCTGATATTGCGAGGAAATGAGATGATGGAGTTCATAGGGTTTAGGCTAGGGGGTGAAGGAGAGGAGAAGAACAAGAAACAAAAGAAGAAATGATATATGATTTATTTGCATGGTGTGAGTCAAGAGGATGCAGGGAGGCCTCTGGTCATCACCTATGTGACCCATGGTGAGGGATGATGAGCATGGGAGAAAATGGAAAAAGAAGAAGATGAAGTAGCTTGATTGGGAGATAGAAAGGAAGCGGAAGAGAGTATGCCTCGTCCAATAGGCAGAGGGGTGTTTATATAGGAGTTTGGATAGAATGGGGGATAGATGAGGATGGCCTGGAGCTTTCCTATAGCCACACTGAAATGACGATGGGAGGTTTTGGGTAGTGATAAGACCTTGTGTTGAACATCATTAGACAATGCAAGCGGTTTTACAGGTAGTCCTTCGTGTGGCAGATCCATTTACCAAGATTGGTGTGAAATGGTGGTCTGGGGCGGCGGATTCAGTTGTCGTAGTTAGCTTCTCGTTCATGGTGTACAACACCGGCGGAGGTAGAAAACAGCTTGCCTTGTCTGTATTGGTCATCTGGGGAGTCTTGGGCGGTGGCTGACAGCGTCTTCGAGTGACGGTGGATCTGATGGGACAGCACCACTGGCGGCCTGAAGCTGCAAACATGGCGTGGCCGCAATAGTGGCTGAGAGCAGTGGGAGGTGGTATGGATGGAACCGTGATTCTCTTAAGGTACTGTTGTGAATTTTTGGATGACGAGGTGGCCTACTGGGCACTATCCTTCGGCTGCTCCTATTGCAGACTGTAGGCAGCGGCTTTGGTTGAAAGAGGCGGAAAAGATGCATCGGGGAGAGAGATGAAGGGGAAAAAGGAAAAAGACGGGGGAAGGGGGGTGGGTCCGGGAGTTGACGTGTCACGATGCCAATGGTAGCAGGTGCTGTCACTACCAATCGCGGTGGTCATGCGTGTCGTGGTAAAGAGATGGAGAGTCGGGAGAGAGATCAGTTAGTCAGATATTTCATAGGGAGTTATTGTTGGTAGGTAGCCAATCGTGAGGGGATGTTGGGGAGGAGAAGAAAACGGAGGACAGGGAATCAAGAGAACGAGAAAGAAAGGAGGGAGTGGGACCCGGGAGAATTAAAAGGACACAAAAAATGGAATTATGAAGGAGAGAGCCGACTGGTTGCTTGGTCCATAGCGGTGTAAGTAGTGCGCAGACCCGCTATACCTATACCCATATCCATATCCATATTCATATACATATTCATCTAATTTAGCGGGTTCAGTTCCGATTCTAAACCCACATAATATAAAATTTAGACATACATCATATCCGTACCCGTAATCATAGCAGGTATGCGATGCGGGTATGCGGATAAACAGTTCTATAAAATATTATATTATCTATTCTACTATAAAAAGAGTGAGTTTTGCAGGCAGTTCAAATACACCCGCCCAAAGTCATTAACCAATCACGTTGCACGATTTTGCAACGTGGCAAAAGCTTACACTATCCTTCACTCAAGCTCTCAAGCTGCTCCTCACGTTTTTTTTAAGCTTTTTTTACTTCCAAAAAATGATTTAGTTTGAAAAAATGGAACTACTTTTTTTGAACTCTGACGTTTGAATTTAAATTTGCCGCACCCTTTTCTCTCTCACTCAACCATCTGACGTTTGAATTTAAATTTGTCGCAACCTTTTCTCTCTCACCCAACCATCAGTCAAACTCATTTCCCGCCAACGCAAATTATTTTTATTAGTGATATAAATAAATATCTTACTCAACCACATGTTTTACTTGGTCAAACTGAAACTTCCACGTTCAACACCACATTCTACAATTATCTCTAAAAATTTATCTATATCTATATTACTATAAAAAGAAGAAGTTTTTTTGACTATTTACAATCAGAGGACAGCATTTTGAATCGCTGCTCTGTCCTCCGTTCAATCTCATCTCAGATTTTTTCTCACCTATTCCTCTATTTTAATCTTTTTTTTAATCTCTCACATCATTCCACAAACTGCTCCACTTGCAAGCACCAACGAACTATTGCACATCTCCTCCAACAACCACGTTGCACACGGCTCACCCCCACACAAACTACTAGACTACAACCAAGAGAAATATCCCAAAGAAAACGACAACTGCAAGTCTACAACCTCCCATATTCCGCACTGCACACCCCCACAAACTACACGACTACAACCAGTTCAAAATACAAATTGCACTGGCGTGCTCGAGGCGGCGGCATTCAGGAGGACGGTTACCTTGGTTGTTCTCAATGGGGAGTTAGCGTATACAATAGTGTAGCCATGTAGCGTGATGCAACATCTATTCTTGGAAAGCATGCAGGAATGGAGCACGTCGTAGCCTTAGATGACACATGGACTAAGTTTGTTAATAAGATGATGTCGCTTCTCTTTGGGTGGCGGCAGCGAGAACTAGCACAACCAACCACCCAACACGCAGGAGCTCCTGCCGGAGAGCCTCTTCATGTACCACCACGGTGGTGGAGGGGGATCAACAACGAGGAGATGACAATGACATACACCAAGGGCTTCGAGCTATTGCAGCAACACCAAGCAACAGCCGCAGCTGCGGTAGCGGCCACAACTGACCCTTCCCATCACCACCACCAACAATTCCAAGCACAACAGAGGCGCACAGAAGCCGCGACACACCACCACCTCTACTTCGTGGCAGCAACTCCTGGTCTCGGCATGTTTCTGGATGACCCACTAGGAGGGTCAGGGAGCGGTGGAGGAGGCCCATCTTCACTTGGTGCAGAAGTCAGAGGTGGAGGAGTTGGTGGCGGGCGTCAGGGAGTGGGAGTGGGAGACAGATGACAGGAAGTGCCTGAGGTATGAGTTGCCAGGATTGTGGGAACCAAGCTACGAAGGACTGCTCACACATGAGGTGTCAGACGTGCTGCAAGAGCCATGTGCGAGAGGTATGAGTTGTCAGGACTATGGGTTCCAACAGTCGACCCATGTCAAGAGCTTCTGGGTTCTAGAGGCCAAACGTAGGGAGAGGCAGCAGCAGTTGCAAGTCGTGATGTAGCACCAGGCGCACCACCACAGCCAGCTGCAGATGGGGATACAACTTGGTGTTCATGGTTATATCAACATTGTTTGTAGTTTCAATCAATCGTCTATTATTGGAGTTATATCATGTTGTTCCATTATTTCTTTTTGACACACTGGTTGTTTAGGGCATTGTTGTCGTGTGACTGAGCCTCGATGGGTATACTAGTGTGGCAACACATCCCGCTATCACACAGACAGTGAGGTGTTACGCGAAAATGTGCGGAAATCACCATAACCACAGATTACCAAAATATGGGTTAATTAAAACTGATTGCGGAAAGCGGATAAACTGATAAACCATTACATTCCAGTCCACATTCTGCAAAAGAACAGGTTATATACATATATACAAACCTTGAAACATGTCCACAGCTTAGAGCAACAGCTGTCATGTCATATCATGAGTTCATCACCTATTCATACATACATAAAGGCCCACATCCGGCCAACAGCAGGATATACAAAGCATACACAGCTGTACATTGTGAAACATCGTCAAAACACCGCCAAAGACCTGAGAGTACATGGATGACTCTAGACTCTATCTCAAAACATCCAAAACAGCAGCATGTCTAACGCTTGCCTTCTACTGTTCTTCTTGCTGCTCGGCCGTAACTCCGCGACCACCACCACGTCTAGCTCGACTACCTAAAAGGGGTGTAAACTAGCGGGGTGAGACAATTGAACATTGTCCCAGCGGGAAACATAACTCCCCACCGCAACTACAGAACCTCAGAAAGATAAAGCTATAACAGCAAATAACTGATAACAGGTATAACGAGAGAAGTTTATATAAAGCAAAGCTATTCTTACCGACAAGCTTACCAGCTGTACCATAAGGCATTTAACCAAATATCTCTCAATGGAACATAATTGACAAGATAAGATATATTGCCACTTAACATGAGGAATATTGAAGTAACCGCAAGATATAGCTGGTTAACTATGAACCGTACCGTTCAAATCCAACTGACGGCTGCGAAACCCGGAGCCGGTGCCATACAAGGTCACATGGAAGAGCCAGACTCCACGACCTCCCACCTCGTGGTCAGTGCACGAGTACAACATAAGTAGGACCGCAGTCTCATGCTGAAGTGGTCTTAGCCACAGGGTCAGGCTACCCTCTACCAAGCCCGCCTCGGTACAGGTATCAGCACTAGTGAAACTGAGCCACTAGCCTCTTCACCGTGCTCTGAGCCATGAATGCATTCATGCTCCTCATATCACTTATCCTGAGCCATGGGCCTGTTCACCATGCTCTTCATCACAATTGGGCTACGGGCCTGAATCCGCACCCTGGAGTCTACAACCGAAGTTGCACTCTTACCTCCTCACTTTAGGCTAGGAGCAACCTCGCATATTCAACAATATGCGCTCTAGGTTAACCCGTAGGAGAACCCATTTCACCATCACCAAATTCCTGACGATGATGGATCTATGGCCAGGGCAACTACATGATATATTTCACTATGATTATTTAGTATCTTTTAGATGGATTTGCAAGATTCAACCAAGTTATATAACATGCAAGATATAACACAAAGTAAACAACATAAACTCAACATTATGCTATTATTGTAATCACATCAACCTTATCCATCACATGGATCCAACATCACATGTTATCACTTGGCCTCTTGCCAACCATCCAGATCCATCTCAAGGATCATCACATACCATGGGATCTCAATCCCTTATCATGTATTGCCACTGCCTCTCAAGGCTTACATCATCATCATCATGGGACAAACACGTCATACATACAATCTCGTCAACCAGAGTAATTATCAGAGTGATGTTACTCATCACATATTTCTCGTAGCCTTTTTATGGCTAAGCATCACCTGCATTGTTAGGGTATACAATAATCATAATTTCAACATAAGGACTATGCTTACCATCATGAAATGACATTCAAGATGCTATACTTAACAATTATACATTATCTGGTGATCAAGTGCATAAAGCACATCATTAAGCAACTATTTATGTACTTATCCTTATCTCATCATTATATAGATAATCAAGGTGATTCCTTAATACATGTAGTCATGTCAGATATACAGAACAAGCGTTGTCATTACCACTACCCTTATCATTATCATTAAGTGAGCAAGGAGTCACCAACGTTTAGGCAAGGGTATATATGTACATACAACTAGTCTGTTTCCATGATACGATGAATCGTCAACAAGGATAACAAGAACCCTCACTATAGATCACCACGAACCCTCACAAAAAGGGGGTGTATCGGCCACCTGCCCTCACCCAAACTCAATGCATAATGGCAGATATATAAGTGAGCAGCAACGCTGCATTGCCACCAAGGCAACCAGCGCGCGACGCAGCGTTACAAGGGGAAGTAACGCACGACAGCGGTATGTATCAGGCACATAGCACTATCGGGCGACGCCCGCTGCGGTTTGCTGTTATCGGCCGACACCAAGTCGACACAACGCCCGACACATCTACCCATCAACACCATCACAGGTACTAACATCTCGGCCAGGTCAGACCACCAAGCATAACGTCCAAGAAAGAGAGAGAGAACTCATCCACAAAATGTGCAACAACCTGGTCAAGGCCTAACGGCCGACACAAAGCAAAGGAATGGGCGTGACGCCCGTCACAAGCACAAGGGGTGTCACCCGACACCACCACATCACCCAACACAAAAGCAAATGTGTCGCCAGCCACACACATACTCATGTCGAGCAAAACTAGACTAGAGGGTTGTCGAGAAGCACCTCATCATCCTCATCTCGACCACGATACATCTCACAAGGTCGTCTTCTACCTCAAGCAAAAGATACCCAATACCCTAGAGGGTCAAGGAGATGGCTCACCTCAATCAACCAAGAAAGAGGGGTCTTGCACACCACCTATCACCCATCGGGCAACACAAACACCAACCCTAAACAAGGTCCACTGCAACTGAGCTCACCCTTCTAGTCCATGGTGAGAGGAGAGTGTTGCCCAAGCAAATAGAACTCAAGCTCACCTCAATCGACCAAGAAAGGGGGGTGTTGCTCATGAGACTAGAAGCTTAAACTCACTCCTATAGACCAAAGAGAGAAAGGAGTATTGCTCACCAAAAACTACCAAGAGGATCGGCCAAACAAGGGTACTAAGCAAGATGTAAAAACTAACAACAACATATAAGCAAGAAAGGAGGTAATGTATCTAGGGTTAGAAGTTATGCAACCCGCCTTAATCTCCAAGCTCCAAAAAAAAAGAAGAGCTCCAAGCTTCAAGGGATGTCGACCACCACTTGCTCCTTCAAGGGGGTGTGTGTCGGACGACACAAGCAAGGAAGAAGGGAGTGTCGTGCACTCAAGGTGGAGAAGGAAACTAAAGGATCAAAGGAACTCAAAGCAAGGGAAAGAACCACCTATATAGAAGGAAAGGGAGGAGAAAACAAGGTAGAGCATGGCAAGGTGTCGCCCACCCAAGGGACACTTGTCCTAGAGCTCAAGCCACCACTCTTGCAAGCCTTATACACTTGTCCAAGGTCTGTTCCAAGTGTCCACTAAATAAGGTCAAGGCTAGGTCAAGCATCATGAGCGACACAACCACTTGCACCATGGGCGACACAACAAGGCACCATGGGCGACACACATCCATGTTGGCCGACACAAACACTCCTAGGCCGATACACTCTCCATCTTGGGCGACACAACCATCTTTTGGGCGACACAAAGCTCAACCAGACCAAAACAAGGCACCTCAAGGCCCAAACAAGCTCAACCAGGCCCAAAAGAACTCAAGCAACGAGCCCAAGCCTTCCTCTCAACACTAGAGGAAGCAAAGAGAGAGAGAGGAACACTTCACAAGGTGGCAAAGTTGCCCACAAAACCCTAGACTTGGGTTATTTGCAAGTAGCACCTCCAACTCTCAACAAAGCACAACCAAACCCTAATCACCACTAAAGGTGATAAGCAAGCACCAGGGTTAAGCAAAGCAAACAGGGTAAACCCTAAACGAAGGTCAGGGTCCTTACAAGATATCCCCCTTTAAGGGATTTCATCTCCGAAATCCGAAGAGAAAAGCGAGTGATACTTCCTCCTCATCTCTTCCTCAAGCTCCCACGTGGCTTCCTCAACGCCACGATGATGCCAAAGAACCTTCACAAGAACCAGGTCCTTCCTCTTCAGCTTCTTAACCCTTCTGTCAAGGATCGCCACAGGACCTTCCTCATAGGTCACATCTTCATCAAGCTCAACTTCAACTGGCTGTATCACTGTTCCTGAATCTGGATGGCTTTTCTTCAGCATACTGACATGGAACACTGGATGTAACCTGTGCAACTCTGGAGGCAACTCTATCTCATAAGCTACATGTCCAACTCGTGTTGTGACTGGGTAAGGCCCCATATACCTGGGTGCCAACTTACCCTCCCGACCAAACCTTAGCAAACCTTTCCATGGAGAGACTTTAAGATATACTTTGTCTCCTACTTGGAACTCCAAGGGTCGTCGGCGATTGTCTGCATAAGACTTCTGCCTGTCCTGGGCCACTTTCAACTGTTGTTGTATCACCTAGATCTTTTCTGTTGTCTGCTACACTAACTCAGGACCCAACAACTGATGCTCACCAGACTCATACCAACACAAAGGAGATCTACACTTCCTCCCATACAAGGCCTCATAAGGAGCCATGTCAATGCTCCGTTGATAACTGTTGTTGTAGGCAAACTCTATCAAACTAAGATGTACATCCCAGTTGCCTAGAAACTGCAAAGCACAAGCACGGAGAAGATCCTCCAAGATCTGAATAGTCCTCTCAGACTGTCCGTCTGTCTGTGGGTGGAAGGCGGTACTAAATCTCAACTGCGTTCCCAACGCTCTGTGCAACTGTTCCCAAAAACGACTCGTGAACTGAGGACCTCTGTCAGAGACTATCGTCGTTGGCACACCATGTAAACGTACTATATCATCCACATATACTCGAGCGAGCTTTTCTACTATATACATTGTCTTGACAGGTAGGAAATGGGCAGACTTCGTCAATCTGTCCACTATTGCCCAAATGGAATCATGATTCCTAGTTGTCCTCGGTAGACCAACTACAAAATTCATGGTTATATGATCCCATTTCCACTGCAATATTGGCAAGGGTTGCAACGTACATGCTGGCTTCTGATGCTCAACCTTCACTTGCTAACAAACCACACATCTAGCCACGAACTCAACTACATCTTTCTTCAAGGCTGGCCACCAGTACAAGTCCTTCAGACTATGGTACATCTTGGTGACACCTAGATGCATATCATACATCGACATATGTGCTTCCTCGAGCACCAACTTCCTCAGATCATTAACATATGGAACCACCATCCTATCACGAAAGCAAACCAGTCCATCCTCGGACTCATGAAACCCATCACGCTTTTCACTGCCGAACTCTGATCTGATCAACTGTACCGCATCATCTGTCTGTTTTGCATCTTTGATCTGCTGTCTCAATGTAGGCTTGACTTGCATTTGCGCTAAGAGTCCTGCTAATGAGGAAACTTCCATCTACACATTCATCTGCCGTAAAGAGACAAACATATCCCGCCTATGGCATACCAAAGAACTCAACTGTGCCTTCTTTGAAGAAGAAGAAGAAGAAGACTTTCTGCTAAGCGCATCAGCTACCACGTTCACCTTACCAGGATGATACTCGATAGTGCAGTCATAGTCGTTGATCAACTCCATCCATCGTCATTGTCGCATGTTCAACTCTTGCTGCGTAAATTTGTACTTCAGGTTCTTATGGTCCGTAAAGATCTGACACACTTCCCCATAAAGATAGTGTCTCCAAATCTTTAACGCATGAACCACTGCCGCCAGCTCCAAGTCATGAGTCGGATAGTTCTCCTTGTGTTTCTTAAGCTGTCGTGAAGCAAAAGAAACCACATGATCCTCCTGCATCATCACACAACCAAAGCCTTTCTTGGAAGCATCACAGAAAACCACATAGCCCTTCCCAGGCTCCGGCAGGATTAACACTGGAGCACTGGTCAGCTTCTCCTTCAAACTCTAGAAAGCTTGCTGGCATCGATCATCCCAGACAAAAGGCACATCCTTTCTCGTCAACTTTGTCATCGAAAAAGTAATCGCACTGAAGTCCTTGATAAACCTCCGGTAGTATCCTACTAAACCCAGAAAACTACGAACTTCTATCAGCGTCCTTGGCTGCTCCCATTCTGTAACGGATTCCACCTTCTTCAGATCTACCTTGACTCCTTCAGTAGATATCACGTGACCCAAGAAAGTCACCTCTTCCAACCAGAACTCACATTTACTGAACTTGGCATATAGCTGATGTTGGCGAAGAAGAGTCAACGCTCGTCAAAGATGTTGCTCATGCTCTAGTCTGTCCCGAATATAAATCAAGATGTCATCTATAAAGACTACAACAAACTGATCTAAGAACGGGCGGAACACTCTGTTCATCAGATCCATGAAAGCAGCAGGTGCATTGGTTAACCCAAACGGCATAACCACAAACTCGAAGTGACCATACCTCATCCTAAAAGCAGACTTTGGTATGTCATCCACCTTAATCCTCAACTGATGATATCCAGACCGTAGATCAATTTTTGAAAACAATGTAGCACCACGCAACTGATCAAACAGATCATCTATCCTCGATAACGGGTACTTGTTCTTGATCGTGACCTTATTCAGCTGTCGGTAGTCTATACACAACCACATCGAACCATCCTTCTTCTTAACGAACAACACTGGATCACCCCAAGGTGACGTACTCAGTCGGATGAAACCTTTGTCTAGCAACTCTTGCAACTGCTTCTTAAGCTCTGCCATCTCTAACGGAGCCATCCTATACATTGTTTGTGCAACTGGCTGTGTTCCTGGAACCAGATTGATCTCGAAGTTAATCTCTCGGGGTGGAGGAACACCAGGAAACTCCTCAGGAAACATGTCAGCAAACTATCGAACCACTGACACCTCCTCAAGACTAGGACCTTTCGCCTTGGTATCTACAACGATATCTACCACATGAGCTAAGAACACCTCACATCCTTGTCGTAACAACCTATCCGCCACCATAGCTAATACCAGACACGTCAGAAGAATCTTCCTATCTCCTTGGAAGATCCACTTTTCTCCCGCATCATCAAACACTGCCTGCTTGGAACCACAGTCCAAAACCACCTTATACTTCTCTAAAGTATCCATCCCAAGGATAATGTCAAACCCGTGCATAGCAAGTGGTATAAGATCCACTTGAATGCGGTGTCCTGAGAAAGATAAGACACAAGATGGACACTCTTCTTGAAGCAACGAGGAACCATCAAGAGGGGTTTCTAACAACAAACTATCCTTCTTACGACTAAAAGGTAAACGATAGTTTTCAAGCATACTATAGGAGATAAAAGAGTGTGTAGCACCCGGGTCAATCAAAACAGATATAAAGCAAGAAGGAGAAATATCAGAATGAAATAACTCCATCTGACCTGTCACTACTCGCGGGTTGACTATCGCCTCTGGCTGATTCATAGCATAGAATTGAGTCATTGCTTGCTGTCCACGACCTTTGCTTCCTTGAGCAGACGAACCTTCTTGAGACACTTGACCACGTCCTCGCCCTCTGCTACCACTGGGCTGTTGTCTGTCAGATCATTGGAAACTCTACCTCGGCTACTGCGTCACTTCAACACCTCTATTTGGGAAATTGAGCCTGAAATGCCCGACTTGTCCACAAAGATGACATGACCTATCCTCAAACTGTGGCCTAGCTGGCCTTGTCACGGCCACAGAAGTTGTACTATGCACCTTAGATGGCGAAGAAACATAACCTCTCCCCTTACTTGGAGACCATTGAGACGGTACACCAGAATCTCTCATCACTGACGGTGATGAAAACCTGGGCTTATTAAAGCCACCAAACCTCCGTTCCTGAAACTGAGTAGGTCTTTTGTGAGACATGGATTCTCTTTTCTCCCTTACTGACCTCTCAATCCTTCGAATAGATTCCACGGATGTAGCAAACCGTTCTCGGTTCTCCAACGCAGACACAGGTGTTGTCAGCTCAGAACTCAGACCCTTCTCGAAACGTCTGATACGTTCCTCATCTGTCACTGCCATGTGAGGACAAAACCTCATCAGATCCATGAACTTGGCTTCGTACTCGATGATGTTCATCGTTCCTTGTCGCAGGCTCTCAAACTGACTGATCTTCTCATCCAGATACGTCTTCGGGAAGTATCTGGTGACGAACTTGTCCCAGAACACTTCCCAACAGATCACCTCACCAGGCCGCTTCTCTTCCTCGATGGTCCACCAGTGACCAGCACTACCTTTCAGAAGATAGACAGCGTGCTTTACTTTGTCTGCTTCGGGGATGTTGAGGATCTGGAAAGCCTTCTCAAGACTTGTCATCCACAGATCTGCATCTGCTAGATCAACCGTTCCAACATAATCCAAAGCTCCGACTCGGCGAAGCCGCTCAAAGGTCTTCCCAATACCCGATGCTTCTCCATGGAGAACATGTGCTCGCGGAGGAGGCACTGGTAATCGCTCAACCATAAGATTCATCGTAGCCATCATCTGCCCCATGAGCTGTTGGTAAGCAGGATGTTCAAGAATGGCTGGGTTAGGTTGGGGGACTTCAGGCACCCGATCTTCATGTGCCTTCCCAAAAGCTCCATCAACAGATGCAACATCGCTGTGCTCATCAGCATGTTCTTCATGGTTTCTAGACATCTTGGCTTTTCTTCCGCTGAGGCAGAAGATGATTATGAGAAAATCTAGAAAACTCATAAGAATAGACTCAACTAGTCCTAAATCCCTGTAGACTCAGCGAACCTAAAGCTCTGATACCAAACTTTGTGGAAACACATCCCGCTATCACACAGACAGCGAGGTGTTACGCGAAAACGTGCGGAAATCACCATAACCACAGATTACCAAAATATGGGTTAATTAAAACTGATTGCGGAAAGTGGATAAACTGATAAACCATTACATTCCAGTCCACATTCTGCAAAAGAACATGTTATATACATATATACAAGCCTTGAAACATGTCCACAGCTTAGAGCAACAACTGTCCTGTCATATCATGAGTTCACCACCTATTCATACATACATAAAGGCCCACATCAGGCCAACAGTAGGATATACAAAGCATACACAGCTGTACATCATGAAACATTGTCAAAACACCGCCAAAGACATGAGAGTACAAGGATGACTCTAGACTCTATCTCAAAACATCCAAAATAGAAGCATGTCCAACGCTTGCCTTCTACTGTTTTTCTTGCTGCTCGGCCACAACTCCGCGACCACCACCATGTCTAGCTCGACTACCTAAAAAGGGTGTAAACCAGTGGGGTGAGACAATTGAACATTGTCCCAGCGGGAAACATAACTCCCCACCACAACTATAGAACCTCAGAAAGATAAAGCGATAACAGCAGATAACTGATAACATGTATAACGAGAGAAGTTTATATAAAGCAAAGCTATTCTTACCGACAAGCTTACCAGTTGTACCATAAGGCATTTAACCAAATATCTCTCAATGGAACATAATTGACAAGATAAGATATATTGCAACTTAACCTGAGGAATATAGAAGTAACCGCAAGATATAACTGGTTAACTACACAAACAAGGCCTCAACCAATGTTCCGTGTTTTGCCTTAAGCAGTAAATACTATACAGCTAGATTACATATTCTTATGCCCTGAGGAAGTGAACCGTACCGTTCAAATCCAACCGATGGCTGCGAAACCCGGAGCCGGTGCCATACAAGGTCACATGGAAGAGCTGGACTCCATGACCTCCCACCTCGTGGTCAGTGCACGAGTACAACATAAGCAGGACCGCAGTCTCATGCTGAGGTGGTCTTAGCCACAGGGTCAGGCTACCCTCTACCTAGCCCGCCTCGGTACAGGTATCGATGCTAGTGAAACTGAGCCACGGGCCTGTTCACCGTGCTCTGAGCCATGAACACATTCATGCTCCTCATATCACTTATCCTGAGCCATGGGCCTATTCACCATGCTCTTCATCACAATTGGGCTACGGGCCTGAATCGGCACCCTGGAGTCTACAACTAAAGTTGCACTCTTACCTCCTCACTTTAGTCTAGGAGCAACCTCACATATTCAACAATATGCGCTCCGGGTTAACCCATAGGAGAACCCATTTAACCATCACCAAATTCCTGACGATGATGGATCTATGGCCAGGGCAACTACATGATATATTTCACTGTGATTATTTAGTATCTTTTAGATGGATTTGCAAGATTCAACCAAGTTATATAACATGCAAGATATCACAGAAAGTAAACAACATAAACTCAACATTATGCTATTATTGTAATCACATCAACCTGATCCATCACATGGATCCAACATCACATGTTATCACTTGGCCTCTTGCCAACCATCCAGATCCATCTCAAGGATCATCACATACCATGGGATCTCAATCCCTTATCATGTATTGACACTGCCTCTCAAGGCTTACATCATCATCATCATGGGACAAACACGTCATACATAAAATCTCGTCAACCAGAGTAATTATCAGAGTGATGTTACTCATCACATATTTCTCATAGCCTTTTTATGGCTAAGCATCACCTTCATGGTTAGTGTATACAATAATCATAATTTCAACATAATGACTATGCTTACCATCATGAAATGACATTCAAGATGCTATACTTAACAATTATACATTATCTGGTGATCAAGTTCATAAAGCACATCATTAAGAAACTATTTATGTACTTATCCTTATCTCATCATTATATAGATAATCAAGGTGATTCCTTAATACATGAGTCATGTCAGATATACAGAACAAGTGTTGTCATTACCACTACCCTTATCATTATCATTAAGTGAGCAAGGAGTCACCAACATTTAGGCAAGGGTATATATGTACATACAACTAGTCTGTTTCCATGATATGAGGAACCGTCAACAAGGATAACAAGAACCCTCACTGTAGATCACCACAAACCCTCACAAAAAGGGGGTGTATCGGCCACCTGCACTCACCCAAACTCAACGCATAACGGCAGATATATAAGTGAGCAGGAACACTGCATTACCACCAAGGCAACCAGCGCGTGACACAATGTTACAAGGGGAAGTAACGCGTGATAGGGGTATGTATCAGGCACATAGCACTATCAAGCGACGCCCGCTGCGGTTTGCTGTTATCGGCCGACACCAAGTCGACGCAACGCTCGACACAACTACCCATCAACGTCGTCACATGTACTAACATCTCGGCCAGGTCAGACCACCAAGCATAACGTCCAAGAAAGAGAGAGAGAACGCATCCACAAAATGTGCAACAAAATGGTCAAGGCCTAACGGCCGACACAAAGCAAAGGAATGGGCGTGACGTCCGTCACAAGCACAAGGGGTGTCACCCGACACCACCACATCACCCAACACAAAAGCAAACATGTCGCCCAACACACACATACTCATGTCGAGCAAAACTAGACTAGAGGGTTGTCAGCCAGCACCTCATCATCCTCATCTCGACCAAGATACATCTCACAAGGTCGTCTTCTACCTCAAACAAAAGATACCCAAAACCCTAGAGGGTCAAGGAGATGGCTCACCTCAATCAACCAAGAAAGAGGGGTCTTGCACACCATCTATCACCCGTCGGGCAACACAAACACCAACCCTAAACAAGGTCCACTACAACCGAGCTCACCCTTCTAGTCCATGGTGAGAGGAGAGTGTTGCTCAAGCAAATAGAACACAAGCTCACCTCAATCGACCAAAAAAGAGGGGTGTTGCTGATGAGACTAGAAGCTTAAACTCACTCCTCTAGACCAAAGAGAGAAAGGAGTATTGCTCACCAAAAACTACCAACAGGATCGGCCAAACAAGGGTACTAAGCAAGATGTAAAAACTAACAACAACATATAAGAAAGAAAGGAGGTAATGTAGATAGGGTTAGAAGTTATGCAACCCGCCTTAAGCTCCAAGCTCCAAAGAAGAAGAAGAGCTCCAAGCTTCAAGGGATGTCGACCACCACTTGCTCCTTCAAGGGGGGGGTGTGTCGGGCGACACAAGCAAGGAAGAAGGGAGTTTCGTGCACTCAAGGTGGAGAAGGAAACTAAAGGATCAAAGGAACTCAAAGCAAGGGAAAGAACCACCTATATAGAAGGAAAGGGAGGAGAAAACAAGGTAGAGCATGGCAAGGTGTCACCCACCCAAGGGACACTTGTGCTAGAGCTCAAGCTACCACTCTTGCAAGCCTTATACACTTGTCCAAGGTCTGTTCCAAGTGTCCACTAAACAAGGTCAAGGCTAGGTCAAGCATCATGGGCGACACAACCACTTGCACCATGGGCGACACAACAAGGCACCATGGGTGACACACATCCATGTTGGCTGACACAAACACTCCTAGGCCGATACACTCTCCATCTTGGGTGACACAACCATCTCTTGGGCGACACAAAGCTCAACCAAACCAAAACAAGGCACCTCAAGGCCCAAACAAGCTCAACCAGGCCCAAAAGAACTCAAGCAACGAGCCCAAGCCTTCCTCTCAACACTAGAGGAAGCAAAGAGAGAGAGGAACACTTCACAAGGTGGCAAACTTGCCCATAAAACCCTAGACTTGGGTTATTTGCAAGTAGCACCTCCAACTCTCAACAAAGCACAACCAAACCCTAATCACCACTAAAGGTGATTAGCAAGCACCAAAGCACCAGGGTTAAGCAAAGAAAATAGGGTAAACCCTAAACGAAGGTCAGGGTCCTTACAACTAGGACTTGTTACAGTGTGGATGGTTACCTAGACAACCCTTACTTTGAGATCCACTATACCAACACCGACTTCTACTATGGCTTATAGTGTGGACGGACGTGCTAGGGGTTGAGAAGAAGCCTGGTATGGACACCATAACGACATGGTATGTCTTACAGGGTCAAAGCTTGGTATGGACACCATAAACACAGTGGGGTTGAGAAGAAGGAGGACACAGACGTGCTAGGGGGATGGTGGACCACAACATGATCCATCGTGTATTTTATTAAAGGATAGCAATGATATGATACGCCTTCGGATATTTAGGTATGTCTTATCTCCATAATCATTACCCATTTGCCTCAGTTTGCACGAATGTGATCCAAAAACCTTTCCTTCTTGTATATACAGAATTGTGGAAGGAGAACAGATGGTCCTTTCAAGAGAATAAGGATACAAAGACGAAGGGAAGACACCTAGGCAGCCAAGGAAGAGGAAAGTAGTGTAGTAGTATACTTTAGTAATGCAAATTAATAGTATGTTCTCATTATCGATGGATTTATATCCAAACAAATTGTAACAATAAGTTTCTTGCAAACATGTGTAACGATAGTCATATTCCAATGTAAGTTATTTATTAGCTCCCTCTGATGATAAACTATAAATGTTTATTTCATTTCATACCCCAATTTGTCTACTTGTTATACTTCTCTAATTTTATTTCAATTTTCCAATATGGTAGCGTTGTCTCGTTGTCTTTTTTTATTATGTATGATTGTTTAGTTCCGTCTTGAGGAGGACATTTTTCAGCTTTCTTGTATGTATACCTATAGTGCTTAGACAAATCACGATAACTAGAAGATGGAACAATGCCACTGACTAACATGATGAGACAGAAAGCTCGTATCAAATATGATTTTAAAAAGAAACAAATGGTATTATTTATAGTCTGTGTAGCCCTATACTTTTGTATCAATTCCATAGATGTGTTGATATTGAGAATGACTCATTTATAGTAGATTGTTTCTTCTCTTTCACGATATATTTCTAAGTATTAGTTCATAAAAGTTACAACTTATGTTTTCATTTTGTGTTATTATTTTTCAACTTTGGACAATTTAAATTTATTTTACATTCTGAAAAGGAATCGTGAATTTTCATTAATCCATTATGTTATGCTCCTTTACAGGGAAGATGTATTGATCACTATTAGGGAAGATGAGGTAGGGAAGTAATTTCAAGATAACATATTTCAATTGGCTATATGTTTTTAGAGAAACTAAAACACATGATTTGTAATTAATAACTAAGAATTTCTTTTATAATAATATAGATAAAAATACAATTTTATTATTTTCAGCCTTCAATTAAAAGCATACAACAGAAGAATAAAAATTGACTTTATTTTTTATTGACAAAAAAATTGTTCTAACTTTTTTCCAAACACAAGCTAATGGGGAAGGAGATATTAGAGGAAGAGAGTTGATTATGACTTCTAATGAGAAGTGGGGAGAAAAAAAAGAATATGATATTATGAGATAATGGCATAGGGAGGATATTTAGGAAAAGGGAGTTGAAATTGAAGAGATGGTGGGAGAGAGAAAATGTGAGAAATAGAAGGGTCATTTTGTTTGGGTATCCACGTCCACACTCTCCCTATGCATCTCCCATATCCTTCATTTTCCTCTCCCACATTATTTTTCTCTCTGTGTGATTTTTCTCTCTCCCATAATTGATATTGTCTTGAACTTTTATTTTGATTACTCATATATCCATTGTCCATCTCACATACTGAAAAAAGATACAAGAAAAAATGTTTCAAATATCATATATCACGTGTGTGTTTACTAGTTTATTTAAGAGAAATGACTATGTTCTATATATTTTAATACAACAAAATGTAGTTATTATATAGTATATTAACATACAATAGTTATATTAGATAATGCTATATTTTATTGAGTTAATTGTTTACATATTTGTAGTCATCATCGTAACGTTTAACTTATGTAGAAAGTACATAATGTAAATTTGGATACGTTTTGATTTTAAGTTTGCATACGATGTGCATTATTGTAACTATAATAGTTAATTATTAATCATATGACTAGTCTCAATCTTATTGTGTGGAATATAAACTCAAGAATTATATTAGTTAGACTAGGCGGGTATATGGGTCCAGCGGGCCTGGGTCCAAGCATACCCATTATTGGACCCGCTTATATGCAGTTCCAAGAGTATACGAGTCTAACGGTATGCGGGTATAAAAAATTAGACCCGAGACGGGTTTTATAAGGGCCCGGATGTGCGGGTCTACCCGTACCCATTTAGAGCCCTAGGATAGACTCATTTAATTTTTTTAAAAAAGGTATTATAGGAAGGTTTATACAGTCTTGATTATTTCAACTAGGTCCATGTGAGCTATAAATTGAGAAGGAAAGACCCTTTTTTCTTCTATTATTTGAAGTCTAATCATTTAGATTTTTCATATTTATGTCCCTAGCAGTCCAAACAGTGTCTTAAGCCATGTTACCGTATATTTATGACTACAACATTAACCCTTTTCAATTATTATTAAAATTTTATCATCACTTAGTATACACCCAAAATATAAAGTTGCATATATTGCTATGTTCTTCATTTTCTTCATGTCCAAACCCAAATTTTTATGTAACTTACTGACTACCATAATATCAAAAGTTGGAATATCTATTCTTTCACCATGCACCCTGCATCCCAAAACATTATTTCCTTAACATTAAACAATACTTCTACTTTTGTTATTCAATCCGCTTGTACTTTGTAAATTTGTTTAATACAATTTATTGTATCAAGTCATCTTTCAACATGGTTGACTTATATAATCCCAATATCTATTCCAAAAATTATTCATGCATAGACTAATTTATATTTGTCATTTCACTCCGAACGTTTATTCTACTAAAATTATGTATCAATACATTATTTTTATAAGATAACATATAAACATGTTTTCTTGGTCACTTGTTTTCCTCTTTCTCGTCACCTTTATCTTTGTCATTTGTTTTCCTCTAGTATGTTGACATAACTGACATATATTTGACTACATATACAACATTTGTATCCATGTATGACCTATTCTTTTGTACCATGTCTTGGCACTTTACTTCAATTATATTTCTCTATATACCTATTGATTTTTCTTTATAATGTATAAATATTCTCTCTTTTTTAGTTTATTTCTTCACGATTTGAATTTCATACAATAACTTTGTATGCATATTTACAATTATTTCATGGATACATTTAATTATATCTATTTAAACTAATTATCCAAGATACATTATCTAGAAAAACACAGGTTCTTACATCATCAACCCCTAACAAAAAATTTCATCCTCAAAAATCAAATCATAGTCAATGCGCCTAAATATTCGCCCAATGTCTTTTTATATATGTAAATTATGAATATCGTAGATCATGAACTATATAAACAAAATATATTCATGATTAATATAGTAAGGTAACTAAGTTTGGAAAATTGTAAGTGTTGGATATTACAAAATAGTAGATATTTGATTATCTATTGACTTAGTCATCAGATTTTTTTGTCTAAAAGGTAACTCCATATTATTCTTTTTCCTTCTATCTCTCATCTGAAGTGTTTTTCCATGAACTTTACATCTTTTATTTCATTTTCTATATTATTATTCACTTATAACAAGTGAGTCAAGTATTCAACAACATTTCCTCATTGTTCATATCAATTCTAGTTTGTTTTCCTTCTACTACGATGTCTATAACCCCCTATTAATATAATTTAACTGAGTTGTGTTGTTTTAAGTGTCTCCTTAAAACTTATTTTCTTATACTTACACCAATAAACATTGATGTGCCTTTTCAACTTGGTATTTATATCACTTAGCTCGAGTCTTTACTCATTTTATTCTAACACTCAAATACTTGGTCAAATTATATATCCAAGGTTAGAGTAGATGAACATCAAATCTTGATAATAACTAACTGAGGTGCCAAAAAACTTAACCAGGGTATTAGAGTACCAAAGTAAGCAATATCAAGTTCCTTCTCTTAAACATTACTTTTCATATATTTTCAACATGAATCTTCCCATTTTCATTTTGTTTTCCTCCTCAAATTGTCCTTTAAGATTGTAATGTAAAATGTCCTTGTTGTATTATTAAATTGAACTCTTAACAATAGATCAACATTCACTCGTGAGATATTAAACTATAATATTACCCCTATGTACAACTTCTCTCATGATAAAATAAAGTCATTAATTCTTTTTTACCTAATTATGTATATTATGTGACATTTTAGATGCTTTTATTGTGTCGTATTGTAACTATGCTCTGATACCAACTATAACGTCCCTAATTTTAGCCTCCACAATTAACTCTTAATCATGGAGATTAAGACCTAAGGGCTTTATGGAAGAAGCATCAAGCAATAGATAGAAACCACAAAAGAAACTTTATTACATTATCAAATGTTTGTATTACATCACATTGTTTACATAAATATTTCATAATGTTACATTCACTTAGTTATCCTTCTATGAGACATTAAGAATCTGAATATCAACTAGTATTTGATCATATTATCCTGATGTTGCTCTAACCAGGATCTAGTCAGAAAAGCCACACGACAAATCTTGAATCATTTATTAAGCTATGGTGGGAGGGGAACAAGAATTGTAGCAAGAGGAGTTAGACAAATGTCTAAGTATGGAGAGGCATAAAAATTTAAGCAGATCATATAAATGTTGGAATATTTGGTAACAAGAGACAATTATCTATACATGTAAATATGATATGAAAGTTGGAACGTGTGATAATGAAGTATAACACATTACAAAAGAGCAAATAACATATGAATTATTCTATCATATCATTCCCCACTGAGTCTATAGGGATTGTTAGCCAACTCTAGATACATCACATGTCTTGTAACCACATCTAAGGTCAAATAGACCATAAGTAAAAATACGATAATATCACTTTGAGCACTTCCCTATCACAAAGACATCAGCCTCACATGTGCCAATTCTATCCTCACAACTTCCTCGATCGCACCACACATGTAAGACCCCTGGCCTTGTTTTTAGATTGAACATGCATTATTGTCTCAATTAAGTGCTTCAAATCTTAATAAAACCCCAATTCATTATTTTATATCATGAGACAAGGCTAAATTTCAAGTTTGATCCAGTTTGGACATTGTTTGATTAAGCTTTTCAATTTACGTGCTTATAAGGGCTTTTGTGAAATTTCTTCATATCTAGGGTTTTTATGTAATTTTTCACATGTATGTTGTGCCTGATTAGTTTTCATAACATGTTTCATATATTTTCTCCTTTGGATGCATTGGATGGACCATCATATTGTTGCTCCTTAGGGTTGAGAACTTAGGGCTCCATCTAAGTGATGTTTTTCTAAGTATGATGATAATCCAATAGTATCACCTAGTGAATGAAAGATCTGATGGTCCTGCCTTATAGTAGAGGATCCTATGACCTTCCCTTCATGTTATAAAACTGAGGATTACCCTAGTTGTTGTGTACAAACTGATGGATGGTCATATTTGGAAAAATGACTAAGTATGGTGATGATTCGATGGGTTTTCTGATGGTACATTTAAATAATCCGATGTAAACTCTGATAGTACATCTTCGTAATCTTTCTAAGCAATTAAACCATGGATAACTTTTCAAAAGATCCGATGGAAGTTCTGGTTTGCATGGATGTGATGTTTTTCGAGTTTTAACACATGGCGTGCATGTTTTTACACCTCTATCTTCCTTTCTCTCTCTCACCCAAGCTTTGTATACCTCTCTCCTTCCACCCAAACAAACCCTTTAGACACTGTCTTATTTTCTTTCTAATTGGATGTCTATCCCTCTTGTTTGGTGGAGGAGAAGGAGCTCTAGAAGGAGAAGCCTGGTTGAGCTTTCTTGCATGTGCATCTAAGGTTTGGATCTATCCTCTCTTGAAGCTTTTGAAGCTTCCTAACCTTGTGGCTTGACCTAAGCAAGTAAGATCACCTTCTTTACTTTGTTTTATTTGCTTCTCTCCTTCCCTCTCTTCCTTATTGGTCAGATCCATGGTGTTTTTAGTGGATATTGAGCTCAAGGTTGAAGAACATCTTCTTTCTTCTTCTTTGACCTAGTGTTTCCTTGTTCTTGGTGAATGAGCTAGCTTGGATGTGTAAGTGCTCAAGATAGGGTTTCTTTTTTCTCTCTTCAAGATACTTTGTTGTTCAGGCTTTCATATCCTACCTTGAGGTGAGTTATATAACCTTCTTCAGTCTATTTCTTACTCTTAACTTGCATGTATATGATCTTTCTCTAAAATGTGGTACCATGTAGAAAAATTTCTTACTTAACTAGGGTTTTAGTTTATGTAGTAGAGCGTCAGTAGATGATCTTCCTTGATGTATCTTTTAACCTTGTGTACATTTCTCCTTTGGAAGTGGGAGATCCAGGTCTTGCATGTCCATGAATCAATGGTCTCTTTATGATGACAAATGAAGGTTTTTCCTTACTTGTTAAGAATTGACTTCCTCTTTATTTTCATGACTCAATGGGTTTGTATCTTATACAAATTGATGGTTCACACTTAGTTGTTGTTTCAAACTTTCTAGGGATTGAGAAACGATGGTTCTTCAACAACTGATAATCTTGATGACCCCTCAAGTGGTTCAATCGATGGTTTTCACAAGCTCTAAAAAATGATGGATTTCCTTGGTACTTTGGATCTATTTTCACTTTGTGTTAACATATGATAGTTTTGTTGGCCCTTAGGAATCCAATGGTCTTGTTTTAGCTAGGTACCACAAATATTTGAAGGTCTTGATTTTGGATAAGTGCTTCAATGATCTTATAAGGCCCCTAAACTTGCTTAATGAGTTGAATAAGATTAATTATCATAATTGAATTCTTATAACCCTAATATAACATTGTGACATGCTTTGAAATCATAAGACAAACTTAAGTTTCAAATTTGGTTCAATTTGGACATTGTTTGAGCAAGTTATGTAATTTTTTGTACATTTTGGACTTTTCTACGATTTAATCAATTGAGGGGTTTTATTTGCAATTTATCACATACATTCTTGAGTGTTTTGAGCCATGGGTCTCCTAGTTGAGCCATGGTTTGAAGGTGTTTTCCTGAAGGGTATTTTAGGGTTTACCCCTTCATGGATGAGCTACCTTTAGTAGCTATCAACTAATGAATTATGTGATTGGCTGGGAAATTCGACAAAGGAAAGCTAACCAGGTATATATATATGGTGGGGGAGCTGCTTGTGTGTGTGTTCTTGTATATTCTTAATAAATTAAGGCCATGGACACTTTGATAGATACTAGAACTTCAACTTTTTTGTTTTTCTTTATCTTAAAGTTTCATGTTTACTTATCCCCAAGCACCAAAACGAGCCATTTTCTCTCCACCACTTCCCTGCTTCTCTCAACCTCATTCTCCCTCTGTGCTTCTATGAATTTTCCTATCCAAGAAAGAAGAAAGTGGGGACCTTCTTGCAAAAAGGATCTAGGGTTGCAACTGACTTCCTTTTAGGGTTTAAAAAGCTTCCTTCTAGTGATCTTGACCTAAAAGAGTAAGAATCCCCTTCTTTCCTCTGTTTATTTCTTTGTTATCCTTCCTCCTACCTTTATCTAGGTCGGAACCTTGTTGTTCCATTGTAGAAGTTGCTCTAAATCTCTAAAACCCTACCTTTCTTGCTCCTTATGCTTAGGGTTTGCTCATTTGATGAAGAAAGGTGTTAGATGGACGAGTTCATAGCTTATGCTTGGATTTTCTACCCTACCTCCTCGTGTTATCTTATGTGTGGGAGTTTATATTCTCATTAGAGGTAAGTTTTATAACTTTCTCCATGTTTATTGCTTACCATAATCTTTCTAGATCATGTTCTTGCTTGAAAATAATGAATCAAGCACTAAAAAGCTATGCTTGACTTGGATTTTGATGTTTATAATGTTCCCTATTTCTAATTTCAGTTCAAGATGAACCTATGATCATGTGTACGTTATTACTAAGGTATAACATGACTTGGATTAGGTTGGTTTGACAACCTATGGTGCTAATCACCTATCAACCAATGGTCAATTTTAGGGTTTAAAGTTGATTTCTTCTATAAACCCATGACCCGATGATGGCACCATTGCCACAACGCTATGGTGTTGTCTTCATGACAACTGATGGTCAGGATCAAAGGTATCATATTATGGTGACAACCTATGGTCACCCCCTTCGGTCAGGTTTTAGATCAATTAGAAGTTTAATGATCAACCATTAAGTACCCTACTGGTATTATCAATCAATGAGGACATCAGCTTAATATTTGATGTTGATTAATGAATATAGTGTTGATCTAACAACCTATGGTGACTTAATAGTCACTAATGATGGTGGAACAGGTCTCTACAACCTTTGATGAGTTAAGCATTGTAGTTGTAGCATCAATTAATCCTTAGACGAATGGTTTCTTGGGTCACTTGATGCAATGGTCGAATCTATACTGTAATTGATGGTTTTAACATATGAACTTGACCCAATAATCAAAATCTAATATTTATTCCTCCAATAAAGTGTAATGATGGATAATGTAATATGTTGGTCCTAATAATGTGATTTAGATGGTTTCCTTTATATGATCAACTTAATGTGCTTACTTGTTGACAATGGATGGCTTGTTTTTAAATGAACAGTTGATTGTGGGTTTTACCCTACTATCAATGGAAATTTTTGTGTTGATAATCAAGGGATGTCTAGGGTTACATGGTGACTCTTTATAGATCACAAATCAAGGACTTCATAGGTGGTTTATCCAAGGTGTTTACTTATGTAAACAACCAATGGTCTTACCTTTTAAACATCCAATTGTTCTGGGTAACATTTGGTATTGTGATATCAGTTGAATGATGATGGAACAAATGTAGGGTTACCCTTAACAAGGTAGTCTTACCTATTCAATCACATGAATAGAAGGGATTATAATCATATTGTGTTGATATGTAACCCTAATGAGGTATAGCTTGTTATGCCTAGCTTTAATATAACTTAATTATGGTAATTGGGTATGAATAGTCCTTGAATGACTAATACAATCATGGAGTACTCTATTACTATTGTTGAAAACCTAGTATGCTATAACCCGATGGTTACACCTTGATTTATGTGTGGGTTCATACTTGAGAATAGTATGGAATGTGATGGTGATGTTTCACCTTATGCATCCATGATCCAATTGGGATGACGTGAGTTAAGGTTTGAATATAAGTGCTGATTAGTAACATTGATATAATTTATCATGTTGAACATAACTCTAATGCAAATATATAAAGATGAGTATTCATGTTTGACATTCTTATATGATGGAATGATGGTGTAATAACCTCCTTAATATCATCATAACCGTAATATGTTAATTTGTGGTTATCATAGCCACATGGTTGATACTTCCTTATGCTAAACAAGTGCATTATGAATATGATGAGGGTTAATCATATATGGATTCCTTGCATGTTGATGTAATAAAGGAATGTTCTTAATGTCAATATAACTCTGCTATGATTGTTTATGAATATCTCCTAGCTCATTAATGCAATATTGTGTTGATCTGGTGTATTACATGTAAGTGATGTTGTTGAGCCTTGTTATAAGGCATGCAAAGATAATGATGATCTTGCAGGGAATAGTATGATGGTCTTATTGACCTTTGGGTATTGTTGAGCCATGAATGAGGTGTAATCCTCTTGTTTTGTTAAGGGTTGATACCATATGATATTGTGAAAAGAATTTATATCCTGTGATAGTATGATGGTCTTAATGACCTATGGGCATGGTTGAGAACTGAATGAGGTGTAATCCTCTTGTGTTGATAAGGGTTGATACCCTGTGATATTATGAAAAGGATTTATATCTTGTGATAGTATGATGACTAGTGTAGTCTCATGAATGGCAAGTGAATAGTACCATGTGATGATGAGATGAGAAATTATGTTTCATACGTTTTATATCTTTTCAAGTTTTGATATTTATATGCTTGCTAGAAGTGAATTAGGATTTGTATGTCCACTTGTTTGATGTAGCCTTAATTCACTGAATTGGCATAACTAATCAAGTGTAACTCTAATCATGTAGTTCCCTATGCCGCAGAGCCATCTTCAGTGTCAGAACTTGTTGTATGGTGAAATGATTATTCCTAAGGGAAACTCAGAGCGTGTACTGTTGAGACTGTGGGGGTGGAAGGTTGAGGATATATCCTTGTCATCCACAATGTAGATTGTGGAGGTTATCTATGGTCATGGTTCATACATCTGATGTGATTGAGAATGGCTACGACCGTGTCTCGGTGATTATAACATGGTGTGATTAGAGGACAACTACGGTTGTACCTCAATGACTGGGTTTGAATACCTTAGATTCTAGCATTGTGACATGTACCAAGGTGGGCTAGTTATAGGACTATATGTCACTATGGTGGTAGCTTAGACTAATATGTCACTGCCTTTTACACATACTGACTGAGGGGAAGAGATCTTAGGATACTGACACTCCTAGATCTTGTACGAAACCAAATAGCCCTTCATAGGGATCGATTGGACTTTGAATGGTACAATTCAAATTCCCCAGGGTGTAATAAAAGATGTAATACAACCATGTATCATATTTGTTTAGGGTTATACATGACGTTTCACATTGGATGATAACCCTTGTTTGTTATCTTTACATAAAGATGATGCTTAGTAAAATTAAGAGATAGTAGATATACTTATGTTGTAGGTATGCTTAAGATTGTAGATGCGTACATATAGTAGCCATGATTATGTTGATAACTATATCGCTACTGTTGATTATAATCATGATGTTAGCTATCTCATGTTGTTAGTTATGTTTAGCATGCTAGCCATGCCTTCGTAACTAAAGATGCATATACTGCCAATCATGCTTATCTAGATAGTTGTGCTTATGTTGTTAGCTCTTCTTATGATGTTGATATGTTCGACCAATTAGACATGCTCATGATGTTAGCTATGCTATGTTACTAGACTTGCTCATGATGCTAGATATGCATATGCTACTAAATTGCTTATATTGTCAATAAGATAAAGGATGATAGTCTGGCTAATTATGATAGCTATTATCTGCTCCTTTATGTATTTTGTTAATCATCAATACTGTTGATCTTATTTGTTATATTTGATTAAATTGCTTAACTATGTAATTACTTAAAAATGTTGTAATCAATAAATGTTGTTGGAAGTTATATCTCTTGCTGGGACATGGGTCTCACCCTTGTGGTTCACCACTTTTTTTTAGGTAATAGGAAATGATGAAAAAAAATAGGTGGCAGTAAAGAGGAGTTATAGTAATGAATTTCTGAGAAATTTGATTAGATGTCTAGTGTGTCCTAGAGTCGTTCCTATACTCTCAGGTCTAGGTAGGAAAAGTTTGTATATAGTGTTTCAAATGAGTTGGACCTTTGTTAGCATATTAATGTTTGTTTGTGTGGTATATACGAATATTGTTCTCCTGTGTATATATGTTGTGGCTAAGGTGATAGAACAATTTGTATCAAATTTTTGGTATAGTATGGATAAAAGAAAGATGTTGGATCTTATGCAAATGTTTCTGAGCAGGTGGTGACATAGAAATCAGTTTTAATTTACTCATATTTTTGGGTATGTGATTAATTAGTGATCAATTGCGCTTTATGTTTTGAGTAATCTTGTTTAGTGTAATGGATTCTAACAAGTTGGTATCAGAGCTTTAGGTTCACTGAGTCTATAGGGACACTAGGACTTAGGACTAGGATGATATCTAAGTTAGGAATATGACATAAAAATATGGTGCATATTGCCCAATCTCAGTACTTGGGTGCCCTGGCCAAGTACACAATTATTGAAGAAAAGGTAAGTATGGAAATCTTAGATTGTTATCTTTATGATTACTCTGATCAAGTAGTCATTTTGAGACAATCTAAAGAGCATAATGAATAATAAATCATGGTATGAATATCTCAATCCTACCTTAAAGAAGATGAAAATTGCATCATAATCTATCAAAATTGAACATTTGGTAATTATAAGAGAAAGTTACAACACCATGAAATCTAAATCTAAATACAAATTAGAAAAAGGGGAGTTTTTGAAGATGTGATTCAAGAAGATAATAAAGTAAAAGACAGATAAGTCTATGCTTATAAAGTGATTCAAGGTATGAAATCCACATAAGATGGAAATAACTCCTATAACAAGTACAAAATGAGAAGATAAATGGGAACAATGATAAAGGAATAAGGTGGAACCTGAGTCAATCTTAGACCAACCTATGTGTGTAAGAAAGTGTTAATGTAAAATCAGCATGGTGTGTGAAAGAAATTAAGGGAGATGATCCATGTTTATCGAAGAAAATGTGGAATATGATGATTTACCTATTGATCAGTGGTTGAAAAACATAATAAAATAAAAGAACATACCCAAGTGTGATAAATAGTCATCAAGGAAGGAGTAATGAGATATGTTAATCATGATGATTCTTATGCTAATGGCAAGGAACCCGAAATGAAAAAGATAAAATGATACATAACAAGTCGTAACCTGCATAATGAAATAGAATTGGTTACCTTTTTACTAGTGACCCTTGAAAAATGCTTCTATGATGTGGGAAGCGTGTTTCCCTTTGTCTCTTTCTTTTCCAAGGCACAACTTTCAAGTGGATCATTGCCACTTTGTATGTGTGGATTCTCTACAAACATGAGGGTGGATAGCTTATTATAGCATAAGGTTGCTTGGACTATGGTTCCAAGATCATAAAGTTTGTGATGAGTTTGCTTTTGAGCCTTCTAATAATTAGGAAGACTCGTCTTATATTTCTTTATATTTTTTATGTTGGTAAAAGTGGATGAGATAATGATGTGAGTTCCTTATAGCACATGAGGTGGATACGACGGTAATGAATCCTAGTATCCAAGATGTATCAATAGTATGAGAAATATGTGAAGGTTGGAGATGTTTATTAAATGAACATTACAATTATTCCTCTCCTAGAGAGAGAGAGAGATACAGAGAGAGAGTTGATGATGATCCTATAAATGTTGATTGGAAGGAAAAACAAAAGTGATTATATAATGTTGTGTATGGTTCAGAGATCACTGGGAAAAACCACTATCAAGGATAGATGTTTGTTGGTCAATAAATATTTGATACAATGTTCCTTTAAGATAAACCTATGATCAAATATTAATGCATAAGAGTTATATTGGATGACATAATTCACATGACCATGATGAGTTTAGAGTTATGTCCTATAAACCAACCAATGTACAAATAGAATTTATGAATAGGAGGAACAGAGTGTTCCAGTCATGTCATACAAGTTATATCAAGATGTAAATGATGACATGTCAAAGTATTTCAAATATGGTCAAAAACATGATCAATATTTCTTCAAAAACCTTAGGGTTGTCGAAGCAGCAATATCTATGAGACAAGTTGAAAAAGAGTGAGATGGGGTTGATTAAGTGTCTTTATGTGATCATGATATGTCTTCCAAGTAGGTTGTGTAAATCCTACTAAGGTGAAGATAGTTTTTTTGTTTCATCCCTAACAAGGTTGACTAGGAATGATGTTTCCTTCTATGGAATGAAAGGTTCCAGTGTCAGTATTTCTTTTGATGCTGAAAAAGAACTAACAAGTGTTCAAATGTTAGTGTATCTAAAAAAAGGATGAATACATCTTTTTTTATGCTTCAAGGAACGATATGGGACACATGCCATGATTGGTAAAAAGCTACAAAGTATGAATTTTGAGTAATGTGTTGATATAATAGATATAATTTTAGGATAATAGTTAGAATTTAAAGTTCAACATTACTACTAGAGTTATACATATGACACAATAAGTTTCTACATTCCATATTGAGAATGTCTCCTTAGGTGGGGGTTTTTGTGCTGACCCAAGATGAGATATGTATGAATCATGTGAAATCACCATGATATGAAAGTAACCATGTGAAGGAAATAGGATGAGGTACAAAGGAAGTACCCATATTTGTTTACCTTAGATTCTGAGGCTGAAATCCCTGTTAGGGGTTTATAGTTGTAAGGCCCCTAAACTTGGTTAATGAGTTGAATATGCTTAATTATCATAATTGAATTCTTATAACCCCAATATAACATTATGACATTCTTTTAAATCATAACACAAGCTTAAGTTTCAAATTTGGTCCAATTTGGACATTATTTGAGCAAGTTATGCAATTTTCTGTACATTTTGGAATTTTCTGCAATTTAATCAATTGAGGGGTTTTCATTACAATTTGTCACATACAGTATGTTCCTTAGATGTTATATTATTATTATTGAGTGTTTTTAGCCATGGGTCACCTAGTTGAGCCATGGTTTGAAGGTGTTTTCCTAAAGGGTATTTTAGGGTTTACCCCTTCATGGATGAGCTACCTTTAGTAGCTATCAACTAATGAATTATGTGATTGGCTGGGAAATTCGACAAAGTAAAGCTAAGAATTTATATACAGATGGTGGGGGAGCTACTTGTGTGTGTTCTTGTATGTTCTTAATAAATTAAGGCCATGGACACTTGGATAGATACTAGAACTTCAACTTTTTCTTTTTCTTTTTCTTAAAGTTTCATATATTTATCCCCAAGCACCAAAATGAGCCATTTTATCTCCACCACTTCACTCCTTCTCCCAACCTCATTCTCCCTCTATGCTTCTGCGAATTTTCCTATCCAAGGAAAAGAAAGTGGGGACCTTCTTGGAAAAAGGATCTAGGGTTGCAATTGACTTCCTTTTAGGGTTCAAAAAACTTCCTTATAGTGATCTTGACCTAAAAGAGTAAGAATCCCCTTCTTTCCTCCATTTATTTCTTTATTATCCTTCCTCCAACCTTTCTTTAGGTTGGAACCTTGCTGTTCCATGGTAGAATTTTCTCTAAAGCTCTAAAACCCTACCTTTCTTGCTCCTTATGCTTAGGGTTTGCTCAGTTGATTAAGAAAGGTGCTAGATGGACGAGTTCATAGCTTATGCTTAGATTTTCTACCCTATCTTCTCGTGCTTTCTTATGTGTGGGAGTTTATCTTCTCATTAGAGGCAAGTTTTATAACTTGCTCCACGTTTATTGTTTACCATAATCTTTCTAGATCATGTTCTTGCTTGAAAATGATGATTCATGCACTAAAAAGCTATGCTTGACTTGGATTTTGATTTTTATAATGTTCCCTATTCTGATTTCAGTTCTAGATGAACCTGTGATCATGTGTACATTATTCCTAAGTCATAATATGACTTGGATCAGGTTGGTTTGACAACCTATGGTGCTAAGCACCTATCAACCAATGGTCAATTTTGGGGATTAAGAGAGAACGATCCCTCCCTCTCCCATGCCCGTGGCGGAGGCCGAACGCCTGAGAGGGTGATAAATCAAGGCAGAAACTGGTATTTGAACCCGGTTCCCTTCATGAGGAGACACCGTGCTTGACCACTTGAGCCCCTCCTTGTCAACACCAATGGTCAGTTTTAGGGTTTAAAGTTGATTTCTTCTATAAACCCATGACTCAATGATGGTACCATTGCAACAACCCTATGGTGTTGTCTTCATGACAACTGATGGTTAGGATCAAATGTATCAGATGATGGTGACAACCAATATATGGTCCCCCCTTCGGTCAGGTTTTAGATCAATTAGAAGTTTAATGATCAACCATTAAGTACCCTACTGATGTTATCAATCAATGATGACCTTAGCTTAATATTTGATGATGATTAATGAATATAGTGTTGATCTAACAACCTATGGTGACTTAATGGTCACTAATGATGGTGTATCATGTATCCAAAACCTATGGTGAGTTAAGCATTGTAGTTGTAGAATCAATTAAGACTTAGACCAATGGTTTCTTGGGTCACTTGATGTAATGGTTGGACCTATATTGTAATTGATGGTTTTAACATATGAACTTGACCCAATAGTCAAAATCTAATGTTTATTCCTCCAATAAAGTGGAATGATGGCTAATGTAATATGTTGGTCCTAATAATGTGATTTATATGGTTTCCTTTATATGATCAACTTAAGGAGCTTACTTGTTGACAATGGATGGCTTGTTTTAAATGAACAGTCGATTGTGGGTTTTACCCTACTCTTAATGGAACTTTTTGTGTTGATAATCAAGGGATGTCTAGGGTTAAATGGTGACTCTTTAAAGAGCACAAATCAAGGAGTTCATATGCGGTTTATCCAAGGTGTTTATTTATGTAAACAACCAATGGTCTTACCTTTTAAACATCCAATGGTTCTGGGTGACATTGTGGTATGGTGATATGGGTTGAATGATGATGGAACAAATGGAGGGTTACCCTTAATAAGGTAGTCTTACCTATTCACTCATATGAATAGAAGGGATTATAATCATATTGTGTTGATATGTAACCCGAATGAGGTATATCTTGTTATACCTAGCTTTAATATAACTTAATGATGGTAATTGGGTATGAATAGTCCTTGAATGACTAATACAATCATGGAGTACTCTGTTACTCTTGTTGAAACCCTAGCATGTATAACCTGATGGTTACACCTTGATTTATGTGTGGGTTCATACTTGATAATAGTATGTAATGTGATGGTGATGCTTCACCTTATGCATCCATGATCCAATGGGGATGATGTGAGTTAGGGCTTGGGTATAAGTGTTGATTAGTAACATTGATATAATTTATCATGTTGAACCTAACTCTAATCCAAATAGATAAATATGAGTATTCATATTTAACATTCTTATATAATGGAATGATGGTGGAATAACCTCCTTTATATGACCATAACCTTAATATGTTAATTTGTGGTTATCATAGCCGCATGGTTGATACTTTCTTATGCTAAACATGTGCATTATGAATATGATGAGGGTTAATCATATCTATATTCCTTGCATGTTGATGTAATAAAGGTATGTTCTTAATGTTAATGTAACCCTAATATTATTTTTGATGAATATCTCCTATCTCATTAATGTAAGATTGTGTTGATCCAGTGTATTACATGTAAGTGATGTTGTTGAGCCTTGTTATAAGGCATTCAAAGATAATGATGATCTTATAGGGAATAGTATGATGGTCTTAATGACCTTTGGGCATGGTTGAGCCCTGAATGAGGTGTAATCCTATTGTGTTGTTAAGGGTTGATACCCTGTGATATTGTGACAAAGGATTTATATCATGTGATAGTATGATGGTCTTAATGACATATGGGCATGGTTGAACCCTGAATGAGGTGTAATCCTCTTGTGTTGATAAGGGTTGATACCCTGTGATATTATGAAAAGAATTTAGATCTTGTGATAGTATGATGACTACTGTAGTCTCATGAATGGCAAGTGAATAGTACCATGTGATGATGAGATGAGAAATTATGTTTCATATGTTTTATATCTTTTCAAGTTTTAATATTTATATGATTTCTAGAAATGAATTAGGGTTTGTATGTCCACTTGTTTGATGCAGCCTTAATTCACCCAATTCGCATAACTAATCAAGTGCAACTCTAATTGTGTAGTGCACTGTGTCGTAGAGACATCTTCGGTGTCAGAACTTACTGGATGGTAAAATGAGTATTCCTAAGGGAAACGTGGAGTGCATACTATTGAGTATGTCAGGGTGGCATGTTGAGGATATATCCTTGTCATCCACAATGCAGATTGTGGATGTTGGCTATGGTCATGCCTTATACATCTGATGTGATTGAGAACGACTACGGTCGTGTCTCAGTGATTATAACATTATGTGATTAGAGGACAACTACGGTTGTACCTTAGTGATTGGGTTTGAATACCCTAGATTCTAGCATCGTGACCTGTACCAAGGTGGGATAGTTACAGGACTATATGTTGATGTGGTGGCAGCTTTGACTGATATGTCACTACCTTTTACTCGTACTGACCGAGGGGAAGAGATCTTAGGATATCGACACTCCTAGATCTTGTACATAACTGAATAGCCCTTTGTAGGGGTCAGTTGGACTTTGAATTGTATGATTCCAAATCCCCAAGGCATAATAAAGGATGTAATACAGTCATGTAGCACATTTGTTTAGGGTTATACATGACGTTTCACATTGGATGATAACCCTTGTTTGTTATCTTTACATAAATATGATGCTTAGTGCAATTAAGAGATAGTAGATATACTTATGTTGTGGGTATACTTAAGATTGTAGATGCTTACATATAGTAGCCATGATTATGTTGATAACTATACTGCTACTACTGATTATAATCATGATGCTAGCTATCTCATATTATTAGTTATGTTTAGCATGCTAACCATGCCTTTGTAACTAGAGATGCATATATTGCCAATCAAGCTTATCTAGATAGTTGTGCTTATGTTGTTATCTCTTCTTATGATGTTGATATGTTTGACCAATTAGATATGCTCATGTTGTTAGCTATGCTATGTTACTAGACTTGCTCATGATGCTAGATATGCATATGCTACTGAATTGCTTATATTGTCAACAAGATAAAGGATGATAGTCTAGATAATGATGATAGTTATTATATGCTCCTTTATGTATTTTGTTAATCATCAATACTACTAATCTTATTTGTTATATCTGATTAAACTGCTTAACTATTTAATTACTTAAAAATGTTGTAATTAATAAACATTGTTGGAGGTTATATCTCTTGCTGGGACATGGGTCTCACCCTTGTGGTTCGCCACATTTTTTAGGTAATAGGAAGTGATGAAAAGAAACAGGTGGTAGTAAAGAGGAGCTATAGTAATGAATTTCTGAGAAAGTTGATTCAATGTCTAGTGTGTTCTAGAGTCGTCCATGTACTCTTAGGTCTGAGAAGGAAAAGTTTGTATATGATGTTTCAAATGAATTCGACTTTTGTTACCATATTAATGCTTGTTTGTGTGGCATATATGAATATTGTTCTCCTGTGTATATATGTTGTGGATAAGGTGATAGAACAATTTGTATCAAATTTTTGGCATAGTATGGATAAAAGAAAGATGTTGGACTCTTATGCAAATGTTTCTGAGCAGGTGTTGATGTAGAAATCGGTTTTAATTTACTCATATTTTTGGGTATGTGATTAATTAACGATTGAGTGTGCTTTATGTTTTGAGTAATCTCATTTATTATAACGGGTTCTAACAGATCTGATGGTCTTCATGGTGTCAAAATCTGATGGTTCACCTATTTTCAATAAAGCATGGTTCACCTGGTGTTGACAACCCATGGCCTACTTAAGCCAAGATCCAATGGTACTTCTGGGTCCCAGATCCAATGGCCCCTCTAGTTTTATGATTGGATGGCTCTTCTAGGTGTATGATCTGATGTCTATACTAGCCTTATCAAAGGATGGTTTCTCTAGTTGTGAAACCAATGGTTTTTATTTGATGCTACAATCTGATGGTTTGGTCTACCTAACATCTGATAGTTTTGTCAAAGGCTCATGATTTGATGGTAGCACTTTGTCTTCAGTATATCCATGATATGGTGGAGATTCAGGGTGTAAAGGTTTTGCTTTGACCTAAGTAAGTGTATGTACTGATGGTTAATTTTTATTGTTGATTTGTGACATCAAACTTAATCTAACGTGTTGAACCTAACCCTAATGCAATTAAGTGATGATGGTTAATCATACTTTGCTTCCTTGCATGTTGATATGATGAAGGAATACTCTCTTGATGTTATGGTAATGCTACTATGTTACTCTATGAACATCATAGTCCTTATGCTTGATGCAATGTTATACTGAACTTGTATACCTCTAGTATGGTGATGGTTTGTTGAACCTTTTATAAGGTGTGGAAAGATAATGATGTTCGTGCAGGAGATAACGTGATGGTCTTAATGACCTTTGGGCATGGTTTGATCTGTAACGTCCCAGGATTTGAGGCCTTGGATAAGACAATCTTAAAAGGAATGATTGGACTACCCATATCACCAAGGTGCACCTCCTTTTCTGGGAGCCCATCACTAAAGAACTCCATAGTTAAGCATGTTCAGCTTGGAGTAGTACTAGGATGGGTGACCAGTCGGGAAGTTGACCCTGACTTACGCATGAGTGTGGACAAAGTGCGCAGTTAAGGCTAGTGGTGGTCTGTGGGGCCAGTCGTCATTCCTAAAACTCTACTAGAGCCTTGGGCAGTGGGCTCGGGTGTTACAAATGGTATCAGAGCCAATCCCCTCCAGTAGGTGGGGCCCACATGGGCCTGTGGCATTCTAGTCTTTGATCCGTGTGGTCCACGCATGTTGGAAAGAGCTATCCGAGTTGATGGAGCCGCCCATGCATTAGTAGTGTCCAAGCATGTTGGAAAGGGCTATCCGAGTTGATGGAGCCGCCATTGCGTTGGTAGCCGTGGTCGGGAGATGGGTGTACATGGGACATTTGGGTCTACACTGAAATGGGGAAGATTATGAGGCCATATAGTTGAGCCTTGACGAGGATGTCAAGAGTCTAAGTGGGGGAGATTGTAACATCCCAGGAATTGAGGCATTGGATAAGATGATCTTAAAAGGAATGATTGGACTACCCATATCACCAAGGTGCACCTCCTTTTCTGGGAGCCCATCACTAAAGAACTCCATAGTTAAGTGTGCTCAGCTTGGAGTAGTCTTAGGATGGGTGACCAGTCAGGAAGTTGACCCCAGCTTGTGCATGAGTGTGGACAAAGCGCGCAGGTAAGGCTAGTGGTGGTCTGTGGGGCTAGTCATCATTCCTAAAACTCTACTAGAGCCTTGGATAGTGGGCTCAGGTGTTACATGATCCCTTATGGAGTTGTGATCCTCTTCATGATATGACAAGGATTGATATCATGTGATGATGTGATAAGAATTATATCTCATATGTTGTATATCTTCTAGAGTTGTGATATGCCCATTTTTTGTAGAACTCTTTTAGGGTTTGTAATTAACTTGATCGATGCAGTATTAACTCACCCAATTGACATTAAATCATCAAGTGAAACCTTAATCATGTAGTTCCATGTGTCGTACAACCATTACAATGTCAGGACTTGCTAGATGGTGAAATGGGTATTCTAGAAGGGAAGTCCAGATCATATATTGTTGAGTATATATGGGTACAAGAGATTGTTTGTCATTGACATTTTGATCCCAAAGTATGGAATATGGCTGTAGTGATGCCTCAAATTGAGAGTGGTTGAGGCTGTATAGCAAATATTTGCATATGTGATGAGATTGAGGATAGTTGTTTTGTACCTTGGATGATAGAGTTTTGTACAACCTAATTACTAGTTTTGTGACCTATATACCAAGGGAAGACTAGGTATTGCCAGCTTGACTATGTGTCAATGTAGGCATCTTGACTGATATGGTGTTGTACTGCCCAAGAGGGAGAGATCTTAGGAATCCAGCTCTCCTAGATCTTGTATAAAACTAAATAGCACTTCACAGTGGTCTGTTGGAGCCTGAGTGGTATACCTAAGACTCCCTAGGGTTTTATACAAGATGTAATCCATTTGTGTACTATATATGCTAGGGTTAAATACGATTCACATTGGTTGATAATCCTTGCCTTGTTTCTTATAATGGTTAGTTATTATATATAATGTGGTAAGAGAAGTTAATTGTTAAAAGATGATGGTTTTATCTGTTCCTTTAAATACCTTGTTAATCAAGCTTGTTGTCATATTATTTGCTTAATCTATTTAATTAAATAACCCAACTGAAAGAATAAGCTATGTTGACACTTATGTCTCAGGTTGGGACATGGCTCTCACCTCATCAGTCACCACATCATTTTAGATTATTGGAAGTGACGTCGTCAGGTTCATGGAGGTGAGGAAGATCAATAGAAGTAGAAGGTCGGTTTGTAGTTAGTGTGTCCTAGAGTTTTCCCTATACTCTCAGGTTCGGGTAGGGGATGTTTTGTAGATGATATGTATATCGACTCGAGTTTTTGTAGTATCTTTATGTTGTACATGGCATGCATATATGTGGGACATATATTTTGTATATAGATTGTGGCTAAGGCCACTGGACCGATACGTAAATACCAATTACGGTATGCGTGGTTATGCATGTTGTTGAACCTATATGTAAATATTTTTGGATATGTTGTTGGTGTTGAATTTGGTTTTAATTATTCCCTTTTCCTACTATGTGGTTAATTAGTGATCAATCATTCATTTTTGTTTTGAGTAATCTTTCTTAGCATGATGGGTTGTCACAACACATTGTTGGTGTGGTTTATAGGCCCCTGATTTGATGCCTACTCGAAGGATAGTCCTGCAACCCTCAATCTATCCCCCGGTGGTGCGGTCTCCAAACATATCTCTTCATGGTCTGGTGGCCTAGTACAGGTGTTGCCACCTCAGTGGTCATTGTACATGACCTTTTATGATTTATCCCACGGATTAGCAGCACTTCGGCTGCCCTGAAGGTGGGGTAGTTGTAAGGGAGAGGATATCCCTCCACCCTTCAACATCCTAAGGATACGATCCAGATCCAAACATAACATATCATATCAATCTCGATCTTCTGGTCCTCACTAGATCTAGGACTGTAAAACCAACTCTTCAGTGCTAGAGTCTCAATAATAGTTATCATAATTTTATTAGATCAGGAGAAATATTTTGAGAATCACAATTCATGACTTCCATCACATCATTTTAACCTTTTCATCCTTTTTTACAAATATAATTTAATCATACTAAACATTGTATAGATAGATCAAGACTCATTGGAAGCGAAACATATTTAAATGATCTAAGTAAACCATGTCTTGAGCCTTTATTTTGAAGCAAGGCATTGATCTATAGAAATAAGAGACAATGGAAAATTAGTTCACAAGATATCATATTATTGAAACTTGTTGACCAAAATCACTTATTTTGAGAAGTAAATTCCTTATGATATTGATGTTGACAACAATGTGAATTCTAATTGAATATTTACTTTATATATGTGTAATCAAATTCATTACTAATATATGGTATCTTAATCATATACTAGAGGTAAAATCTATTCCATTATAGATCACTTTTGATTAGGTGTAAGTAAATAAAAGATCCAATATAATGAAATGAATGAAGACAATTATAAAAGCTCGCATATATGAGCTCTAAAACCATTCAATTATATTTAATTTCATATTCTTGACATTAATAGATTGTACATGAAATCATTTTGAGAAAATATCAAGAGTGAGGAGAAATTCTAAAAGGGAAATGATCTCATACAACATTTTATGTAGGAAGATGACTCATCAAAAGGTACTTCATACAATGATGTATCCATCAAGATGACTCATCAAAAGACACTCCATACAATAATTTTCGTAGTACCAAGAGGACTCGATAAATAGATGGTACTCCATAGAATAGTTTATGTAGTAAGATGATGACTCAACAAATGTCACTCCATACAATGACGTATGTATCAAGTTGACTCATCAAACAACTCCATACAATAATTTTGGTAGCATTAAGAGGACTCAGCAAATAGATGATACTCCAGACAACAGTTTATGTAGTAAGATGAAGACTCAGAAAATGGTACAAGATACAATGATGTATGTATCAAGATGACTCATCAAAAGAAACTCCATACAATATTTTGCTAGCATCAAGAGGACTCGCCAAGTATATGATACTCCATATCAGATTTTATATAGTAAGATGATGACTCACCAAATGGTACTTCGTACAATGATATATGTATCTAGATGACTCATCAAAAGATACCCCATACCTCTCATTGGTGATCTTTAAGATACATACTTTTCAAAGGATTTATTCTTTCTTATTGGCATCACTTTATACTACTTGAGTTCATTTATTGTCTTTGGAATGTACATGTTCTTTATCATGCTCATGCTTTGGTGAGCATGTTATCATGGTTGACCTTCATTGTTGATGGAGTATTCTTTGAATGAAGGATTTTGATGATTTCACCATATCCATCTTTGGGTGATTAGAGATCTACAAGTATCCTTGCATAGTGGTTTGTCTTGATGGACTGATATGGGGAGGAAAGCAGATGATGGAGAAGTTCATAGGTTCTATGCGAGGGGATTAAGAAGAGGAGAAGAACAAGGAACAAAGAAAGAGTGTAGATGATTTGTTTGCATGGTTTGAGTCAAGAGGATACCATGGAGGCATCTAGTCATCACCTATGTGACCCATGGTGAGGGATGATGAGCATGGGAAAAAGTGGAGAAATAATAAGATGAAGGAGAGAGCCCACTAGTTGCTCAGGATGGGCTCACTTAATTTAGAAAAATATTACAGGTAGGTTTATATAGTCTTGATTATTTAAACTAAGTCCCTATGAGTTATAAATTGATAAGGAAAGACCATTTTATTTCTTCTATTATTTGAAGTCTAATCATTTAGATTTTTAGAATTAAGTCTCCAGCAGTCCAAACAATCTCTTAAACCTTGTTTTCATATATTTATGATTACACTCTTAACCCTCTCATTTTTAATTAAAAATTTATCGTCACATAGTATATACCAATTATATAAGGTTACATATATTTCCGTGTTATTCATTTTCTCCACGTACACACCCAAACTTTTATATAAGTTACTTACTACCATAATATCAAAAAGGAATATCTATTCTTTCACCATTCGCCCTACATTTGACTTGTAACCAAAAAGGTTATTTCATTAACATTAAATAATACTTCTATTTTTGTTATTTTTTTGTTTGATTGGTTATTCGTATATTGTACAAGGAGTTATTGTTAGTAGGTAGTCAATGGTGAGGGTATGTTGAGGAAGAGAATAAAATGGAGGTGAGAGTGTTCTTGAGTTGAGAGGAGAGGGAATTAAGAGAATGAGAAAGAAAGGAAGGAATGGGACCCAAGAGAATTAAAAGAATGAAATAAAAAATGGAACTCTAAAGGAGAGATCCCACTGGTTGCTCGGCATGGACTCATTTATTTATAAAAATATTACACAAGTTTATATAGTCTTGATTATTTCAACTAGATCCATGTGAGCTATAAATTGAGAAGTAAAGACCCTTTTTTCTTCTATTATTCAAAGTCTAATCATTTATATTTTCTAGATTTAAGTCCCTAATGGTTCAAACAATGTCTTAAGCCATATTACCATATAATTATGAGTACATCCTTAACCCTTTTCTTTTTTAGTTAAAAATTTATCATCACTTAGTATACACCCATTGTATAAAGTTACGTATATTGCCATGTTCTTCATTTGCTTCACGTCCACACCCAAACTTTTATATTAGTTATTTACTACCATAATAGCAAAAGTTGGTACATGTATTCTTTCACCATGCACCCTGCATTTGACTTGTGACCCAAAAAGTTATTTTCTTAACATTAATCAATACTTCTACTTTTTTTATTCAATTTGCTTGTACTTTGTAAATTTGTTTAATACAATTTATTGTATCTATTCATCATTCAACATGGTTGACATAAAAAATCCAAATATATATTCTAACAATTATTCATGCATACACTAACTTTTATTCATCATTTCATTTCAGCTTTTATTCTACTAAAATTATGTATCAATACATTATTTTTCTAAGATAACATATAAACATATTTTCTTGGTCACTTATTTTCCTCTTTCTCATTACCTTTATCTTTGTCGTTTTTTTCCTCTATTATGTTGACATAACTGATATATATTTAACTACATATATAATATTTGTCTCCATATATATCCTATTTTTTATACCACACCTTGGCACTTTAATTATATTTATTTTTGTACCTATTGACTGTTCTTTATAATATATACATATTCTCTCTTTTTTATTTATTTCTTCAAAATTAGAAATTTCATATAATAACTTCGTATAAATATTTTCAATTGTCTCATGTATACAATTTTATTAGATCTATTTAAACTAATTATCCAAGATGCATAATCTATAAAACATGGATTGTTACAATTTCAGCCTGAATGGCTTTTTGGCATGATGTGGACCCTGATGGAAATATAGTCTCATCATGAATGGAAATTAACTAGTACCCTATAATGTTGTAGTGATAAATATGTCTCATATGTTTTATATCTTCTAGAGTTGCTTTGTATGTTTTGTAAAATTAAATTAGGGTTTGTATGAAAAACTTGGTTGATGTAGTCTTAATTCCCCCAATTGGCAATAACTAATCAATTGAAACCTTAATCATGTAGTGTCATGTGTCGTAGAACTATCTAGTGTTAGAACTTGTTGGATAGGAAATGAGTATTTTAGAAGGGTAGCTTGAAATCACATATTGTTGAGTATGTGCGTGTGCAGGGAGAGTGTATCCTTGTCATCCCAATACCAAGATTTGAGGATGGTTGTGGTCATGCCTCAGATTGAGAGTGGTTGAGGTTGTATATCGAATATGTGTATATGTGATGTGATTGAGGACAACTGTGGTTGTAGCTCGGAAGATATGGTTTTCAATACCATGGTTTCTAGTGTCGTGGAATGTGTAGTAAGGGCAGACTAGGCTGGTGCAGCTTGACAAATATATCATTGTGGAAGACTCATACTAACCGAGGGGAAGAGATCTTAGGATTTTAGCTCTCCTAGATCTTGTACAAAACTGATTGTGACTTTGCAGTGGTCATTTTGAAGTTTGACTAGTACGCCTCCAACTCCCCAGGGCTTAATGAAAGATGTAATCAAGTCATGTAGTATATCTGATTAGGGTCATACAACAACTCACATCGGTTGATAACCCTTGATTGCTCCTTCAATATATAGATGATGCATAATGCAATAAGAGAAAGTATTCATGCTTATGTTGTTAGATAAGTTAATGTTGTTAAACATGCTTATGTTGTTAGTCATGCTTATGATGTTAGTCATGCTTGTGTTGTTAGTCATGCTTATGTTATTGGTATTATCTATGCATATGATTATAGCTAAACCTGATTCTTGATAATAATGTTATTTTTCAATCCTACAAATAAGACTCTGATTAGAATTGCTCTTAATGAAGTTTTTAATATCTATTTTTTATATCCTATTATATTGCTTGTTGTATCTATTTAACTATATAATCTGTTGTAAGCAATAAAGGTTGTTGATAGTTATATCTCTCATTGGGACATGGGTGTGACCTTGTGGGTCTCCACATCTTTTTGGATGATCGTCAGTAGTTCCAGTAGACCCATGGCGGTGAGGAGGAGTTCTTTCAGAGAACCCCAGAAGAAGGTTGTTTAGGTGTCTAGTGTGTCCTAGAGTCATCCTTGTACTCTCAGGTCTAGATAGGAAGTTTTTTGTATATGATGTTTAACTGAATCAAGTTTGGATAGCATTCTGATGCTTATACACGATGTATATGTGAATAAAATTCTCTATATATGTTGTGGTTGAGGCCACATAGTAATTGTGAAAGAAACCTTATTTGATATATGAATTGGTGAAAAGATGTTGGCCTTTCTATAAATATTCTTAGACATGTTTCTTAAGTTTCAATTGGTTTAGTTGTCCCCTTTTCTTGCTATGTGGTTAATTTGCGATCGAACAGGTTTTGGTTTTGAGTAATCTCAATTAGCATGTTAGGGTGTTACAAGTGTGGTATCAAATCTTAGGGTTCGATGAGTCTATAGGGACACTAGGACTTAGGAATAAGATGATAAATAACTGATAAACATGACATAAACATAATCCATACTACCTAAACTCGGTACTTGCATGCCCTAGCCAGGTATTCAACTATTGAAGAAAAGGTAAGTATGGAACTCTTTGATTGTTATCTTTCTTGTTATTGTGATCAAGTAGTCAGTTGCAAACAATCCAAAGAGCATAATAGGTAAGAAATCATGGTGAAGATGTATTAACTTACCTTAGAGAAAGATGAAAATCATATCTTAACTTATCAAAACCAGAGTGTTTGGCAATTTAAGGAAAAAGATATGACACTATGAAGCTTAAATCTGAATGTAAAATGAGTTAAAAAGGAGTTCTTGAAACTGAGATTCTAGAATACCATGAAGTAAAAGAGAGATAAATCTGCATTACCACAATGATTCAAGGAGTAAAATTCATATAAGAATAGAAGAACTCTAATTACAAGTGTGATATGAGATGATAAATAAGAACAGTGATAGATGAACAAAGTGAAACCTGAGTAAATCTTGGACCAATACATGTGTATAAGAAGGCGTGAAGGTAAAAATTATAATGATATGTAACAAATATTAAATGGAAATGATTTGTACTAAATGAAAAGAATGTAAAATATGATGAGCTACCCCTTTATACGTGAATAAGAAATATGATAATACGACAAGACATACACAAGAATGATAAATAGTCAACAAGAAGGATCAATGAAGTATCATAATCATGTTAATTTCTAAGCATATGGCAATGAATCGAAAAGAAAAGTGAATGATACATAGTAAGGGCGTAACTCACCTGTTAATGGTAGGGGCATATCTAGGGGGCTATCAGGGCTTTATCCCCCTCCCCCAAAAGATTAATAGAAGTAGTTATTTTTTAGTATTAAATGTAGCTTAATGTACAGATAAATACATTGATTGTGTACTGGTTTACAAGAAAAGTAGCTACCTGAAGTGGTTGACATCTAGTCTCTTCTAGTAAGTGGCACAGGTTCCATTCTCTATGATGGATTTTTTTTAATCACCCCCATGTGCTAAAATGTAAACATACGTGATTTTAGCCCCCCTTGGTGTGAATTTCTGGTTCCGCCACTGGTTAATGGTAGAACCGATAACCCCTTACTAGAAATCCCTTTTGATAGTGTTGATGTGTTGCAGAACGTATGTTTCCCTTGTTCTCTTTCTTTTTTGGGATGCATCTTTCATGTGGATCTTATGCCACTTGGTATGTATGGATTCAATGTAATCCTAGAGATGGATATCTTGGAGAAGCACATGGTTGTTATGCACTATAGTTCCAAGATCATGACATTTGGTGATAGGGATGCCTTTTGGGCTTTCCAAGGAGTTAGGAAGATTCTTCCTACATGTTTTGTGTTGGCTATGATGGTAGAGAAGTTATTGAGAAGAGGGTGTGAGGTCTTCCTATCACGTGTAGTGGATATCAAGGTGATTAGTCCTAGTATCATGGGTGTACCAATGGCACATGAGTTTGAATATGTTTCCCATATGAGTTCCTTGGTGTTTCTCCCTCACTAGAGAGAGTCTAGTTTTAGTATCCTCAAATGTTGTTTGGGAAGAAAACATATGGTTCTATGATTCTTAGATTACCAATAGTTGAATAAGCTCATAGTGAAGAACAAGTAACCATTGTCAAGGATAAATAATTGGTTGATCATATGAGAGGTGCTCCAGATAGACCTGAGGTAGATGCATCATCAGTTGAGGATCAAGGTGGATTATATACCTAAGACAACTTTTCAGACAAGGTATGATCATTATTTGTCTATGATTATTCTGTATGGGCTAACCAAGGCGTCAACAAGCATTTAACGACTTGATGAACATGGGTTTTAAACCATATCCTTATTAGTTTGAGGTAGTACTTATGGATGACATCTTGACGTACTCCAAAGATACTCTGCAACATGAACAACACGTTGATAAAGTATTGGGGATGCTAAGGCAGCATTAGATGTATGTCAAGATCAGAAAAGTGCAAGTCCCCCATAGGAATGACTCATTTCACCATCCAACAATCAAACTAACACTGGAATGGATCTATGGCATAGGGCACCTATATGATTAAGGTTTCACTTCATTAATTTCAGCCAATTGAGTGCCTTTTAGAATCAATCAAGTTACACAATACAAACCCAAAATAAGTGCTACAAGAATAAGAGCATAGTACAACTCCAGAAGATATAAAATGTATACGGTGTGAACTTGTCACATCATCAACAAATGATACTTATTGCACAACCATTCATAAGGCCATCACCAATATCATACAACCATACTAGGCTATCACCAATATCACACAGCCATACACGGCTATCACCAATATCACATCATTGTTGGATATCAATCCCTCAGTCATATCACTAGATGATATCATCTCACAATAGGCATCAAGACTTCACCAGGTTATAGGACCCATCACATCAATAAGATCTCATCATGTCTCATCAAGGCTTATAGCCATCACCATGTGTCATATGATCACCACCATAGCATACACAAGCTATGACATTCATTCAACCTTCAAGGTTAGAATCACACATGTAGGAGAGAGAAAAAGTAATCACATGCCATTTATACCTTCTAGATCAACAAGTAAAACATACCCTACTATTAGAATTAGGGTTTCAAACACATAGCCAATTAGGGTTTCATAGAATAGATCAGACACCAAACCCTAGTTATGTCAACTCCCACTTTTTTGGAGCACTAAAAGATTTGAACATCATCATTAACTTGATTAAGTAACTATCCAACCAACATTAGGTATCAACTAACATACATGTACATATGTAACCACCAAACAAAGTCTCACATGTGTCATGACCATGTACTCATGTGAGTGTATCGACCACTCCACCAACATGTGTTTCGACCATGACCAAAGCACACATCTTAACCATCCATAAAACAAGTGTTTTGACCACTCTAGGGTTAGGGTTTTGAATGTGATAACAAAGCACATGTCTCGACCTTCAAGTGTTACGACCCTTCAACCTATTAGGTTTAGGGTTGCAGTCATGAAACTAGGCCATGTGTTTTGACTAAAACAAGGCAAAGCATCACGTCCATCAACCCATGATCAAAGTGTATTGACCAAGACTAAATCAAGGGAGTACTGACCTCAAAGGTCATGCTACCAAAAAGGAAACTAACCATCTCCAAAATAGATATAACCATAATAAAAAAAGAAGTAAACCACAACCAAAATAGAATATCATCCTCAAGGAAAACTTATCCCCATAAGGTGGAAAACTACATACTAAGATGCACATCAAGATCTTGAAATTCGATTTCCAACATAACCCTTCAAGAAACCAAACCAAGGTAACAAAGACCAAGCTTCAACCTCAAGAAAACCAACTCAAAACCTCAACAAAAACACAAAGGCCAAACCAAAGCATGGTGATGAAACCTCAATCATGTTGCATGTATCAAAATCACTTAAACCAAAACATAAGTTTGTTACATGTTAACAAAGCATCTTAAAGGATTAGATTAAGGTTCTAAGCATCTTATTAAGAAAAGTATCCATACTCAAGCATAAATCTAGGTTAGGGACCTTACAATCATAACCCCCTAGCAAGGATTTCTCCTCCGAAATCCTACACAAAAAGAGAGCTTCCTGAACATCTCTTCCTCAAGATCCCACGTGGCTTCCTCTACACCACAGTGATGCTACATAACTTTAACCAAATGATATCCTTCTTCTTCAACTTCTTGATCCTCCTATCCAGGATCAACATAGGACCTTCTACATAAGGCACATCCTCATCAAGCTCTACTTACATAGGCTATAAAACCAACTCTAGATCGATATGGCACTTCCTCAACATCAACACATGGAACACTGGGTGCAACCTATGAAACTTAGGTGGAAGCTCCAACTTATAGGCCACCTTCCAACACGTGCTACCACAGGGTAAGTTCCCATGTACCTGGGATCCAACCTACCCTTCTTCCTGAACCTCAAAACACCTTTCTAGGGAGAGACCTAGAGATACATTGTCTCCAACATGGAACTCCAAGGGTATGCAATGATTATAAACATATGATTTATGTCTATCCAGGGTTGCCTTCAACTGTTGTTGTATCCTATTTATTTCCTCTATCGTCTGTTGCACAAGCTCATGAACTAAAAGTTGATACTCACCAGTCTCATACTAACACAAAAGAGACCTACAACGTCTCGCTTACAATGCCTCATAAGATACCATGCCAGTGTTCCTATGATAACTATTATTATAGGCAAACTCTATGAGACTGAGGTGCACATCCCAACTGCCCAAAAACTATAAGACACAGACTCTCAACAAGTCCTTCAAAGTTTGTACCATGCTCTCATATTGTCCATATAATTGTGGTGAAACATTGTACTAAACTTCAACTGCGTACCCAAATTTGTATGCAAGAACTCCCAAAAGTGATTGGTAAATTGAGGACCTCTATCTGATATAATGCTAGGTGGGGTACCATGCAAATTGTTGGTTTATTACACTAACGAGTTTCAATCTTAAGAAAGATCTTTTACTCAACTAACCGATTCCCGTAAGTATACGAAAGAAGTTGTAGTTGAGATCAAATACAAGGAGCTTAAGCAATCAATTAAACACAGTAGTGCTAAGGTTCAACAATCTAGACTGTTATAAAAGTGATTTGGTTGATTAAACTAGAAAATTTCAAAATTAAGCAAACAATAAATGGCTTACTAAAGGAGATTAAAAATTCAGAAATGGAAGTATCTTGGACTTCGGATTTCATCCCCATATCATAGCATAGAACATGAGCATGAAATTTAAACATACTAAGCACTTGTTTTAAAGGAGAGTTGTATGTTCCACTTCACCTCTTGGTGCAAGTACAACGATCCTAACTCAATTCAACATTCTCATGTATAAATTTCATTTTGGATCACTAACCTACTCCTCAACTCCATAAATTCCACTCTCGTGATAAAGAAGGAGTTTTCAAGAGAGTACCTCCTTACTCTCCCACCTATCTTCTCAGATCAAGCAAAAGAGCATAAAACATACACATAAGGTGGCCAGCCATACATGAAGAAAAGAAAACGTTAGTACTCGCAAGGTAGAAAAACAAGCAACATAATATTTAGTACGAAATTATCATGTTCCATACATGCTATGACATGGGAGCTACTCTCCCATGTCCAAGAAAAGGGAACTACTCGTCCATGATAGTGTATAGTAGAAAATGTGCAGAATTTTTAGAGTTCAACATGATTTAGAGAAGGAAAAGCTAAGTAATCTCAAGATGTAACCCAAGAAGGGTAGAATTCTAACTTGAGGATGAAATCCCACTTCTACAACTGCTCCAAACCAGACAAACCTCTCTCCCAAGAAGCTTTGTGGAGTGAAGAAGCTCGGATGCACCTTGGAGAAGAAGATTGGAGACGAAAAGAAGAAGAATGGGGTTCTTTTGCAAGAAACCACCCTCTTCCACCTCCAAAGTCACCCTCCTTGCTATAGCCTTTCTCTGGGACAAAAGAATTTCGAATTATGACCAAAGATAACTATTCCTTCGAGTGGTTTCATCTTTTAAAATGAAAGGAGTCATATTTGAAATTTGTTGAAACTGATAGGTACATTGTGTGTCTTTATTAGGACACGACGTGTCTTTCTTTGACAGTTGTTTCTGAGTGTGAAGCACATGGTCTGTTTGAATTAATACATATTTTGTACGTTTCCAGAAAGGTAAAACTCAATTCTGAATTCCCAGGTACACGTCATGTCTTTATTTGGACACATTGTGTACTTTTCTTTAGTGATTGTAGCAATAGGCCTTCTGGAAATGTGTACACTATGTCTTAAATAAGACACGTCGTGTGCATTGTTGAGAAGATGTATACGAACGAAATATCCAACAACAAGAAGAAAGAAAAGGACTGAATAGAGGAACTCCCAAGCATTTGTTGATCTCAGATGTGTCCATATCAATGGAATGGGTGATATAGTTCTGGATGTTTGTAAGGCTTGGAGAAATCCCGATAAAGATGAATTTGAGTATGGACGCCTCCAATTTGATCCTCTTGATCCAGTTCTGTAATACACATCATGTGATAAGAAAAATAACAAAAACGTGGCAAGAGTAATATGAATAGAGGCTAAATGAGAACCAAATGAACTGAATTTGTGTGTGAAAATATGTGAAAAGTTGATGTGGGAATCACACAACAAATTCCCCTAAGCTTGAAGCATTGCTTATCCTCAAGCAAAAAGAGCATACCCAAATACATGAAGAAATTATCAAACCCATGCATGGATTAAACGAAATGAAGATATGCAATAAGCTCAACCAACCATGTACATTAGGTTTATTTTCATAGCCATCATCTCAATTCAAACATCGAAGATAGAGAAGTTTTAGTTCAACAAAGGTGGTCAAAAATTAAGCGAAACAATCAACTAAACAACACTAAATATGATTTGGATAATCAAGCCAAACAACTAGTGGATGCACAACACAAAATTTTCAGCTATTTTGGATATAAATGATGAAACCTTAGTTAGCTTTAACAATCTCAGTTGAGCTCTCTTCTAAAAAAGATATGATAATTGATTTTTGGGATTCTGGCACTCGACTGCTAATTTAGGCTTACACACATGGAGTGTCGGTTGGGGTGTTATTTTTACCCTCTTTTGATTTTCATACCACCTAACCATCGTTGCCGGATCAGACTCACACTAGGCTAGCATGATATGTGGGTTGTTTGCCATTTTTTATTGGGTAAAGTGAGAAAATGATAAAAGATATTTTTTAACAACACAAGAGAGTCAACTAGAAGGTTAAGTTAATAAAATTTCATTCATTATTTTTGCAAATTTTTCACTGAAAAATCGATTGTATATGCACTAAGGGTTTGGCACAAGTATCCCGTATTCTAAATAGTGTTGTAGAGTTGATTTATTCGCCAAATTTTTTGACCATTACATATATTTAGCAAGCAAGGATGTGAAAATTGGGAGTTCAGGCTACAATTACAAACCAAGATCATGTACATGGGGGATTTCATTTTCCATTTGATTCATGCATGTTCTTTACTAATTCTTTCATATGGAACAAAGAAGTACAGGGTACAAGATGATTCAAGCATATAAGAGTTCATTCCATATCAATAGCCTCATTTCGTATTAAATTTTCCATAAAGGGAAATACAGAACATGAAACATGTTGAAATAAAAGACTGAAATAGAAGACTGACATGACCAACAAAAGAAAATGACAAAAGTAAATGACAAAAGCAAAAGCAAATGAAAACAAAACTACATTACTGGCTGGTTGTACCCCCCAAGCTTGAAATATGTAGTGTCCTCACTGCATTGATCGAACGCATGGAGGTATCAACCAGATACATGTCATGGGTGAGAATCAATAAGAGGGGCCAGTGTCCCCGTGGTTAGTCTGAAAGAATTGGATGACAAGATAATCCTCTGGGACATCCATCAGAGTGGGCTACGGGACAGACTCTGGGTGTTGCTGCGGCGGCAGCGGCTGATACGGCTGTAGGATGGAGTAGTGGCCCTGTGAGATGTTCCAGGAGTCCATGTGGTGGACCATGTCATGCATTGCAGTATACTACGTGCCCATATGGTCCAAGCGGCCGTCGATCTGGTTGAACCACTACTGCACATAGACGTACAGATGCCTGACATCAAGCATCACCCAAGAGTACTCCATCTGGGTGCTAATGGAGGGAGGCAGTGGAGTAGAAGAAGTAGAAAGGGATGAAGGACCTACCCCGGTATCATCAACAACTATGGTTGCTTCTATCTCTTCATCAATGGCCAGCAAGACTTTCTTATTGTCCTTGTTGTCTAAGGTGGCATGCTCAGGATCTGGAAGGTCAATATATTGATCATCGTCGAAGAACTGACGGAACTTGTTATCGTAGTTTGGAATCTTTATGATCAAGCTTGTAGAGAGAAGATATTGAATATCTACTAGGTTTCTGCCTGGCACAGCCTCAAGCCCTATCAAATCAACCTCAAGTTTCTATGCAATCAAAGTAATTAAACTGTGACACATTATGTCATCAGCATCCCTATTCTTCATCTTCTTCATGTCAAAGAAATGTTGAAGAATATAGAAAGCAACATTAATTTCATGCTCATACATCATGTCCCATAACAAGAAAAGATCCTTCTTCCCCACAACCCCTTGGGTTTCCTTCTTGGCAAAAACCCTGGTACTAAGAAGGAGATGAATATATCGAAAGATAGGGTTGTGGATAGCAGACACCCTAGCTTTCTTGGCATCATGGTGTTCCTCATCAGAAATCTCGAACCAGAACTTGTCACTATGAAAAGTATTTGGGTAACTAATCGCGCCATCATAATGACACTCCAGTAACTCACAAAAATGCCAAAATGTGATCTTGAAAGGATGACCCAAAAGCCTAAAACGTATAATACCAAAGGGCTCGAGCTTCTTCTGTGGGTCTTGCTCAGTGACGAGTATCATAAAAAACTCATATACAAGGCGGGGGTAAGTGTTTGATACCGTTAGGAAGATGTAGCTCAACCCCAAGTCTTGTAGGTGCATGACGACTTCATCTTTGAAGTCCAGAGTCATCATCGTCTGCTGGAAAGCAAACTAATAAGGGATAACTCTCCTTGCAATCAACAACTATTATGTTGGGTCTTCTTCAGGGGTGACCTAAAACTGTGTAGTAGAGATGTATCATGATGCTTGGGAGGAGTTGGTGTCGTTCTTGCAGTTGCTAGTTTGCTTGAATGGAGTCATTTCTACTGCTGACTAGTTAACACATGTCGTGTGCTAAGACAGACACACTGTGTGTTTGAAACAGAAGGTTGGCTCAGGCTGCAACGCACATGACATGTGCAAATAGGTACACGATGTGTTCTTGGAGCTCTGCAAAAATATGCAGGTCGTGACGGCTGCAATTTGGGGGGGGGGATGGAAGATGGTGACAGTGGTTGAATAGCTTTCTTAGTAAAGGACCTTGCATGCGTGATGAAAGAGAGAGTTGCAACAGTTCTTCTTGTTCATGCCCTTGTAAGTTAAGATGATGACGACATGATCTGTGTGAAGATGATGGCGTCTTGCTTGAAGAAGAAGAAGATGTTGGCAGCTCGAGCTTGACGGCGAGTAGACCCTCCTTGTGTGAGGGTACATGATGGTGGCAGAGCATCAGTGCATGAGCTTGAAGATAACATGTCGTGAGCAAAAGAAACACACAGTGGTGGTGGGTGGTATCTCAAAGAAGACACGGCTATGAACACGACACGACGACGGTAGATGTGAGTGCAAGGGCACACAGCTAGTCTGGGAAGAAAAGGGTTAGGGCACATGGCTTCTCTGGCTCAAATGAAATTGTAAGTAAGAGGGCAGTCATGTGTTGGGTTAAAACCCTACATTTTCAACAAAAGGCATGACATGTTCGAATAAAGACACGTCGTATATCTTATCAGATATCCTCTTCTGTAATAAAATACATGTTGTGTTTTATTTTGTACACGTCATGTGACATTCTAGAATTTCAAAATGCCCATTTTCACTGATTATCTACACGACATGTGCAAATAAAGACACGTCGTGTATTTTTTCAGATAGCTCATTCTTTCTCCTTCTGTTGTGATACACGTCGTGTGTAAAATTGGACACAACGTGCACTTTTTCATATTATTTGACATTTGTTTTCCTACTTAGGAACACGACGTGTGTAAATAAAGACACGTCGTGTTTGCCTTCCAGATTTCTTACTCCTTCCTCTTCTTCATGAGTACACGACGTGTGTAAAATAGGACACGTCGTGTTCCTTATTCCAGTTGAGAACATTTGTAGCTGCTGGATTGTGACACGGCGTGTCTAAATATAAACATGTTGTGTACCTGGAGATATTACTCATCTGCTGAGTTCTGTGAGTGGGGACATGACGTGTGTATATTAAGACACGTTGTGTCTCCTATAGTTTCTGCAGAAAATAGCCTTTTCTCAGTACAAAATTTATAATAGATATGAAATAGAATTGTCTAAATTATTACATTCATCCATGACAAGCTTATTATTAAAATTAAAGAGGGTTTTTGACTCAAAATACTAGAAAACAAATATATCCTAATGTGGGTTCAACTCCTACGAGGTCCTCATTTAGAGTCTGAAGTGAGACTCTTCAATTGTCTTTCATGCATATTGAGGGGAGCAAGAAAGTCCCTTGTGAACTTCATCTCTTGAGGTATAAAGCTAGCAACGTTGCCCATTTACTTTGAATGCTCCATCCTTGCCTTGCAATTCAACAACTCCATAAGGAAAAATCCTCAATACGAGAAAAGGGTCGGACCACTTTGACTTTAGTTTTCCAGGAAATAGCTTAAGTCTTGAGTTGAACAGCAACACTTTCTCTCCTTCTTTGAAATCCTTTCTCTGGATCCTCTTGTCATGCCACATCTTGGTCCTTTCTTTGTAGAGCCTTGCATTTTCATATTAATCAAGCCGTAGCTCTTCCAGATCTTACAGCTACAAAAGTCACTTTTCACCAGCTTTCTTCATGTCAAAATTTAAGAACTTTATAGCCCATAGTGCACGGTGCTCTAGCTCCAATGGAAGATGACAAGATTTACCATATATCAGCTTAAATGGGGTTGTGCCTATGATGGTCTTGTAAGCCTTCTGGTATTCCCATAGTGCATCATCTATCTTCAATGCCCAATCTTTCCTTGATGGACACTATCTTCTCTAGAATGCTTTTTAGCTGTCGGTTTGAGACCTCTACTTGCCCGGAAGTTTGAGGATGATAAGGCGTAGAGACTTTTTGTGTGACTCCATATACAGAAAGAAGATTATTGAATTGATTCTCAACAAAATCTGTACCACCATATGAGATTACAGCTCTAGGAACTCCAAAGTAAGGGAAGATGATTTTTTGAAAAAGCTTAACTACTGACTTTGCATCTGGTGCTTGGGTTGGGATGGCCTCAACCCACTTAGAGACATACTCAACAGAAACTAGAATATATTGGTAGCCACAAGAAGATGGGAATGTTCCCATGTAATCAACTCCCCATACATCAAATATCTCAATCTCCAAGATAGAGTTAAGAGGCATATCATCACGTCTAGAAATTCCTCCAGTTCTTTGACATTTATCACAAGCTTTAACAAATAGATTGACATCTTTAAAGAATGTTGGCCAATAGAAACCGGCCTATAGGATCTTTACTGCAATCTTCTCTCCTCCAAAGTGACCTCTGTAAGGAGAGGCATGGCATTTAGAAATAATGGTAGCAATCTCCTCTTCAGTGACACACCTTCGAATAAGCCCATCACTCCCATGTTTGAACAACAAGGGGTCGTCCCAATAGTAAAACTTTACGTCATGGAAGAACTTCTTCTTTTGTTGGTATGTCAAACCCAGAGGCAGCTATCCTATAGCAATAAATTTTGCAATGTTTGAAAACCATGGCAGTTGTGTAGATGATAGTGCATAAAGCTTCTGAATAGGCAAATGATCCTCAATAGGCAATCTTCAACATCTGTAGTCAATCTAGAAAGATGATCAGTGACATTGTTCTTTGTACCTTTCTTATCCCAGATTTTAACATCAAACTCTTGCAAAAGTAGTATCCAGCAGATGAGATGAGGTTTTGCATCCTTCTTGTTTAGAAAATACTTTATGGCTATGTGATCTGTGTACTCAATTACCTTATATCAATCATCTCCTTCTCTGTGGTTGTGTAATTGATTTGTGCTTCATCTAGGGTCTTGCTCGCATAGTATATCACATGAAGCTTCTTGTCCTTTCGTTGTCCTAGAACTACCCCCACTGCATAGTCGCTTGCATCGCACATCAACTCAAAAGGAGCATTCCAGTCCGATGGGTGAATGATTGGTGCAGAAATAAGAGCTTCCTTTCGCTTGGTGAAGGTTGTATGGCAGTCATCATTGAATATGAATTCAACATCCTTTACAAGTAAAGAACATAAGGGCTTTGCAATTTTGGAGAAGTCTTTAATCAATCTTCTATAGAATCCTGCATGACCAAGAAAACTACAAATGTCTTTGACTAAAGAAGGAGTAGACATCTTTTCAATAGCTTCCACCTTGGCCCTGTCAACCTCAATGCCATTGTTAGACACAACATGACCTAATACTACACTAGATTGTACCATGAAATGGCACTTCTCCCAGTTTAGTACTAGGTTAACCTCTTTACAGTGGGCTAATACTAATGAAAGGTTGCATAAACATTGATCAAATGAATCTCCATAAACACTAAAATCATCCATAAAAATTTCCATTATGTTTTTAATGAAATCAGAAAAAATAACCATCATATATCGTTGGAACATCACAGGAGCATTGCAAAGGCCAAAGGGCATACGACGATAAGCATAAGTTCCACATGTGCATGTGAAATTGGTTTTCTCTTGGTCGGGAGGGTAGATAGGAATCTGAAAAAATTCAGAATACCCATCCAAGTAACAAAAATAGGAGTGTTTGGCAAGGCATTCTGATAACACCCATTTTATGGCTGTTAAAGCCTATATTTTGCTATCAAACCTGCCTCCTAAACTGCCTTCCTCTCTGTTTTATCTTGTTATTTGTACAAAAATAACCCACACTATGCTCCTAACAACATTTCCTATCTTTTGTAGAGTTTCCTTCATTTTTCCACTCGAAGAACGCTAAATGGGCTTGTCCTGGCCCATCAACAACAAACAAGCTGCCCTGACCCTTCTTATGGTGCGCGACATACCCCCTTACCCATCGTGGTTGCTACCCAATACGACAGCTACCCGACACAGGTGTGTCATGTAGAGAGGAGTTCTGACGAGCAACATGGTACTTACCCAATAGGGAGTCTTGCCCGCCACGATCTGTCGTCCTGACGGAGTCTATCGAGTAACAAGGCCACCCGTCAGTGCGGCAACCCGATAGAGCCTTTACCCGACATGACCTAGCGTGACTCGCTCACAACCCGGCACACGATGGTCCCCGCAGACCCATACCGGGTAATAGACATATCAGCCCTCTCCCCAAAGCCAGGTGGGCGAAGCAGACAGAGGACACGTGGCCCAACTAGGACCGCAACCCCTACCAGCCACTCCCTATAAATAGCAGCGACATGACTTCAATGGGACGGGTCAGAACCCAACGAGAGCTAACTTTAGAAGCAGAGCTAGTGCGTCGAGTTCCCAAGTGTACCGGGGGACACTAGGTGAGCACACCCCCAACCCGAGAGGGGTAGGAGGATTTCACTTAGAACCCGTCTCAGTAGCCGCAGCAGCATGATATGACCAAGAAGGCCACTTCAGTGTGTCAGGTCCCTGGATGGGCCTCAACCTGAGATGGTTCACCCCTCTACACCCGATACAAGGAACCCGAGAGCCTAAGTGTTCCCTAACCCGACACGATACTGAACCCAATACGGACCAACCGCCAGGGCGTTCGTCTGACAGGGCTGGCATTCCAATACGACCGTATCGGGTAGGGAGTCCCTCCTGATACACCATAGCCATCACGGATCAGAACCCGACACAGTCAAGATCCCGACACGGTCAAGAGCCCGACATGGGCATATCGGGCAGATCTCCCGCCCAGTATCAGGTTAGGGGAACCTTAGGGGTCCGCTGTTGTATATTGACCTCCTAAATCAAGGAGACCGATACTTGTCTTTCCCTTTTTACTGCATTTTACTTTCATTTCCCTATGCATTGTAACTAAACCTTTTACTCTCCTTGAGCTTATTGGAATCTATGGAGTTTATCTAATATTGTTCTGTGTATGGATCCTTTTTTGGATGGTTTCTTTATATAGCATCTGAACTCTAGTCTCTTCTTTTAGATCACACTTTTGACTAGCTATCGAATTGTGTCTCCTATTTTGACACCCTTGAGAGGAGGTTGTCACAATTCTAGAGTTTGGTCTGATCCAGGTATACAAGAGTACCTAGGATCAAGGCTGCTTCAGTTTACCTTACCACTCTAATCTACAACCACTACCCTTGAGAGAGGGAGTTGGTACATGGTTAGAGGCACCCTCTTTGAGAGAAGAGAATGTGGGACATTTTATGATGTCACTTGTTATGCCTAAGTTTTCTTCCTTCGTGCCTTACCTTGACGACAGTCTTATTCTCCTGGCTTCCTATATACAAAACCCCCATAAAAATTGCTAAACCCTAAAATCATAATCTTTCCAATAACTCCAGTTGGAGATAGCCTTTTAGTTTGATTTCTTTGTGGTGCTTTCTTGTTACAACCAAACCTATCCTTTAACCCGTTTTATGTTCTTATATAAGGGAAACTCAAGTTCCAAAGCATCTTTCTTCCTATCCCTGTGTTCGACCCCAAACTACTTCGACCATGTGCTAGTTGTAGGTGTCTCAGACATTAGAGTATTATAAATTATAAAAGTCTGATGACTTAGACACATATCCACTCTCTGGATCCACATCTGAGGTTGATCAACTTTTTGGCACCATTGTCGGGGATAGGCAATGAAAACTGTTCTACAAACTTGAGCTTTGCTTGCACTTTGCCAAAAACCCTGTACATATGCATATAACACTGCAAATATTTACTGCACATAATATTTATGCAACACACAGATAACTTTTACATTTTTTCTTCCTTTCTAGGTACTTTTCTTCCTTTCACTAGGTCATCCTTTCCTTTAGAAAGTAATGGCTGACCAACCTCCCAAAGCCTGCTCCCTGTGCTCATTTGTCTAAGTACGGGAAAATGAGGAAAGGAATCCCATTGTTACGCAGCCCCTCAATGTCACCAACTTTGAGATGAAGCCTTCCTTCCTTCAGCTCCTCCAGCACAATAGGTTTGGTGGGAACACCCCCGATGAGAACCCGTAAAACCCTCTATCGACATTCAAGAAGACGTGCAACACCTTCAAGATCAATAGAGTCTCGTTGACGCATATCTACATCCCGTGCTTCCCGTTCTCTCTGAGGGATAAGGCACTGGAATGGTACACCAGTCTTCAAGATGGAAGCCTCCCTGACTGGGAGAACCTCGCTAATGCATTTATTTCCAAGTTCTTTCCTATTGAGAGGACAATTAAATGCCAGAACAAGATTATGAGGTATTCTCAGAAGCCATCGGAAAATCTTCATGAAACTTGGGAGATATTTATGAGCTGTCAATGTGAATGCCCTCATCATGGTTTTTCTGAACCCAAGCTGATCACCACATTTTACAATGGGATGTGTCCCACGGAGAGGAAGTCCTTGAATGTTGCAGTTGGCATCGATTTCTTGGGACTCAATGCTCAAAGGGCCAGGGAAATCATTGAAAACATGGCCACGAATCAACAAGATGGCGATTACGACCGGGAGTCGACTAACCACACCACTCCAGGTGAATCTAAGGCTATGGAGTCCCTCGCAGCCAAGCTTGACAAGATAGTGACAGATGTCCAGACCCTCACGGAGCAAGGATACAAAGGGAAAATTTGACAGGAAGTCGTAAAAGCTGTGTCACTTGCAGAGAGCCAGACCACCTGTCTGACTTCTGCCCGTACATGACACCCCAAGAATATTTTGATGAAATAAGTATGAAGAATGTGAGTTATGTCCAGTACCAAAGACCGGACCATCCTAGTTTCTCTTATGGGAACACCAATGCTAATGAGAACTCCCACCAGTTGGTGGGCGGAAAACCCTCTAGAGGACCGTCAAATCAGCAATGCAAAATGAGGTTCCCGCAGCAGCGGACTTTTCAGCCAAATCAGCAACAGAGACTGTCTATGATGATGGAGTTGATGTCTTTTTCAAAAAGGCAAAATGAACTGAACGAGAAGATGCACAAAAGTTTAGTGGACAGTGCGGCGATATTGAAGCTAATGCAGCAGCAGATGGGGGGCTTTTCAGCCCAGATTGGAGAGCTCCAGCAACATAATAAATAGATCGATCAGCAGCTGGCGTGTCTCACCCAAACTATCAACCACCAGGTAGGGCATTTACCCTCTAACACTGAAACAAATCTAAGAGGACATGAGACTGCAAAAATGGCCATTTTGAGGTCAGGAACAATAATTTCGCCAGCCGTTGAGAAGTTGGTAGCGTCACCAATAGAGCCTGCTGAAGAAGTCAACCCAGAGAAAGAGGAAGAAGTTCTGCTAAAGGTAGAGAAAGTAAATAAATAAAAGGTCATACACGTCTCCTTTGAAGAGCATCCAGATAAGTACGCACCCCACGTACCTTTCCACCATAAGCTGGTTAAAGCCCAGCTGAAGAAGAGATATGAGAAATTTCTAGCCACAATAAAGAAACTGCACCTTGGCATCCCTTTTCCGGACACCATCGAAGAGATGCCAACCTACGCCAATTTTTTGAAGGATCTATTATCTAGGAAGAAGAAGGGTGAGGATGTAGAGACATTGAAAATGGTACAGATGTCCAGTTCCTTCGTCACTACAACTATGCCATCTAAGAAGAGAGACCGTGGGGCCTTTGTGATCCCCTTTCAGGGGGGAGATGATGTAACCTGCAAAGGTCTGACCGACTTGGGGGCGAGCATCAGTCTCATGCCTCTGTCCCTTGCTAAAAGTATTGGGCTCACCTACATGGTGATCACCAATATGAGAATCTAGCTAGCCGATCATACCTTTACCAGGCCAGTCAGAGTTGTCAAGGACGTGCCTGTTCAAGTGGGGAATTTCTTTATTCATAGTGATATAGTTCTGATTGACACCATAGAAGACCCCAGTTGCCCCATCATCTTCGGGCGACCTTTCTTGGCTATTGGTCGGGCCCTCATCGACATGGAGGTAGGTATGATTACAATCCGGGTTCGAAGAGACCACATCGACTTCAACATCTAGGATTGTATGAAGGTCCCCGCGTTCTTTGAATCTTCTTATTTCGTCGACATCTACCAGCAGCTATGCAATGAAGTACAAAAGGAGAAGGCCATGGTAGACCCGCGTATGTGCGCCTTATCTAGAGAAGCATAAGAGGTTGAAGACCCGGAGGTTGAATATTTGCTAAATCTTCTAAATGTTGAAGGTTCTTCTGAAGATAATGACCCTATGGAGATAGTCATGTATGCTGCTCTCCGAAAAGACCCAGCCAGTGAACAAGAAAAAGAAGTCCCACCAGAACTGAAGGTTTTTCCAAGAGGCATGGAATATCATTTTTTAGACGAAGGGAGGATGAATCTGGTAATAATCAACTCAGAGTTAACCGACAGTCAAAAAGATCAGTTGCTCAAAGAGTTAAGGCCGAGGAGGAAAGCCTTGGGGTACTCAATTAGAGACCTTAGAGTATAAGTCCCTCCGTGTGCATGCACATGATCTATATGGAGGAAGACTCCAGGCCATATGCCCAACCACAGAGAAAGTTGAATGAAAAGATTTCAGAAGTTGTCAGTAGGGAAGTAGTAAAGCTTCAGGACGCTGGTATTATCTATGCTATTAGCGATAGTATGTAGGTAAGCCCAAGCCAAGTAGTTCCAAATAAGGGAGGTATGTCATTGTTCAAGGGAGATGACAGAGTCGAGATCGCCACCAAGATGGTTACCGGTTGGCGGATGTGTATCAATTATCGTAAGCTCAATGCCGCCACCCGCAAGGACCATTTCCCCCTTCCATTCATTGATCAAATGATGGAGTGTCTGGCCCGTCATTCCTATTTCTATTGGTTGGATGGATACTCAGGTTTCTATCAGATCCCCATACACCCTGATGACCAAGAGAAGACCACCTTCACTTGCATATATGGAACTTTTTCCTTCACGAAGATGCCCTTCAGGCTTTGTAATGCACCTTCTACCTTCCAGAGGTGCATGAATGCAATTTTTGCTAATCTCCTTGAAGACAAAATGGAAGTATTTATGGATGATTTCAGTGTGTACGATAACTCCTTTAATGATTTCCTGAACAACCTGTCACTTGCGATGAGAAGGTGTGAAGAGCAAATCCTAACTCTGAATTGGGAGAAATGTCATTTCATGGTCCGAGAGGGCATAGTTCTGGGGCACAAGGTTTCTAATAGAGGTATTGAGGTCGATCCGTCCAAAGTCGAGGCAATTTCTATGCTACCTCCACCCACAACTATTATAGGTATCCGCAGTTTCTTGGGTCACGCCGGCTATTACTGGTGATTTATTAAAGATATCTCAAGGACAGCGAAACCTCTTTCCAACCTCTTTGTGAAATATGTGAAGTTTGACTTCACAGATTAATGCATGGAGGCATTCTCCAAGCTGAAAGATGCCTTAGTATCTGCACCTATTCTCCAATCCCCCGACTGGAATCTCCCGTTTGAGCTTATGTGCAACACCAATGACTTTGCCATTGGTGTTGTTCTAGGATAAAAGAAGGACAAGAAGCACCACATCATTTTCTATGCAAGTAAGACCTTGGACAAAGCTCAGTTGAACTACACGACTACTGAAAAGGAGATGTTGGCTATTGTGTATGCTTTCAACAAGTTATGCTTTTGACAAGTTCAGGTCCTACCGCATGGGTTCCAAGGTAATAGTGCATACCGACCACGGGGCTATCAAGTACCTGATGTAGAAAAAGGACGCTAAGCCCAGGCTACTACGTTGAGTGTTGTTGTTACAAGAATTTTATCATGAGATAAAAGATAAGAAGGGTTCAGAAAATGTAGTCGCCGACCACCTCTCGAGGATTTAGGTGGAAGATCAATACCCATTGCCCATCAATGAAAGTAATCCCGATGAATCCATATACGCTACCCAGACAGCCAACCCAGAGGGGCCATGGTATACGCCTAGAAGACAAGCATCTTAGGCTTCTTCCACTATGTCTTCTTCACGCCATCAAGTAAAAAGTCCAACATCACAGTGGCATTTGGAACTTCTTCTCCCTCGGAGACTTCCCCATCCAAGAAGAGCTGGGAAGTAGAAATAGTGCCATCATCGTCCTACGCGCCATGGAGTTGTTCAACATCTTTGGATATATAAGGCATCTCTAGGGCCAAAATTACTTTCAGCTCACAAGCAAATACGCGTTGTTGCTGATCAAGGACAAACACTATTTCTAATATGCATGCGTACCAGAGAAGCTGCTGGACAGTGACCAAGAAGTTGAATATTCCGAACCTAGCAGCCCTCCAGGAGAAGAAGCCAAGATGGCCACTGACGTCTATGGGACAGGCAAGCGAATCGAAATCCTTCAGAGTGTACTGATAAATGAAGGCTCTGCTTCACCTGCTGTATCTGAAGAGTTGATCAGCAACTTCGACCGCTCCACATGCACTACTTTATCGTAGGAATGGGTCAATGAAGTTCTTCTCAGACTTGCTGATTCTATTCTCATAGATGTCATCTATCAGACAAGGAGTGTAATAGTCCCCCTCAATGATCTTCGAGACTTAGTCAAGGTAGGGGGATGCCTAGTGTTGTCAGTAGCGCTTTGTTTCTTATTTCCACAATGTGTCATTTTACTATTTGTTCTTTTCAAATTTGTACCTAAAACACCGACAAACAAAATGTCGGTCAGCATATCGAAATATGTCGGTATGTGGGGACAACCAAAATTTTCACAAATATGGCTAACAATCTAAATATCACAATCAAGTTAATTAACAAGCCAATTTATGCTTTCAATGTGACATTCTCCACCACTTTTGCCCTAACCTTGGCATACCCCCTTTCAATTTCTCTTTTTTGCCATTGACTTAAGGCCACCTTCTCATTCCTGAGCTTGGCGCCTGGGGTCACCTTCATGGTGCCCTTTAGTCATGCAATATCATAGGTCACCTTCTCAATCGATGGTGGCAACATAGAAAAAGGCTCTACAAGGAGACAAAAACATAAACTTGGAGGATGGAGAGATAGAGATGGCTGAAATGGTGAAATGGAGTGGAATGGAGGTGGAAATGGAGTGGAATGGCTAAGGGGTGAAAATGGGGAGATAAGAGGTGGTAGAAGGTAGCTAACCTCGTGTTGGAGCTGCCACCTAGGTATATATAGGTGTGGGGGAAGCACTAGGTCAAGTAGGGGTAGTATGGGAAAAGCAGTGCAAACATAACTAGTTTTTGTAGGTAACATGGCCGTGGTGGTCACCATGACTGTGGTGGTCACCACGACCGTGGTGGGGAGGGGTGAGAACAGTCATGGTGGATGGGAATGACCGTGGTGAAAAATGGGGAAAACTCATAGGGAATTGGTCAAATATTGTACTGGAGATGGCACAGCCGTAGTGGTCATCACGACTGTGGTGGGGCTAGGGTAGCACGGTCGTAGTGGCTCGAAATGTTCAACCCATTATCTGCACCACAAACGTTCTGCCTCTACTGTTACACGGTCGTGCAAGGCAGCACGATCATTCTGGGTTAGCTCACCATGACCATTTTGTGTGGCACGACCGTGGTGATTCTAGCTTTGCTTGGAGATGGCTTTGTTGATTTCCTAGTGTCCTAGAACGGCTGTTCTATGGTGCCACGACGTTCTGGTCTGTGGATCATCACTTTGAGTTGTTTCCTTGGATTTTCTTAGACATATTTGCTTTAATAGATATTTGGCCACTAGGGGTAGGTTGAGGGAGCATCAAACTTCACTTTTGGACTCTCTAAGGGTAGAGAAACCATATAATCACTCTTTCTCTCTCTTTTCCATTAAGCGTGGTCCAAATGCCTAAAAACATGCAAATACTGTCCATAAGTGCATTTCATACAAATATGCATATTGATGGAAATAACATGTAATTTAATAGGTATAGATGCGATTAAAATGCAATAAGACACAAGATGAAGCCCTAAAATAGGGCTGAATCATATGGTCATTATGAGTTTGTAGTTATTCCTTTGGTCTAACCAATGCCTCAACAACATTTATGGACCTTATGAATAGAGTGTTTAGGCCATATATTGATCAATTTGTGGTGGTGTTCATAGATGACACATTGATATACTCCAAGGATAGTCAACATAATGAGAAAAATCTACAACAAGGGTTAGAGTTAGTTCAGACAACATAGACTTTATTCTAGGTTCAATAAGTGAGATTTTGGCTGACAGAGGTATGTTTTCTTAGTTGTGTCATCTCTACAAAGGGTGTTTGTCTGGACCTAAGAAGGTGGAATCAATACTAAGGTGGGAGCATCCCAAGCCACCAATAGAGGTTTGAAGCTTCCTATGTTTAGTGGGTTTCTACAGGAGGTCCATCAAGAACTTCAGTACAACAACTCTACCTTTGGCCAAGATGGATAGGAAGGGTGTTTTATTTATTTGGAATAAGAACTTTCAACATTCTTTCTAGATATTTAAGGAGAAGTTGACGAGTGCTCTAGTGTTGGTGTTTCTAGAGCCTGGGAAACGATACATCATTTTGTATGGTGCTTCAAAGAATTGGTTAGACAATGTGCCAATAAAGGATAAGAACATGGTTTCTTTTTCCTTCTCGACAACTTATAAAGCAAGAGAAGAACTACCCAACTCATGACCTGGTCTTAACAACCTTGGTTCTTGCCTTGAAGATATGGAGACACTATTTGTATGGAGAGAAGTGTCAATATATACGGATCATAAGAATATACAATACATCTTTTTTGAGCAGGAGTTGACCATGATACATATGAGATGGATGGAGATCAAGGACTATGACTATGTGATAGACTATAATCCAAGAAAGGCAACCATAGTGGCTGAAGCGTTGAGCAAAAAGTCACCTTCATCGTTATATGCAGATAAAGTGAAGTTGTAGCTACATGGAGTGTCATTAACAAGACATGCTAGTGTCACTTCAGAAAATGAATGTATAGGTTGAAGTACCTCTATTGGCAGGTTTGTTAGCACAGTTGCAAGTGAAACTGATGTTGATACAATAGACCAAAGATGCACAAATGGAAGATACTGTGATGTGGAATACTAGGTCAACGTTAGGCAACAAAAAATATGATGGGTTCTATTAGGAAAATGATGGGATTGTGCATTTTCATAATAGAACAGTGGTTCCTGACATTGGCAGTCTGAGAGAAGGTACTTGTGGAAGCTCATTCCTCAATGTATGCTATGTATCCTAGAAGTACAAGGATGTATCATAATCTCAGGGACTTGTAATGGTGGCTAGGTCTGAAGCATGAGCTGGCAGAGTTTGTTGCCAAGTGTCATGTCTGTCAGTAGGTTAAGATAGATCATTGGAAGCCTGCATGGACATTATATCCTTTTCCATTTTTACACTACAAATGGGATCACATAATCATAGACTTTGTAGTTGGTATACCTAGGACAGCCAGTGGTCATGATTCCATTTGGATGGTCATTGACGATTGATGAAGTTAGTTCACATTTTGCCAGTAAAGACCACCTATACAGTAGAGAAGTTGACACAAGTCTACATTGATGACGTAGTCCGTTTGTGTGGCATACCTATTACCACAGTGTCTAACAGGGTCTTTAATTTACTAGTAGGTGTTGGGGGTGTCTACATATAGTGTTGGGGACACACTTGAGGTTCAATACGTCCTTTAACCCATGGACTGATGGCCATTTAGAAAGGACCATACAAATGTTGGTTGGTCTTCTGAGGGAATTTGTACTTCAATTTATTTGAAGTTGGGATATTCATCTCAGTTTGATTGAGTTTGCCTACAATAATAGTTATCAATGGAGCATAGACATGACACCATATGAGGCTTTTTATGGTAGGATAGATAGGTCACCTCTTTGTTGGTATGAAGTACGTGAGTATCAGCTGTTGATTCTTGAATTGGTTCGATAGAGTATAGAGAAGATCAAGGTGATCCAACAACAATTGAAGGTATCCCATAATAAGAAAAAATCAAATGTTTAGAAACTCCATAGAATATAGGAGTTCCATGTTGGAGATCGTGTGTAACCTCAAACTTGGTACATTTGAGTTATATTAATATAAGGTTTGAACTGATATTTATTATTGTTAAAATAATAAAACCACCCACTTTGTGACAAGGGTACAATCCATGACCTAAGTGTGGCCCATGAGACGGTTTGCCTTGCCAAAAGGTCCTTGGAAAACAAGATAAAGAAATAATTATTTTCCTTCATAAATAAAGGATAATGACTTTTTGTATTATTAGACAACTGAAATATGGAATAATATGCATGATTCCAAAAGAAAATAAGATATGTTGTGTTTTAGGAAAATAAAGGGAGTAATTGCCTAACCATGAATGGAAACACAAGTTCTTAGGCACCGAACAAGAATATCTTGGTCTCACTTATGGTATACTTGAGGACATAATAAAAAGATGAGAATTCTAGAATTTGTGCTAAAAGGACTTTCCATGTGATAATGGTAATTGTTGTCAGTATATTCTGAAAGAGAAAATTTTGAAATCAAAGTTATCCCAATAAATCCCAAAAAAATAGATTTATGTTGGGAAATACTTTAATGAACTTCCCTCCAATTTCTATTGCAAAAGGATGTCCCCAGTGGCCAAGAGAAAATTGAGAACAAAGAGGGATGTAATGGTAATAAACATATAAGTATCCATATTTGATATCAATTTAATGACTCTCCAACATAGGGAGGGGATAGTCTGTACCCTTCTGATGTGTTTCACCCTACCCAACCCTTGGATCAAGGATCCATGATTTTGAAATCATATCCCAACCCGAATAAATTTAGGAAGGGTGTATTGTACACTCGACTGAAACCTCAATCCTTGTTCTCCCTCTCCTCTTTGCCTTTTTCTCCAATTCCTCTCCCATTGCATTTAGGAGAAAGAGAGGAAGCTAATCAACCACTAAAAGATGGTGTCCTATTAGTTTTAGAAGATGCCCTAAAACTCCCTGACCATCCAGATCTAGGGTTAGCCATTGTCTCCACCCTATAGTTTCTCCATGCCTATATAATGATCTGATAACTTTAGAGAAGAGAGGAGAACTTCTCGAGCATGGAATGATGATGAGAAAGGATCTCTTGACCTGCCCTCTAGCTGTGGTCATAAAAATGGAGCACCTGACTGAGGTACATGGTTGGAGCAAGGCCAAGCTCTGATTAGAATTTTGCCAAGTCTGGTGAGGACTAGTAGTTCTTACTGAATCCTCACATGGTGGTCTTGAGGCAAGGAAGATAGAGTCAACAACTCAATTGACCACCCATGGTATTGGTTGGTTAGAAGGTGAGGAATGAAGGATGAAGATGTAGAACCATGAAAAGGCTTCTATACCCCTCAGGTTTCTATAGCACGATAAGGGTTTTCTCATCCTTTAACCCTTTCTCTTAGCCCAACCACGTCAGCATGGGTTTCCAATTGGCGTAAACCTATTGGCTAAACCTGACCCATGATTGAGATGAGTAACAAATCATTTTCTAACGTGGTGTGGTCTAATTGGCCTATATATGCATAACTAGAAATAATTTTGGAAAATAATTAGTAGGTTAGAATATATTGAAATTATATGTCAAACTGATCAGGAAAGTAGGAATAACCTAAATAAAATATAATTGATACCTAATTCTGATCCCAATTCTAAATCTAGTGATAATATGTGTTGAAGTGGTGATTGATACATGGAAAACCTAGATTTAGATATTATTCATATGGAATACATTTCATTTGAGATATAATCTGTTATTGTTAAATATAATGATAACCCAAGATGGTCATGATCATAAAGATGAATAATTAGGCTTTCTAAAGTGGATAACGATACATATCTATAATTAGGGTTTTGTACACCAATTATGTAACATGTTGTGACCTTAAGGCACATAATCTAATATAAATGTTTACATCACAATAACATGGAAGTTTTGATAATTACAACTACACCTAATATAAATTAGGGTTCTCGAGTCAATAGATCAATGAACATGGGAATTATGATGCTCAGGAAACCTAAACCCTAGATTAAATCATGATCAACTTTTGAATATGATTCATGACAGTTTAGAATATACATATATGCAAATTGGTTGATTATGTTGAATGTTTGGATATTTGGCTACATGCTTAAAATACATGTTTCATGATTTCTGCATTATAACAAAGGTATGTGGTTATGATTATGACTACTCACAATATCGATTGTCGATTTTTTTGAGCATTTCTTGAAGATTGAAAAAATAAACTGTTGGATGTTTATTTACATTCCATTCAATTATAATGATATTAAGTATCGTGTAAAATAATATTATGCGAAGAAAATGCCAGTTCTTATTTGTAATAATTGAATGATTATAGGTCGTTATGTACTTACACACTTTTGTATGCACCCCACTTACATAGTATAGTAATATATCAATCCACATTTTGTTTCCCTCCATTTTAGGTAAATGTAAAATATGAAGATAGCAAGACATGATGAAGAAGATGAAAATTATCTGAAGTCTCTAAAGATAAGGAAAGATGAATGAGAAAGATACTTCTTCACATATGTAATAGTTTTTAGGATGAAAATTCATGTAAGAGTCTCCTTACACTTTTTGTAAACAATATTTGAAATTAATGGAAATTATTCCCTGTTATTTATTATTTTCAAAATATAGATCCTTGGGAATATATGTAATGATACCAACTTGAAGGTCTTTCCTTAATTGAGGGATGATTAATGTGAGGTCGTTACATAGTTATCAGATCCCCATATTTTTTAAATAATATTTAATAGTTGATAATTTCAAGTAATCTATAGAAATATAAGGAAAGTTATTAAGATATGACCTGGCGATGATGGTGTCTAGAAAGGATCATGGTTTTGGGGATAGCAATATTTTTCTCCACAGCATTAAGTTGGTATACGAGGACTCTCTTCGCCACACTGATACCTGCCTAGCCAGAACCTAGGGTTTGCCTGAAGTAATATTTCCTCTAGGTCTTCTAGTATGTAACTTAACCCTCTTCTCACCCTCTTTCTTAATAAAACCTAAAAGGAACTTCCCTCCTCATCTCAAGTTAAGGCTTGCAGAAGAAGGAGGATTGAGGCATCCTACACCAACTAATATACATGTAATGTGGAAATAATGATAAAGTAAAGAAATACGTGTTATGGGTTTTTCCTTATAAGGGTAAACCCTAGATGGAGCTAGGGTAACCCTTGGTGGGTTAAGGGCATCATAAAACCTTAAAGTACAGGGGTAGTTCCTAGACCGAACCCTAAAACCTAATCCTACGGGATGGGAGTAGTGTGGGTGATATTGAAATCCTAATTATTGTAAGAGGAAAGAGGAAATATAAATGAGTTTAGGTGACCTAGTCTCCCATGTATACATGTATGTCATTCATGATCCATGTGATTAGTTTTAAGAAACATAAGCAACCTATGAGTAGCACATAATACAAATATAACTTGCTGCTTGCCTAATTCTATCTCTAAAGGAATGGATGGATAACCATACCCCCAGCAAGTGGGTATGCTAATAAATAAAGATACCCCCATCGAGTGAGCATGCTAATGAATAAAGATACCCCCAACAAGTGGGTATGTTAATGAATAAAGATATCCCAATCAAGTGGGTATGCTAATGAATAATGATACCCCAACGAGTGGGTCTACTAATGAATACTGATAACCCTAACGAGTGGGTATGCTATTGAATAAACATATCCCCAATGAATGGGTATGGTATTGAATAAAGATACCCCCTGTGAGTGGGTATGCGAATGAATAAAGATACCCCCAATGAGTGGGTAAGCTAATGAATAAAGATACCCCGAGCGAGTGGGTATGCTACCCTCACCAAATGGGTATTCTATTGAAACTAACCCCTATGAGTGGGTATATTATTGAAATTACCCCCAACGTGTGGGTATGATAACCCCAACGAGTGGGTGTGCTATTGGAAATCCCCCCAATGAGTGGGTATGTTATCCAGAGTATCTCCAATTAGTGGGCATATTATAGATTACTCCCATCGAGCAGGTACATCATTGAAATACTACCAACAAATGAATATGATAATATGAATACCCCCAGTGAGTGGGTATGCCACACATATTGAGAAAATATGGGTTGAGAAACTATAATAGAAAATTATTTCAGTTGCATAAAATATAAATATGAAACCCTTAGTCCAACTTTTAGGGTTGGTGTCCCAACCTCGGGTGGGTCAACGCAAGAATGAAAAAATGACCTATGAGGGAGGAAAAATCTTAAACATGTGATCAGGTTGTAGCTAGAGGGCCTAACCTCCTCCTATGAGCCAAGAAGGCACCCTAAGTTAGGACCTTCCCTAGAAAGGTGAACTGACCAATCAACGATATTTTAGGTAACTTTGAATGTCACCTAGAATGTCACCTAAAACTTCAAACATTAAGTATAGAAAATGTGAAGACACATACATTCATTGAACCAAAGTGTGCCATCTCTGAGGAACACAAGAAAATGTCACTGAGGAAGTGGATGATAGTATGGGGCCAAGCCTGAAAGGGAGGGTCGCCATGAGTGAAGGGACATAAAGTGAATAATGTGCACAATAAGAGATGAAGGAAATCCGATTTAAGAATTACAAATGAGAGTAATATGCTTAAAAGTTTGTTGAAGTGGTGATACCTCTATTAACCCTAGGCTGGGTAGAATCCTAAATAAATCCTAAGGTCACATAGGGAGGATTAAAGGTACATATGACTCATGAGATTAGGAGGTGATCATGCCCTAAATGCATAAGACGATGGAGTCAAGAGATAACCATCCATGTCGGCTGAGGCCCATGGGTCAGGAGATTGACCACCTTCATTAGTTCATGAGGCCCCATGGTTAAATGTGTGAGGCACTCCCTAAGTGTATAAGGCCCATGAGGCCAGGAGGGGATCATTTCAGAAGTACCTATAACCCTATAGACCTTGAAGAAAATGACTAAGGCTAACAAGGCATGAGGTGTAAATACAAATGATACAAGAGGTCATGTAATAATGAAATCTTAAAGGAGTTGTATACAAATTCAAGGGTGAGGAATTAGCATTGGCTTCACACTTCTCTATTGTTGACATCTCAAACCGTTTCACATACTCCATGAAGGAATCAAACCACTACCAGTTCTCCAAAGCTGACACCTTTGTTGCCAACTCTATATTCAAATCCTTCTCTAACTGTCAGATCCTATCCTTATCTTTTGCTGCCATGTGAGGACAAAACTCAAAAACTCCATGAACTTTGCCTCATTTTGAGGATATTACATTCACCCCTCCTTAAAAGAAATTTTGTCCCCAAAATTCATAGCCAGTAAGGTTATGGTGAATGGTTAATTAGAATAGCTTCAAACCTTAGGGTTAGAAACCCTTTTTGGATCATATTTAACAACCTTTATTGATATGCAAATTCCTTACATTATTACTAAGATTGGTGCCTAAATTCGATTCAAGGTATATTGGCATCCATAATATTAATATGATATCATCTCCTGGTGATTACCTCTTCATATGTTCTTTAGTTTCACTTGATGACTATCTTTTATGTGTGCTCTATCCTCTAGGGTTCAGATTTTAGGGTTTCTCACCTAAGTGGTGATTTTTCTAAGTATGGAAGGAATTTGATGGTTTCACCTTATGAATAATGATTTGATGTTTTCTCCTTGTGATAAAAGATCTGATGGTCTCCCTTTGAGGTCCATAATCTGATGGATATCCTAGTTGAAGTACATAATCTGATGGTAAGTCATAACTTGCAAAATGGTTAAGTAAACCCTAGAATTCGATGGCTTTTCTCATGATACATGTCCATAATATGATGGGATCTCTGATAGTACTTATTGAATATTTAACTAAGGCATGAACTCATGGAAAACCATGTTAAAGATCCAATGGAGGTTCTAACATGCAAGTATAACATGGATTTCAAGGTTAGATACATGGCAAGCTAGTTTTTCAACCTTTTTTACCCTTTTCTCTCTCTCCTTGGATATATATATACCCTCCACCTCTCTCATAAACGAACCCTTTGCCTCCCTTATCTTTTCCTTGCTTCTAGAGAAACCCTAGAACATTGTTTTGTGATGAAGAAGCTTGTGGAAGCCATTTCTTGGAGAGATCATGGTTGCATGTTGCCCTAGGGTTTGGATCAAGCTTCTCTAAGGATGATTGAAGATTCCTAACCTAGTTTCTTTCCTTAACCAAGTAAGATCTTATTCTATACTCTAGTTTTCTTGATTTTATCTTCCTTATCTCCTTATCCTTGGGCATAACTTTATAAGTTCTTGATGGAAGGTCATGCATATGGTTAAGGAGACTCGTCTGTTCTCTCTTTACCATAGATCTACCTTGTTCTTGAAGAAGGATCTATCTTGGATATTTGGAAGTGAAAAGCTAGGGTTTTTCTTGATTCGCATTTCTATTTGGACGTTCATCTTCATCTTGAGGTGAGTTATATAACCTTCATCCCATTTCTTTCTTGCTTTTAACTTGTTCCATGTAAATCTTGCCCTAAAACTAGGTATTCTAGTGAAAGATGATCTTGCTTACACTACTTTACATATGTGTAATGTATTTGTGTGTTGTTCAGATATATTTAGATCGTGTGAAAGATCCTTTTAGTATGGACATGAACTGCCTTGATTTTGGAGGTAAGAAAGGATGGATTTTACTTAATGTGAATAATTGATTTCCCTTAGTATAGAAATTGATGGTGTTACGTATTGCTGAAATTGATGGTCATTCTTAGTATCTAAAATGATGGTTCCACATGTCTTTAGAATAATGGTTTATTTAAAAGAATATGGCAATGATGTTACTTGAAGCGAGAAACTTTGACCATACTTAATAAATAACCTCATGATTATACAAGTCAATAGACTAGGTTAAGTAAATGAATCGATGGCTTTTCATTATCCTTGAAATAATGGCTTTACTTAAGTGAAGGAAACTATGTCGTTGTGTTATGATGACTCTACTTGGTCTCTAAATAGATGGTCTTTAGTTAGTGTTTAATTTATGATTTCACTTGATGAATGAATCAATGGATAAGTAAGTCTATAACCCAAATGGTTATGCTAAGTAAATGAGTTGATGACCTTGCTGCCCATGAACCAAAGGCTTTTGTTTTTGGTTGAGTTCTTTGATGAATTGATGGTTTTGATTTTGGTTAAGCATCTTGATGATCTTATTGTCTTGTTGTTGGCTATGTATCATAATGAACCAGTGGGTTTATTTTATTAATATAATGATGTTTCATCTAACCCTTAATTTGATGGTTTTATTGTTCCCTAATGATCTGATAACTTTGTTTTTGGATAAGTACCATAAAGATCTGATAACTTTTATTTTGTCTAAGTCCACCAATCAATCTATGGTTATGTTTTGGCTAAGTAATGTTAATGATTCAATTGTGTTGTTCTTCGTTAAGTCCACCAATGATTTGAAGGTTGTTTCTTGAGGTAAGTGTTTCAATAATCTGATTCTTTTGGATTTTTCTAAGTACATCAACAATACGACGGAGATTCTAGGTATAAGAACCTATGTTTTTTACTAAGTATAACAATAAACTGATGATATTTATATATGAGTTGAAAGAATTGAAGGGTTACCTAAGAGATTTAACGAAATGGTGGTTTATTTATGTGTTTACTCAAGTGAGTTAACGAAACAATTACCTATGTGATTACCTAAGTGGGTCATAGTAAGGGTGGTTTTCCCTAAGGTTTACCTTAGTATACAAATGAAACAATGGTTTTCCTATGTATGGCCTAAGGGTGATAATGAACCGATGGTTATCAATGATTGTAGATTTATGTTACAAACCCTATCTACAATTGTTGTATCAACCTTGTAATGGTTGACTAGTGGTAGTTTGATATCTCCATCTTCCTCTAATGTTTAATTGATGAAAAGACACAATTCATATTGTTCAATGTAACTTTCTTATGCAGTCTTGAGAATGTAATAATTATACTTATGGTTGATGTACCTTGACGATGGGTCTGAAGGTAATGAGTGTGTTCATGATATGTTGAACCTCTATAGGGCATGGAAGGACAATGATGTACCTAAGAAAGTGGTACCATTTTGGCCTAAATGCTTTTTGGGCATGATGTGGGCCTTGGTGGAAATATAATCTCATCATGAATGGCAATGAACTAGTACCATGTAATGTTGTAGTGAGAAATATGTCTCATATGTTTTATATCTTCAGGAGCTACTTTGTATCAATGTTTTGTAGAAATTAATTAGGGTTTGTTTGAAAACTTGGTTGATGCATTCTTAATTCACCCAATTGGCAATAACTAATCAAGTGAAACCTTAGTCATGTAGTGACATGTGTCATAGAACTATCCAGTGTCAGAACATACTGGATAGGGAACTGAGTATTCCAGAAGGGAAGCTCAGAGTCGCATATTATTGAGTATGTGCAGGTGTAGGGAGAGTTATCCTTGTCACCATAATCCCAAGATTGGAGATTGAATGTGATCATGCCTTATATTGAAAATGGTTGACATTGTGTATATATATATATTTGTGTGTGTGATTGAGGACAATTGTGGTTGAACCTTAGGTGATAGGGTTTTGAATACCCTACTTTCTAGTGTTAGTCATGTGTACCAAGGGAGAACTAGGTTGATGTAGCTTGATGAATATGTCTTTGTGGAGGACTTGTATTGATCGAGGGGAGGAGATCTTAGGATTCCAACTCTCCTAGATCTAGTAGGAACTAATTGCCACTTCATAATTGTCAATTGGAAGTTTGACTGGTATGCCTCAAACTACCTAGGTCTAAATAAAAGACGTAATCCATCTGCATAGCATATTTGATTAGGGTTTTACAGTGACTCACATTGGATGATAACCCATGATTGTTTCTTCCATATGTAGATGATGTATAATGCAATAAGAGAAGGTATCCATGCTTATGATGTTAGATATGCTTATGATGTTAACCATGCTTATGTTGTTAGCTAAGATTATGATGTTAGCTACTCCTATGATGATAGCTACACCTAATCCCTTGAGAATAATGTTAACTTTTCAATCCTACAAATAAGAATGTGATTAGAACTTCTCTTAATGAATTTTTAAGATCTGGTATTTCCTCCCTGTTATATTACATGCTATATATATTTTATTCTATAATCTATTGTAAGGAACAAACATTGTTGAGACTTATATCTCTTACTGGGACATGGGTGTCACCTTTTGGGTCACCACATCTTTTTAGGTGATCATCAGGAGTGCCAGCAGACTAGTTGCAGTGAGGAGGAGATAATTTGGAGAATCCTATAACAAGGTTGTTTAGATGTCTAGTGCATCCAATAGTCATCCTTGTACTCTTAGGTCTTATTCAAATTTTTTTACATATGATGTTTCACCTAATCAAGTATTGATGGCATTCTGATGCTTAGACACAATGTATACATGAATAACATTCTCTATATATATGTTGTGGCCGAGGCCACAGAGCAAATGTGAAAGAAACATGGTTTGATATATGAATTTATGAAATGATGTTCGGCCTTTCAATAAATGTTCTTGGATAGGTTTGTGAAGTTTCTATCAATTTTAATAATCCCCTTTTCATTATATGTGGTTAATTAGTTATCAATCATGTTTTGGTTTCTAGTAATCTTGATTAGCATGTTGGAGTGTTACAATCCAGCTCCAGTTGCACGGTTTATGTCCTCTACTCTATACCTAGATGTCACTTCCTCAACATTGAAACATGGAAAGCATCATGTACACTATGCAACTATAGTGACAACTCAACCTATATGCCACCTTCCCAACTCATGCTATGATAGTGTATGGTCCACAAACCTAGGAGGCAACTTACCCTTCTTAGAAAACCTCATCACACCCTTCCAAGTGGATAGTTTTAGGTATACATGGTGTAAGGACCTCACTTTCAACGTCCACCAATTAAGGAAACACCTTCTAGTTGAGTGTCATTAATATATTCCCAAGGATCTAAATTTAGTAAATAATAAATAAAAACAAATAATATCCATTAATTTCTAATATTGTTTACAAAAGTGTAAGGAGACTATCAACTGAATTTTCAACCTTGAAACCAATTTCATATGAGAAGAAGTATTTAGCTAATCCACCTTTCTTTATCTTTAATTCCTTCAAATAATTTGCATCTGCTTCAACATGTCTTGCTATCTTCATATATTTGAAATTTACCTAAAATGGCATGAATGCAGATTAGTATATTTCTATATTGTGTACTTGGGGTGCATTTAAAAGTGTGAAAGTACATAACACATATAATCATTCAATTACTTGCAAATAATAACTTACATTTGCTTCACATAGTCTTTCTTTAGGTGATACTCATAATGCCAGTATATTTGAACGGAAAGTAAATAAACACCCAACACTTTATTTAGTCAATCTTCAAGAAATCCTTGACAAACCTAGCAATCGATATTATGAGTAGTCATAATCATAACAGAGTATCTTTGTTTCCATGCATAAACCATGCAACATGTAGTTCAAGCATATATCCAAATATCCAAACATTCAACATAGTCAAGCAACATTATTTGCATATATGTATACTATAAAGTGTCACTGATCATATGCATAAAAAAAAGTGTCACTGATCATAATTTAGTTTAGGGTTTAGGTTTCTTTAGTATCATAATTCCCATGTTCATTTATCTAATGACTCAAGAACCCTAATTCATTTTAGGTATAATCATGATTATCAAAACTATCTTGTTATTGCATCATGAACACTTATATCAGAGTATGTACCTTAAGTTCACAGAAAGTTGCATCATTGGTGTTCAAAAACCTAATCATACATATTTATGGTTATCCACTTTAGAAATCCTAATTATTCATTATTATGATCATGATCATCTTGGATTATCATTATATTTAACAGTGATAGATTAAATTTCAAGGAAACGTATTCAACATGATTAATATCAAAATCTAGGGTTTCTGTATAACACATATTAGCACTACTTTATAATTGGGATCAGATTTGGAATCATTTATATTCTATTTATATTATACTTGATTTGCCAATCAATTTGATATATAATTTCAATATATTATTACCTACTGGTTATTTTCTAGAATTATTTCAAGTTTAGCATATATGGGCCAATTAGACAATGCCACTTAAGTGAATGATTTGTTACTCATCTTGGGTGTGGGTCCAATTTTAGAGAATAATCTTGCACCACTTTGGAAACCCATGTCTGTGTGGCTGGGCTAAGTGTAAGGGTTAAAGTATGAGAAAACCCTTATTGTGCTATAGAGACCTCAGGAGTATGAAAGTCTTTTTGTGGTTCATCATATTCCTTCTTCGTTCCTCGCCTTCTCAAAAACAAAGCCCATGGGTGGCCAATCAAGTCATTAACTCTCTCTTCCTTTCCTCGAAAGCACCGTGTGAGGGTCCGGGGAGAACTGCTAGTCCTCGCTGGACTTGGAAAAACTTTGATCAGTGCTTGGGCTTGCTCTAGCTAGCAACCTCGACCGGACCCTCCCCTATTACAACCATGGATGTAGGGAAGGTCCAAAGATCCTTCTATGTCATTGTTCAATGTTCGAGAAGTTCTCCTCTATGGTCTGAAGTTATAAGGTCCTTATATAGGTAGGGAGAAACTATAGGGTGGTGGTAAGGGCCATTCATAGATATGGATGGTCGGGGAGTTTTAGGGCATCTTCCAAAATTGGTAGGACACTAGCTTTTAATGGTTCTTATCTTTCTATCTCTCTCTTTTGAACACAATGGGGGAGGAATCATAGAAAAAGGCAGAGTGAAGATGGATAACAATGGTCGTGGTTTTAGTAATGTGTATACTACACCCTTTCCAAATTGACGAGTAGGAGCCCATTTTTTAAATGAAGATCCCTTATAAAAGGGTCGGGCAGGGTGCAACACATCAGAGGGGTGCAAACTATCCCCTCCCTATGTTGGAAAGTCATTTAATTGATATCAAATATGGAACCTATATATTTATTACTGCTAGATATGTCTTTCTTCTCAATTTCTCTAGGCCACTAGGGACATCCTTTTGCTATGAAACTTGGAAGGAAACTCACTAAAGTCTTTCCCAACATACATCTAATTTTAGGGATTTGTGAGGATAACTTTAATCCAAAAAACTTGCTCTTATAGTATATCCTCAAAACAATTACCATCATCACATGGAAAGTCCTTTTTAGCCTAAATTCTAAAATTCTCTTCTTTTTGGTATTATCCTCAAGTATCCCAAAAATCAGACCGAGATATTCTTGTTTGATGCCTCAAAACTATTTTTTCCATTCATGGTTGGATAAAATTAGTTCCTTAATTATCTAAAACATCACATAACTTATTTTCTTTTTGAAACGTGCATATTATTCCATATTTAAGTCATCTAATAAACCACAAAGTCATTATACTTTATCATACATGACCAGCGCGGGGCAGGGAGAGAATAGAGGGGGAGGACAACATGGGAGGAGTGCGAGGTGGATAGTGCCAGAGGAGGGGAGCGTTAAACTAAATGTGGACGTGTCAGTTGGAGAGGACGACACGACAACAGCCGGTATGGTGATCAGGGATAGCTTGGGAACATTCCTTGCTACAGAAGGGAGGAAGTGGACTCATGTACAAGGTGTGGACATGGTGGAGGCACAAGGCATAGAGGAAGCTATACAATGGGCGAGGAGTTGTGGGTACGAGAAGATGTAGGTGGAGACATACTCTCAAACCATAGCTACTACTTTTGCAAGCAAAAGATTGAGAAGGGACTACCTTGGTAGTGTGTTGGAGGACATTAGAGAGTTTAGCAAGTCATTTTCTTTCTTTTCTTTGCAGCATATTAGTCGTAGTTGTAATGGGGTGGTTGATGCTATTGCATCCAACACCCGTAGAAATTTTGTTGAGTCTTTTTCATCTTTTGAAAACTTTCCTAGTCTAAACATCTGTAGGTGCAAATATAAAAAACTTTATGAAGGGTAGTATGAAGCACAACATGCATGTGTGAAAATTATAGATAAAACCCTAGAAATGGTAAAATTGCACAAAATTCCATATAATCACATATATTGCAAAACTCAATCAAAAGTGTCCAAACTGGACCAAACTTGAACATTACTTAATATAATGATATCAAATCATAACTTAGGGTTTGATTAGGGAACTAAGCATCCAATTAAGATAAATAAGCATGTTTAACCATTAATCTAGGTCAGGGGGCTTACAACCATAAAACCTAATAGGGATTTTTCCCCCAAAATCCAGAGCAAACAATGATGGGTACTTCCTATGAATTTCATCCTACACCTCCACATGGTTTCTTATATCCCATGGTGATGTCACAATGCCTTCAATAAGGTTAAGTCCTTCTCCCTCAACTTCTATATATGTTAGCCAGGATCAACATAGAATCCTCCACATAGAAACGTCCTCATCCAACTCCACCTCCATTTTCTGTATCATCTGTTTTGTACCGAATTTAACCATGGAAACTTGTGAAAATATTTCATCATGTTCAACACTTTGAACTTGTTTTCAATTCTTTGCAATCAATTTTCCTTTATAGATTTATACATTACCATCCATCTTGTTCTTCTTCTTAAGGACCCAATTGCACCCTATGGGTTTTACTACTTCAGGTGGATCCACCAAGGTCATAGCATCTGATGGAGGACCCATTGTTGTTGATCAGGGGATTTGACTCCATCTCCTCATCTTTAATGCGTCTCAGTGATATACTCAACATGGCTATAGCGGAGGGATCATGTCTCACAGTGCCATAGGAGGGTTCCCGTCCTGTGATGACTCAAAACTTCCTTAATAGGGAACATATAAACTATTCTACAACTCTGGTAGTAACTCCAAATTAAAACTCTAATGGCTTATTATAGGGATTAGCATCTGCCTTCTGTCTATTTTAAACTCGTGTTCAGTTGTAGCTAAATTATTATAACTTTTCTCTAAAATCTATTGTACTAACTCACCACCCAAAAGATGACACTTACTTGGTTCACACCAAGAAGGAGTGTCTTGTATCACCTATGACATATAACTTTACACTATTACATGTCTATGCTTTTTGGTGACTATTGTTGTAAGTAAACTCGATCAAATGTGGGGGACATACTTTGCTACTAAGAACTATAGGACATATGTTCCCAAGGATTCTTCAATTGTCTGAATGGTCCTTTATGGATGACTATCTATCTCTACATGAAAGGTTGTGTTGAACTTCAAATGCATCCCTACATGCTTTTTATGTTTTGCCTCAACTTGCTGACAACTGTACACTTAGCCACAACCTCTGCTTCATCAAGTTTTAGTTCTAGTTGCCATCACAAACTTCTTCTGTAAGGCCACTGGCCTAGCTTTATGCTTGAGTATGCTTTCTTTGCTTGATAAGATGCTTAGAACCTTAATATAATCCTTTAAGATGCTTTGTTAACATGTTACAAGCTTATGTGTTTAATTTGGTTCTATTATGATTATGTTTGAGATTTGTATGCTTATTTTGGACCAAGTTACAATTTACCCATGTTGAGGGGTTATCTTGTAATTTGTCACATGTTGAGTGTTATGTTAGTGCTTTGGCACCATGAGGAGATAATGATGCTATGGGGCAAATTGTTGGACCTTGGCTGATGACATGACATCATGTGGTGATGCTAGGGTTTCTAGGATTTGCTTGGTGTCGACCATGTTGAGCTTGGTTGAGTGTTGTGAGCTTTGTTTCGACCTTGTTGGTGTGGTTTGTGTGTGTTTTGACCAGCACACCTTCCTTGAGTGGTTTCTTTTGACCTTTATGGTTTTAAGGTGTTTTTGGTCGAGATGTTGTCTTCTTGTGGTGTGTCTCGGCCAAGTTTGCTTGATGACCTTTTGTTGTGGTCGAGACAAGGTATCTTGGTGTTTGTTTTGACCTATAGGGTGGTGGTGACCAAGTGGTCGAGACACCACTTAGATTTTATCACCATGGGTTGAATGCATGTTTAGTGGTTGTATGTTGGTTTGTTTTGTGGGAAAGTGTCCCTTTGGTTCTCTCTTATGTTGACAGCTCACCCTACATCACTTCCCTCCTCCTTGGGTATATAACCTATTTCTCCTTCATGCAAGTGATCTTTTTTGGTCCTTCTTCTTCCTCCCTAACTTGTTCTCGTCCTTGGAGCTTGGTAGAACAAAGAAGGATTGATCTTGGGTCTTTGGTTGTCGATCAACCTTGCATGTGGTTCTTTGGAGCTTGATCACCTTCCTTATGGTGATTCTTGGTGTTTTTTCTTCTTGGTAAGTTGTTCTACCTTCTTGATCACGTTTTCCCTTTGGAACCCTACCTTTATTCTTCTTTTATTCTTGGCCTTAAGACCATGTTTTGACATGTTGGCTACCTTAAAGACCTTCTCTTCACAAAGGGGTCATGGACTATGTTTTGACATGGTGACACCCAAGTGAGAAGGAGCTCTCTTCTCTCTTCTTTCTTCTTTCTTCATGGTTTGGCCTAGGGTTTTTCACCCTCTTTCTTAAGCATCCTTTTGACCATGGTGTCCTTCTCTTTTGAGGTGATCTTGTGGCCGAAGTCTTAATCTAGGTTGGAGCTTCATCTTCTTCTTTGGAGCCTTCGATCTTGGAGTTTGGTTCTCTCCTTAAGGTGGGTTATATAACTATCTACCTTATTCCATTACTTGCACCATTATATTGCTTGAATGCTACATTTTTGATCTCTAATTTGATGATAATGTGCTAGATGAGGTTACCATGATCTATGGTTGAAGACTTTGTGGTATTCTAATGTAGATTAGTCTCTTTCTTAAACCCTAAGTTCTTGTAATTGATTTGTTATGTGATGGTTGAAGTGATTTTGATACACGCAACATGGTTGTTGGTATCATGACCATGTTTTGGTTCAACCTTTGTGTGTTTTCTTGAGGTTTTGAGTTGGGTTTTCTTGAGGCTGTAGCTTCGTATTCCTTACCTGGGTTTGGTTTCTTGAAGGTTTATGTTGGAAATCGGATTTCAAGATCTTGATGTGCACCTTAGTATGGAGTTTTCCACCTTATGGTGATAATTCCCTTGAGGATGATCTTCTATTTTGGACGTGGTTTAGTTTTGCTTTGATTATGATTCATCCCTATTTTGGAGACAGTTAGTTGCCTTTGTGGTCGCATGACCTTTGTGGTCACTACTCCCTTGATTTAGTCTTGGTCAATACACTTTGATCATGGGTTAATGGTCAAGATGCTTTGCCTTGTTTTGGTCAAAACACATGACCTAGTGTCACGAACGCAACCCTAGCCCTAATAGGTTGAAGGGTCGTAACACTTGAAGGTTGAGACATGTGCTTTGGTGTCACAGTCAAAACCCTAACCCTAGGGTGGTCGAGACACTTGTTTTATGGATGTTTGAGACATGTGATTTGGTTATGGTAGAAACACATGTTGGTGGTGGTCATACACTCATGAGTACATGGTCCTGACACATGTGAGATTTTGTTGATGATTACCTATGTACATGTAAATGTTTGTGTACACCTAATGCTTTTTGGAAAGTTACGTAATCAAGTTAATGATGATGTTCTAATCCTTACGTGCTCTAAGAAAGTGGGAGTTGACATAAGTAGGGTTTGATGTTTTCTCTATTCTATGAAACCCTAATCAACTATGTGTTAGAAACCCTAATCTTAATCATATGATATGTTTTACTTGTTGAGTTTGCATGGATTAATGGCATGTGATTACTTTTCTCTCTCCTACCTATGTGATTCTAACCTTGAAGGTTGAATGAATGTCATATCTTATGTTTTCTATGGTGGTGATCATATGACACAGGGTGATGGCTATAAGCCTTGATGAGACATGATGAGATCATATTGATGTGGTAGGTCCTATGTCATGGTGAAGGCGTGATGCCTATTTCAAGGTGACAACTTCTAGTGAAATGATTGAGGGATTGATATCCCATAGTGATGTGATATTGGTGATAGCCTTGTATGGCTGTGTGATATTGGTGATGGCCTTGTGAATGACAGTGCTATAAGTATCATGTGGTTATGATGTGACAAGTTCATATCTTATACATTTTATATCTTTTGGAGTTGTACTATGCCCTTATTCTTTTAGCACCTATTTTGGGTTTGTACGTTGTAACTTGATTGATGCTAAAATACACTAAATTGGATTAAATTAATCTAGTGAAACGCTAATCATGTAGGTTCCATGTGCCTTAGATCCATTCCAGTGTCAATTTTATTGCTGGATGGTGAAATGAGTCATTTCTACGGGAAACTCAAAGCACATATTTTTTAATATACAGGGGTGCAAGTTAAGTATCTCCATGTGTCCAAAATTATAGGTTATGTGAAATGGCCATGTGTGAGATTTTATCCTTGTGATAGGTGATAGGAAACAATTTAACTGCATGTGATGCCTCTTTTTATAACGTCCATGCGTGAGCCTATTCTTCTAGCGTCATGACCTATACCAAGGTGGGCTAGGTGTTTTATATGGATGTCCATGTGTGATCCAATCCTTCAACTTCATTATATGTCATTATTTGTAATTGACTGATATGTCTCTACAGTGTTTGTCTTGTATTGACCAAGAGGAGTTGGAGAGGTCATGGATTTTGACTCTTCCATCGACCTTGTATGGCACCAATCTTTACTTAGTAGTGGTTGGTTAGATTTGGGTGATATGAATCAAATCCTCAGGGCAATAATAAAATACGTAATACATCCGTGTAGAATATTTTACTTAGGGTAAAATACAAAAATATTGGATGACCCCTTTGTCTTATCTTTGTACTGATTTCTTCAATTATAATGCGGTAAGAGAAATCAGCTATTATACATGTTCTTCACATTCCTTCTTAAATTATAACTTGATCTACTTCTTAGTGGTACCTACCTAGTTTGTTTAATCTACTTCATCTATTGGACACATATTGTTTATCTAAATTTTCTTAACCTATTAAGTATGCTACCTAGCTGCTAAGCTACTTGTGATTCTAATGGACATTGGTAGAGAGTTATATCTCTCTTTGGGATGTTTGGTCTTACCCAGTGGGTTTCCACCTCTTTTAGGTGGCCGATCACAGGAGGTAGAGGTCTTTCTATTGAGGCTGAGCATCAAGAGGAGCAGTAATTGAGAAAAGGTTGGATAAGCTGGTTGTGTTTTGTAGTAGAGTCCTGTGTGTCATCCTAGAACACTCAGGTCCTTGGGGGGGGTTTAGATGTTCTATATTGGGATGTTGTTTTGGATTTATGCATGTATTGTACAAATATGGCATGTATGTATGTGAACATCTTATCATGTGTGCAAGTTGTGGCTAGTGAGACAGTGAATAGTTTTATGTAATAATATTTTGGTAGATGCGATATATATATACATATATACATGTGGCTTTAGTGGATTTAGATACGATAAGTTCCAACTTTGTGATTATATTCAAACAATTTTAATTTCCTATGTGTTTAACTTGCTTGATTAGTTTTTAGTTCAGCATTTTGTTTTGAGTAATCTCAGTTTGTGTGGCTCGGGGCGTCACGATTTGGTTGGTATTAAATCTTTAGGTTTGCTGAGTCTACAGGGACATAGGACTAGGGTTTGTGTCTATTCTAGTGTCCTTCAGTCTGTTAATGGTAACTTTTTCTTATGAAAAAGAAGAAGAATAGAAGAGAAGATGGTTGGAGAACATGAAGAACATGCTATTGCGAGCAATGTTGTTGCACCTGGATGTGGTGCAAGGAGGCAGGATGGGGCTAATGGAATGCCTAAGGTACCCTAGTTTGACCCGACCAAGATAGAAAACCCTGCCTTGTTCCCAATGCTGAATCTCTAGGAAGCGGGAAGACCTTTGACAGGTTGCAGTGAGTTGGGGATGTAGAGTATGCTGGTACAACAAATCCAACAGATGTTGACCTTTGGTTGATGAAGTTGGAGAAGGCCTTTAAGATCCTCAACATACCTGAGGCAACCAAGGTGAAACTTATTGTGTATCTTTTGCAGAGGAGTGATGGCCATTGGTGGCCCATTGAGGAGGAAAATAGGCCTAGTGTTGCCATCAATTGGGAGTAGTTATGTTACAACCCCAAATTTTGGGTTCAACTGATGAGAAATGTAATTTCTCATATTAAAGATATTTGAACAAATAATGAGATAATTTGCTTCAAATAAATGGATTTCGTTTACAATAGCCTTGATGATTGTGTTGTGGGCTTTATTGGCTATTGGGCCCAAATAACAATGAAATTCAAATAGTAAATGGATAATTGAATTTTTAAGAAAAGAAATATGTAGAAACCTCTAGAAGGAAAATCCAAAGAGGATTTCGTGCCTCTTGGGTTCCTTGGGTACCAAGGAGTCCAAGGTTGCAAAAAGAAAGCAATAAGAAAAGAAAAGATTAATTAAGTATTTCTTTATGAAGAAAGAAATTGGAAAATAATGATATAATGTGGAAAATGAATGGAAAGAGGCATAAATGAGATTTCTTGGGGAAATTTCGTATCCATGAGGTTGAAAGGAATGCCAATGAGGAAAATAAAAGAGAAATAAAAAGAAATCCTAAAAAAAAGAAATATTTAAATGAGAAATAAACAAGATAATGTGAAGTAATGCATAAAGATGCATCTAGAAGGATAATAGGTATCCAATAAAAAGAATTTCGAAATAATGGAGTATCTTGGGATCCAAGGAGTCCCAATAAAGAGGAAAGAAAGAGAAAATACTAAAAAAAAGGGCAAAATAAGAGGATAGTGTGCAACATAATTAATTGCTTTAAGAAAGTGGAATTTCATGGCCTTTTTGGAATAAAAGCAAAGAGTTTATATAAAAGAGTATTTTCTTTCCTCGTTGGTGTTAAGATTATATAATATTGGAGATGGATTTTACAGATAGTTGTAATACTCCTTGCCACTTTTGGATTAAGAAGTAAGATACGAGGAGGACTCTTTCTATATATATAATTATGTACGGAAACCCAAGGTAATTAAATAAGAGAACAATCAAGAATTGGTGTTTCTCCTTTAATGGGTTGCGAACTAAGTGCTTTAATCAAGAAGTTGGCAATTTAACCAATAAGGAAAGTAGGACAAAATCCTCTAAGTATCCTTTCCTTGTTTAAATGTTGGCACTACCAAGTTATGAATAAACACCTAAGGAAACAAGAACCTCGTGGACACGCAAACCCTAAGTACTACGCATTGTATATATAGGGATAGACCCCATCCCTTCACGTAGAGGGAACCCCACTTTTCTTTCTCCCCCCATCTGCTCCTAGGCAGTGTTCTTCGATGAAGTTGTTGAGATCCTAGTCAGCCGACCATCTTTACCTCTTGGTGTCGAGGCACGGGCAGCCATGATAAAGGGAGACGAGGAGCAAGGGGAGAAGGGCGAGGGGGTGTCGAAGACGGACCAAGGACCAATGTTAAACCTTGCAACCACGTCTTGATTTTTTCCCTGCATACCTCAACCTGTACTGATTTCACCGTAGCAGGAAAGGTCGAGGCGGCATGCAGAGATGGAGAGGACCCTAGGAGGTTGATGAGGACGCCCTGCCACCATCCGACCTTCCGTCAAGGCAAGCGAGGTGGGCACCTAGCCTTGGAGATGGCGGCGTCCATCCTGGGCGCTGAGACAGACGCCGAGAGTACAGGCGGCCGGGAGAAGCTGGGGAAAGGCACCCTCAGCCTTGGGGAGACTCAGCATGCCGAGATCGCCATCTGTGACGTGATGGGGAAGGGGCGGCGGAGCATTGCGCAGATTTTAGGGTCGACGACCTGCCTGCAGAGCTGGCTGCGGCGCATGGCTTCACGCCGTTGCAGGCAGCGCGTGAAGAGAGAAGAATATAAGAGTCAAATGACTCTTCTGCCCAAGCTAGTGTGTTCATAAACCAAGGGCACGGAGGTCCTTTCACGCCTAATTATGAGCCAAACCAGTTTTATACAAGGTAATCTTTTTCTGCTGACGTGGCAGCACATGATTGGTTCAGATAGTGATAACTTCAAATAATTCTAGTTAATTATTGGTAACTCGGATTGCAACATATAATCTATGAAAATTAATCAGAAAAACGAGAGGAATAAAATAAAATACTATTAGATCCTAATTATGCTTCGTGTTCTAAAAGTATGTGCAATGCATGTTTAGAGGTGTTTAATATAAAGGAAAACCTAGTTTTGCCTTAATCGGATGCTTAACTAAATAAATTCATTCATGATTAGGCTAACATATGATCTTGCCATGAATAAGGAGTAAAACCTTTATAGTGTTTAATAATGGACATTTTCGGATTAGTAATCTTATATATGCTATTATAGGGTTTTGAAACTAATGGGAACAACTTGAGATAATCTTAATGTTGATAATGTGTATTAGATGTAATGAGTAGTCTAATATGCTTAAGAAGATAATTAGGGTTTAATCTAGTATGCATAAGTGAGATTGTAATCTTATAAATCATAATATGATGGAATTAGGGTTCGTAGCCCTAATCCTTAGTCCAAACAAGAAATAACCCTAAACCCTAGTTTAGGAGCACATCTAGATCCGAGTAATGTAATGTGAATACATGGTGACACATATGTAGTATACATGTTTCAGATATTGTTTATTATATGCTTGGTTACTTGGATGTTTGGATGCACTCATAAAGTCTATGATGTTCGGCATGGTTTCTGCAAGGAATAAGGTATGTGGTTACGATTATGAATAACCGCTATAGTTTCCCGATGGATTCCCGGATGTTTAATCGCATTGAATGCAACTAAACTGTTGGATGTTTATTTATTTCATGCAACTATAAAGTGACTATGATTATCACTATAAATGTGCATATATAACTGGCTAGATCTGGGTCCACCTCTGTTACTTTGAAAAGGCTAAAAAGGGGTAATCCTAGAGTAAGGTCTAGGTTACCGTGAGTTAGAGACTCTTTAGCAAATCCCGAGTTAAGGAGTGGTCTACTTACGAGTAGTGCCATGTGACTCAACCCTAGAAACTGGTTCACTTATAGGTGGATCATGAGGGGTTTAATGGGGACAATACAGAGGATAGGGTACTCTTGGATCGCGGAGTTATATTGTAATATTGGTTGTTAAGTAAGTAATTGAATGATTACATTGTTATCATAGTTGCATGTTTATTGTTTCCCCCACGTACCAGCTATGGCTGACCGACGTTTTGTTTGTCGGCGTTTTAGGTACAATGAAAAGAACAAACAGTAAAGTGGCACATGTGATACTAAATGAGAATTAAAGTGCAAAGGAGGATTAGATAGATTAGTATCGATGTGGATAGAAGAATAGAGATCCAAGTTTTCAAAAGGTATGTAAAGAAAAATTTTATTACCATTTTCAGTATAGTCTGTTAGAATTTAATAATTGTTTATGGTTATATGTCAAACCTTTAATCCGGGATTAATGGGTGCGGCTCAACCTCTCAGTCTCCCTTAATTGGGGGTTATCGGGAGGTGGGGTCGTAACATTTGGTATCAGAGCGTAGGTTCCTCAGTTAACCATTAATAATTATTAAATTTTACAAACTCCATAGAACCCAAGGGAGTTATTAGAGGATTATCCGAAAGACGGAGGTGTCTAGAAAAGGATCACGACCGGGGGCTGGCAATATTTTCCTCTGCAGTGCTAGTCGGAATATGAGGACTCCCGGATCGGCGTGACTGCCTGGCCAAAGTCTTAGGGTATGAATCGAAATAAGATACCTTTAGGACTTCTCATCTTATTCATCCCTTCTCATCACAAAATTCTGATAAGGACCTAAAGGATTAGGGTTTTCTTTCTTCTCCTCACCCTCTTGAGGTATGGGTAAGGTTAATAAGTTTTAAGGAATCCTTCATCAAATTAATGAAAGGCATGTAAATAAAATGTCATGGACATAAGCTTAATAGGTTGAATGCAAATTAAAGGATAGATACATGCTTAGGTCGTATGACATAAGTTGTCATGTCCTCAGAAGAGACCTGAGGCTAGACCTTCTTTTCAGGAGGATAAGTTAGTCTTGGAGATAGAAATCTCCAATGTAAGTAGATACCTGGCTCATCTTACGAAGATGACGTGAACCCTAACCCTAAGTGAAGGATAGAGAAAGAGTGGACATGATAAGTTAGACCAGGTGTTTGGATGGACCTGCCTGGGATGCCTTATGAGCCATGAGGGGTTGGATGACTGAGTACCTTTGGCCACCCAACCCTGGAAAGGGGGTCGTGTAGGTCAAGACGAAGGATAGCTCCTTTCTTAGTGAGGATAGAGAAGAACCTAGGGAAACCCCACGAGCTGATATTAGGATGGCATACCCAGTAGGCATCAGTGGTGTGAGCAATAGGTCTAAACCCTGACCGAGGGAGTTTGATGGATAGCTTATGTGATGAGTATAAGGGGTTATGGATAACCTGGAACAAACATAAGTTGACCATAAGCTTCATCTAGCTAGGGGCATGCTTTTGAGGATGACCCTTCACAAAGATAGGACCTCTAATGGTGAGGTTGGATGTAGGGTTATCTCTAGAGAGAGAGTCGGGAACCCAGCAAGAAGGTTGAAAGCTTAAAACCTCAAGATGTGAGGAATAATGGATGATAGTGGTTGCCTCATGATTGATCCCTAAAAGTTGATGATATCTTGGTTGCCTTTAGAGGGACCAAACCCTAGAGAGAGAAGATGAAGCTTCTGGTACATATGTGCCTACGGTATAGGTGTTTACCTTCTGTGGTAGGAAGAAGAGTTCCTTAGACTTAGAAAGGTGTAGTGAACAGGTTCCGAGGCCTTGTACCTTGTTGGTTGTCCTTAAGGAGGACCCAACTCTAAGTGTTGCTCGAGTTGAAGGATGACAAGGAGTGCATGTCATGCCTTTTGCATGCTTGGTTCGTAGTTACGAGATAGAGCATGTGGTTGGACACATACAAGTGAACCTAGGGTTCTTAGGCCTAAGAGGGGAAGTGGTATACCTAATGCTCATGATGAGGATTAAGTTGCTATAGTTTCGAGCATGGTACTCCTCAAGTATAGAGGAAAAAAAGAAGTCCATTAAGTTAAGGTATGCTTGATGAACCCCTCACAGCTAGGTTGATGATAACGGAAGGTATGATCTTGATCCAGCATTGAGGAAAGAGGACAAGTATGACCTAGTATGGTTCAGTAGGAGATCTGCTTGTGCCTTAATAGCTTGCTAGGGTTAAGTAGGCTCATGTGGATGTAAACCCTAGACTTAAGAGCTTTCGTGACCTTGTTATCAAGAGATAGTTGTTTTCCTCCCATCCTGGGAGAGGGACCCCTTTGGTAGGGTGTATATCGGTTTTGTTGGTTTAAGGTAACCTAAAGAGGTCTCATAGGATCTTGAGAAGCTAAGTGAAAAGTACATGGTATGAGGATGAACCTATAGACCCATAGATATGCATCTCTATGTGCATGCGGATGTGTTACCATAGAGGTAACTGATATGGGACTTGACCAAGGTAGGCAGGTTTCCATGATCCCAATGAAAGGATGAAAGCCAACCCTTAAATGCAGAAAGAGAGATGATGAAGACTTGGGTAAGGTTCTAAGTGAACATGTACTAAGATGGATAATCCTAAGTGTATCCTAGGGTCAGGTAGGGATAAGACCGATGAAAGTAGGAGTTACCTAATTCCCCAGCTGCACATGACCATAGGGTCGGGAGGTAACAACTATCATTGTCTAAGGGCCATGGGTTAGGAGATTGATCACCTTCATGAACTCATGAGACCCAAAGGGCAGATGAGTAGGGCACTCTCTTGATGCATGAGGGAAGAGGGATGACCCCAAAAGAGCCGGTACCCTATAGACCTAGAGGAGATGACCAAGGATATAAATCTCAGTAGGTTTAAGATTAGTTTGTTATCATGATGTCTGTGATGTGGAGACATATGTGGCACATTGCAACTTAAATGTAAAGGTGTATTGGCAAGGTGGGATGTACCATCTCTACTCTTGGAACAGGAAGAACTCTGTATTTGGACTGCAGCCAAATGCTTATTTCCTCTTGTTATGGGAGTGAGAGATAGGACATTACGCACGCCACACACCAAGGATAAGAGATGATGTAGGTTGGAACGTTGCCATGAGAGATGGGGATAAAGAAGATAACCTATCCTGGTAAAGCAAATGATACATGGATGGTTTGCAAACACTGAGACGAATGAGGTAGTCATCTTATGAGGATGTTTTTATCCTGAGCTAAGTGGAACTTACAAGTTATACCAGGTTGAGTTTGATCACCGTGATGATGAAATCAGAGAGGGTTCATAATGAAGATAGACATAGAGTTTGAGGTGAGATGATAAGTAAAATACACGGAAGTGTATGACTTCAATGTTACCTAATACCTAAGATAAAGTTGCATGTGGTTTATGGCCATGCAAGCCGGGAGGTAAAGGACGAACCCCAGTAACCCAGTGTATTGATATAAAGGATAAAAGTCCCCAAAAGAGAAAGGGAGTTCATCACAATGGATACTGTAAGTCTCCCCTGGATCAGGGAAGGTCGAGATGCTATATGGGTTATGGTAGTTCGCCTTACCTAGATGACATGAGAAAGAAAGAGTTCTGTCAAGGGACAGATCTGGTTGAACTACCCATGAGAAAGGGATGGTTCAACTATGAAGCAAGTTCAAAGGTTTTTGAGTTTTACCTAAAGGTTCCCTTCCAAAAGGTGGAAGTAGGTACATGAAGAACTCAATGTTAGTACAGTTTATCACCTCAAACTACTGGTTAGTATGATCCAGACTAAAGGGTCTGATGAGAGCATATGTGCTCTCCAGGGTGATAGCTAGAGATAGTTCTTGTCCTGTGAAAGATGTGATGATTACCACCATAACCAGTATCGAGATTCTAGGAAGCTCTGTAAGGGAGGTTGTGTCAGTCACCACTTCAGTAAGGTGATGTTGGTGAAAGGACCACATGATGATTAGAAAAGGACCACAACGCATGAAGACGGAAGTCGCTTTAATCATGAAATGGCTGAAGGGAGCCTAGAGATGACGAGAGTCGTGAGCAGATGCAAGGTAGACTAACATGCAGTGCACTGTGGGAGAATATAATGTGAGAATCCGACCCCTCCGAGCTGCACCTGAGAAAGCTGAGTCCCCGATACATGGGTCCATTAGAGATGGATGGGTGGAGATGGTTAGGTTTTGACCCTACCCCTCAGGATAAAGTAATGTGGGATGTTTTCCATGTGTCCAACTTAGAGCACTATGTGAGGTACCCCGACCATGTGCTGAGCAATGAACCTAGTGAGCCCCAAGGGAGGCTGAAATGGCCTGAGTCACCTGTGTAGTTTATAGACGCCAGGATGAAAGAAATCAGAGGAAAGAATATGTGATGATAAAGGTTCTTTGGATGCGCCATGAGTATGGCAAATCCACATAGGGGCCAATGATGGACACGGAAAAGTCTTATCCTGAATTGTTTGTTTGTTTGATAGAATTTTGAGGATAAAATTCCTATAAGAGGGGAAGGATGTTACAACCCCAAATTTTGGGTTCAATTGATGAGAAATGTAATTTCTCATATTAAAGATATTTGAAAAAATAATGAGATAATTTGCTTCAAATAAATGGATTTCGTTTACAATAGCCTTGATGATTGTGTTGTGGGCTTTATTGGCTATTGGGCCCAAATAACAATGAAATTCAAATAGTAAATGGATAATTAAATTTTTAAGAAAAGAAATATGTAGAAACCTCTAGAAGGAAAATCCAAAGAGGATTTCGTGCCTCTTGGGTTCCTTGGGTACCAAGGAGTCCAAGGTTGCAAAGATAAAGAAATAAGAAAAGAAAAGATTAATTAAGTATTTCTTTATGAAGAAAGAAATTGGAAAATATTGATATAATGTGGAAAATGAATGGAAAGAGGCATAAATGAGATTTCTTGGGGAAATTTCATATCCATGAGGTTGAAAGGAATGCCAATGAGGAAAATAAAAGAGAAATAAAAAGAAATCCTAAAAAAAAGAAATATTTAAATGAGAAATAAACAAGATAATATGAAATAATGCATAAAGATGCATATAGAAGGATAATAGGTATCCAATAAAAAGAATTTCGAAATAATGGAGTATCTTGGGATCCAAGGAGTCCCAATAAAGAGGAAAGAAAGAGAAAATACTAAAAAAAAGGGGCAAAATAAGAGGATAGTGTGCTACATAATTAATTGCTTTAAGAAAGTGGAATTTCATGGCCTTTTTGGTATAAAAGCAAAGAGTTTATATAAAAGAGTATTTTCTTTCCTCGTTGGTGTTAAGATTATATAATCTTGGAGATGGATTTTACAGATAGTTGTAATACTCCTTGACACTTTTGGATTAAGAAGTAAGATACGAGGAGGACTCTTTCTATATATATAATTATGTACGGAAACCCAAGGTATTTAAATAAGAGAACAATCAAGAATTGGTGTTTCTCCTTTAATGGGTTGCGAACTAAGTGCTTTAATCAAGAAGTTGGAAATTTAACCAATAAGGAAAGTAGGACAAAATCCTCTAAGTATCCTTTCCTTGTTTAAACATTGGCACTACCAAGTTATGAATAAACAACTAAGGAAACAAGAACCTCGTGGACATGCAAACCCTAAGTACTACGCATTGTATATATAGGGATAGACCCCATCCCTTCAAGTAGAGGGAACCCCACTTTTCTTTCTCCCCCCATCTGCTCCTAGGCAGTGTTCTTTGATGAAGTTGTTGAGATCCTATTCAGTCGGCCATCTTTACCTCTTGGTGTCGAGGCACGGGCAGCCATGATAAAGGGAGTCGAGGAGCAAGGGGAGAAGGGTGAGGGGGTGTCGAAGACGGACCAAGGACCAATGTTAAACCTTGCAACCACGTCACAATTTTTCCCTGCGTACCTCAACCTGTACTGCTGTCACCGTAGCAGGAAAGGTCGAGGTGATGCGTAGAGATGGAGAGGACCCTAGGCGGTTGACGAGGACGCCCTGCCACCATCCGACCTTCCGTCAAGGCAAGCGAGGTGGGCACCTAGCCTTGGAGACGACGGCATCCATCCTGGGCGCTGAGACAGACGCCGAGAGTACAGGTGGCCGGGAGAAGCTGGGGAAAGGCACCCTCAGCCTTGGGGAGACTCGGCATGCCGAGGTCACCATCTGTGACGTGATGGGGAAGGGGTGGAGGAGCATTGTGCAGATTCTGGGGTCGACGACCTGCCTGCAGAGCTGGCTGCGGCACACGGCTTCACGCCGTTGCAGGCAGCGCGTGAAGGGGGGAGAAGATAAGAGTCAAATGACTCTTCTGCCCAAGCTAGCGTGTTCATAAACCAAGGGCACGGAGGTCCTTTCATGCCTAATTATGAGCCGAACCAGTTTTATACAAGGTAATCTTTTTCTGCTGACGTGGCAACACATGATTGGTTCAGATAGTGATAACTTCAAATAATTCTAGTTAATTATTGGTAACTCGGATTGCAACATATAATCTATGAAAATTAATCAGAAAAATGAGAGGAATGCAAATAAAATACTATTAGAGCCTGATTATGCTTCGTGTTCTAAAAGTATGTGCAATGCATGTTTAGAGGTGTTTAATATAAAGGAAAACCTAGTTTTTCCTTAATCAGATGCTTAACTAAATAAATTCATTCATGATTAGGCTAACATATGATCTTGCCATGAATAAGGAGTAAAACCTTGATAGTGTTGAATAATGGACATTTTCGGATTAGTAATCTTATATATGCTATTATAGGGTTTTGAAACTAATGGTTACAACTTGAGATAATCTTAATGTTGATAATGTGAATTAGATGTAATGAGTAGTCTAATATGCTTAAGAAGATAATTAGGGTTTAACCTAGTATGCATAAGTGAGATTGTAATCTTATAAATCATAATATGATGGAATTAGGGTTCGTAGCCCTAATCCTTAGTCCAAACAAGAAATAACCCTAAACCCTAGTTTAGGAGCACATCTAGATCTGAGTAATGTAATGTGAATACATGGTGACACATATGTAGTATACATGTTTTAGATATTGTTGATTATATGCTTGGTTACTTGGATGTTTGGATGCACTCATAAAGTCTATGATGTTCGGCATGGTTTCTGCAAGGAATAAGGTATGTGGTTACGATTATGAATAACCGCTATAGTTTCCTGATGGATTCCCGGATGTTTAATCGCATTGAATGCAACTAAACTGTTGGATGTTTATTTATTTCATGCAACTATAAAGTGACTATGATTATCACTATAAATGTGCATATATAACTGGCTAGATCCGGGTCCACCTCTGTTACTTTGAAAAGGCTAAAAAAGGGGTAATCCTAGAGTAAGGTCTAGGTTACCGTGAGTTAGAGACTCTTTAGCAAATCCCGAGTTAAGGAGTGGTCTACTTACGAGTAGTGCCATGTGACTCAACCCTAGAAACTGGTTCACTTATAGGTGGATCATGAGAGGTTTAATGGGGACAATACAGAGGATAGGGTACTCTTGGATCGCGGAGTTATATCTAAAACGTAATATTGGTTGTTAAGTAAGTAATTGAATGATTACATTGTTATCATAGTTGCATGTTTATTGTTTCCCCCACGTACCAGCTACGGCTGACCGACGTTTTGTTTGTCGGAGTTTTAGGTACAATGAAAAGAACAAACAGTAAAGTGGCACATGTGATACTAAATGAAAATTAAAGTGCAAAGGAGGATTAGATATATTAGTATCACTATGGATAGAAGAATAGAGATTCAAGTTTTCAAAAGGTATGTAAAGAAAAATTTTATTACCATTTTCAGTATAGTCTGTTAGAATTTAATAATTGTTTATGGTTATATGTCGAACCTTTGATCCAGGATTAATGGGTGCGGCTCAACCTCTCGGTCTCCCTTAATTGGAGGTTATCAGGAGGTGGGGTCGTAACAAGTTATGACGGGAGTTTGTGAGTTGGTACTTTACTCAGACCTACTTGGACAAGAAGATCAACCAATTTGAGAGGATGTGGCAGGGACCCATGTTAATAAATGAGTATGAGGTGAAGATTATGGAGTTGTTGAGGTTCTGTCCTCATATGGCTTCTATAGATCAAGAGAGGATCAGACGCTTTGAGAAGGGCTTGAGCATGGAGTTGACTACACCTGTGTCAGCTTTAGAGAACTGTGAGTGATTTTCCATAGTTGTGGAGTCGATCAGGAGGATAGAGAGATCAGTTGTTGTGAAATGTGAGAAGAGTGCCAAGAAGAAACTGGCACAGTACTGAGGATAGTATTCTAAAGGCTTCAAGAAGCCTAGGTTTTCTACACCACAGTCACAGTAGAGGTCAGGTGCACAGACACAGTGGTTGCCAAGTAAGGGAATAGGCTGTATTTTTCCACCAATAGGAGCCCACAACACAATGTCACTATTAGTGATCGAGTCGTCTAGGATGTGGTATGAGAACAAGACTTGCTACAAGTGTGGATAGACCGAGCATACAAGATTATAGTGTCCTATGAAGGATGATGAGGTGACCCAACATCTGAGATAGAGTCAGTAGGGCTCACAATAGAAATAATTTAGCAGTGGTGGAGGCTAAGGACATGGATAGGTGTTACAAGATGGTTCTTCTGGACAAGCCAGAAGAAGACGGGGGCAATAATAGGCAACAACTTGATTCTATGCCATGTGTCATCTGGAAGGAGTGGTCAACCTATTAGTTTTGATAGGTCATGTGGATTTATTTCATTCTGATTTGTCTTCTTCTTGCTTTATATTTGTTTTGGTTGATCCGATTGAGACACACTCTATTATCACTTGAGAAGTGATTGGTAGTTGCTCTTTTCCTGTTAGTCATAGACGAGATAGTCTTCATTTAGAAACCCAGTTGGTTGGTTCTACTGAGTTGTGGGAGATGCGTCCTTCCTGTGTGCGTTATTTCTTATGACATAGAATTCAAGTGGATCTCATACCACTTGACATGCGTAGATTTAATGTGATCCTAGGAATGGATACTTTGGAGAAGTATCAGATGGTCTTGGACTGTTAGTAATGACCTATTTTCAAATTAGTCATCTGATTAGGGTTTACTTAGATGATTTTATGTTTAACCTGATTGATCGTTGTTTAAAGCTTGATTAATGTTGGTAGTTAAGTTTTGATGTTTGAAATATAATGAGAAGGTTTAATCATACTTTGATTCACATAATTAGGGTTCCAGAATTGAAAACCCCAAAAATTAGGGTTTTCATGACATATGAATACAAAATTTAATAAGTATAGTGTCTCACTAAATGATTTTTAGTATTTTATGTGTAACTATTATTGAGTTGAAATTTGGATATCTCAAATGTGATCACTTTTGAAAAATATTAGAATTTTTGAATAATTCTCTAACCTATTTGTCAGTTGAGTTTCCCCAAGAGAAACTCAACCAATCATGCATTCAGATTGAAATATAATAGTATGGTATTTTAGTTTTATAATTTTATTGGTAAATCCAATTGATCCAAAATTGTATTGTAGCCATGAAAATCTATTATAGACATACTCTTAAATTTCTGAAATTTTTGGAAGATTTTTGATCTCTACAGAAAGGGGTGTCGATCGAGTTCTACCCAGGACAAACTTGACCAACCATGTTGTAGACTGCAATATAGCAGTCTAGTATTTGATTTGTATTCATTTATTAGTAATTCTAAATGACCTGAAATTTTAGTTGTATCTTATAAACTCAATTTCAGACATTTTATTAAATTCTCATAATTTTTGGATGATGTTTGAGTTCTGAAGTGTGTGGTGTCGTTCTAGTTTATAACTCAACCAACCAACCAGTCTGAGCAAAATAAAAATGCAATGAAGGGCTTTTTTGCAATTGTTCTAGGCATCTCAATTCATCTATATGACTAACTAACACATAAGGACCTCTCATAACTAGTCATTCCCATCAAAGAACAAAATTTTAGAGAGAGAGGAGAGCTAGGGTTTTGAGAAGAGAAAGTGGTGGATAAGTTGACCATGGTTTCTCTATCCAATAAATGATCAAATTAAGTAAGTTTAGCTTCTTTGCATAGCATTTTATGGTACATCTTCTCTGAGTTGTTAAGATTCTGTCCCTACTCTGATTTGATTTGAAATCACATTAAATATCCCTCTTTTCTCACACTCTCTCTTCTAATCCCCATTTCTAGGGTTTCCGTGTTGAGAGGAGGAAGAATTGGATTCAATTGTTAGAGTTTGATTGGATTTCTAGAAATTTAGAGTTTGACCTACGAATTTAAGGTGCTTGGCACCTGAGGTGAGTGTTTTTCTCCCTCCAAATATCTGTATTCATGTTGAAAGCTTAATTATATCTGGTTAAAATAATCAGAAACCTTACTTGTATATGTATATGATTGGATATTGGTTTGGGAAAGATATTAGGGGATCAACTTCTACTAATTTTAATTATTTTGCATTGATTGGATATTCATGAGTTCTTGATATATTGATTGAGGATCCATGGAGGATTCTACAGATAGATAACTATGCTATTTTGTGTGAATATTGCCTAAAAATCAGCCCAATGGCCGATATGCTTGGAATCGAACTGACATGTATAGAATCATATTTGAATTGTGCTAGAAGGTATTATACAAGTGTGTTTTTGAATGTTAATGGAATTGAATATAATATACACATAAGGATCAGTATAAGGTAACCACATTTCCTGATTATGTTTTGTGTTGAGGAAATGAATCAAAATGAATCAATTAATCAATGTATATTTATGATTGATGAACATAATATGTGAATATGGAAAATAGGGTTTCCAAGTGTGTGAATAGCCCTAATGAACCCCTGTGCATCATGATGAAATTATTTAGTGATATGATTCTTATGATGTGATGAACTAACGATGACTTCTTGAAAACCTTAGATGTTCAGTATTAAGATGAGTATGAGTGATAAAGCTAGAACTTGTATATGATGTTATAAATGTGACAAAATGTTGAAGTGTAAGTATTAAAAATTCAATTGAAGATGATGAGTCTTAATACTATAATCCAATCCTAATGGATATATTTTAGTATGGCTTATGAAACTATGACTAAACCCTCACATGCATGTGGGTCATTTTATACAAGCTACATAACGATGAATTGGGAAGAATGATTCAATTTTGATGTAAGAAGATGTAACCTAAACCATTATTTTAAGCTAAAGTGATTAGTATAATATAGAATGATCATTGTTGATTATGTAAATGACATTAGAAGTCAATGACATGGTACACTTATCTAAATATAAGAGACAATATGAATAAAATGTATTGAATGGTGATTGCAAGTTAAATATAAAACTAATGAAGTTATTATGATGAAGTCTTTACTCTTTTATTTTAATTACATGTGGATTAACCCAAATTGAATGAAATATACAAAGAACTGGACATTGATTAATTTTAATGAGAAGGAAAACATTGTATGCAAAGTGAATCTAGAAAGATTGATCTGAAAAATGTAATGAACATGAAATAAAAGAAGTTGAGACTACTAAACATAAAATGAAGGAAAAAGATGGGAATTAGTATATGATTCTAAGAATCTAACTCTTACCCTAAAATGATGAGAATGGTGATGCTAGTGAATGAAAATTTTAAATGAGGGATTAAGGTATGCACATACTATAGTTGAGTTCAAGTAAAAGATGAGGTTCAAGCATTTGAATCGATTTACAAGAAAGTGTTCTTGGATTGTGATTGTCTGATAGAATAGTTATATTATGAGGATGGATTACTTGATGGACTTGAATTATATTCAACATATGTTGATTAGTAACCCTAACTAAAGAATGTGAAATAAAGAAGAAGAGAACTAAGTGTGTTAAGCAGATATATGTGTGAAACTTATTTGCATATATTGAATTTGGATGGAATAAGTATATGTTGTATGAAAATATATTCTAAGTGTGATGAATGATATAAGATATACATATATGCTTTTACTATTGCTAGTTCTAGTGCCTCTGTGAATATTTGTTAAGAACTGTGATATATAATGAACCAATAAGAAATATGTTGAAATTGAATGTAAGATGCACTCCTTACATTTGAGAAATCTGGATGAGGGTAAATGCTGCATGATGAGATTATGTCTTAGACTGAAATTCCACTGATGATGATAAAACCATGATGGTGTAAATGCTATACAATGAAATTAGGGTTGAAAGCCCACTGATGACGACTACTATGAGATTATGCATAAAATGGAAATAATCATATGTGTTGCAAAATACATATTTGTTGTGCTTCTTGCTTTAATCATTGTCTTTCTCGATAAGCTTAATATGTTTCATGTTATTCTAGTTACATGAGAATTATTTTAATATGAGTAAAAGAGATTAATAACAAGTGAAATAATGAAACATCTAGTTAGGTGCCCTAAACACCATGAGTTCCCCTGAGGACCACACTGGGAAAACAAAATAGATCTCCTTGTAGTAATCGATGTGTTATGAGAAGGATTTTTGGAGTGTGGATCGATACCTTAAAGGTTAGACCACAAGGATTTAAGAGTGAGTCATCTGGAGTGGCTCTGGCCCTAATTGTTGTGAAAGTCTATGTCCAGATGGAGCATACTCTGATGAAATGAAATATGTGAAGTAAAAAATATGTAAATTGTTGTGATATGTGATATATTGCTTTGTTGTTTGCTATCTCGTGTACCCCATACGAGGACGTGAGCCTCTTTAGGCAACCTTGAGGTGTCCCGGGTCAGTTGTTGATATCTTAGGGTGGCTGACTAAACCCTAAGATAGTGATGGTAAGTCATTGACACGAGAATCAAGCATGGAAATTTCTACTTGGTGAGGTACAAGCTAAGTAATTTCAGGGCAAATGAATGAAAGATAATAAGCTGTGTAGAACATGATTTGAATGATTGTGACATTCCTTGTATTGTGACTTGATGATTTGTCATTGTTGATTATGCTTCTTGTTGTGGAAAGTAATCATGTTTCCGTGGACATTTTCTATTTCATATTATGATCTGTCATGTTGACAAGTCATAAATGTTGGGATTTATATCCATTCTGAATATGAGAATGTTGACAAGTTATAAATGTTGGGATTTATATCCATTCTGAATATGAGTTGGATTGCTTTTTATTTGATAATATTGTTTGGTAGATATGTATTATGTGTAATTCAGCTTCAGGATTGTAGGATACATTCATGGTCTGACTACTGGAATGTCACAATGATAATGTTATTATTATATATTGATTCAAAGTGCTTAGAACTTGACTTATTACTCATGTAGTAGGATTCTTAATCTGAACTAAAAAGTATCTACTGATTTGTTCATAGATATGTTCTGAAAGATGTTTCAAGGTTATAGTTGGTTTAAGTGATTACCTTACTTGTTGGATTAGATTACCATTGTAAGCTAGATTTGACTTATAATAGAACTATAAGTTACACTTTTCAATATCTGCATGTTGCTGCTAAGTTTATTATACTTAATTTGATGCTCATGAATGTACCTAGCTTGAGTGGGAGGTATCCACTCACTGGGGCTCTATATCAGTCTCATGAGGTTGTTTCAAATGTTTTTAGGTATAATTATATACATATGAGAGGTCATGACAAATAAGGTATAAATAACATAATCAAGATAGATTAGAATGTCCTTGTACTCTCTCTTTCCTGGGATGGGTTGTAGACTAAGTTTTTTCATAAATGTACATGTATCTAATGCAAACTGAACCACATATGAGAATAAGATTTGACTCTGGTTTTAATGGAGTTGAATAAGATTTGTGATATCTACTGTGATGTCCTTGATATGACATTGATTTATGAATTTGTGAAGAAATAAAAAGGAAAATTTTATCTGTGTTTTTTGTATATTGTTTAATTGCCTTTGTCGAGAATTCATTATATGATTTCCAAATCTGGGTTTAGATTTTGGGATTATCTCTAATGGTTGGTATTTATGTTAACCAAAAGAGAGGTCCCAACATTGTATTTCCAAAGTGGAGATGTTTGTCAATGGTGGTGTTTTGTGGATCTTCCAAGGTAATAGGAAGATTCTCCAGACATGACTGGTGTCAACAATGGTGGCAAAGAAGTTGATGAAACAAGGATGTGAAGTATTTTTAGCGCAATTGGTGGATACTAAGGTGAGGAGTCCTAGTGTCCAGGAGGTGCTAGTTGTCTGTGAGTTTGAGGATGTGTTTCTCAATGAGTTTATAGGTGTTCCTCAAGTTTGAGAGATTGATTTTGATATCAATCTAATTCTAGGAACACAACAGATATCACATACACTGTACGTGATGGAGCCAACTCGGATGGAAGAGTTTAAGAAATAGTTACAAGAGCTTCTTGAGAAGGGTTTTATCAGACTGAGCACGTCTCCTTGGGGTGCTCCCGTGTTGTTTGCAAAGAAGAAAGATGAATCTATGAGGTTGTGTATCAATTACAAATAGTTGAATAAGGTGACGATCAAGATTAAATATCCTTTGTCGTAGATTGATGACCTATTTGACCAGTTGTGAGGTGTCACAATATTCTCCAAGATAGACCTAAGATTTGGATATCATTAGTTGCGAATCAAGCCAGATGAAATACCAAAGTCAGCTTTTAGGATGAGGTATGGTCTCTATGAGTTCATGGTTATGCCATTTGGCCTAACCAATGCACCAACAACGTTCATGGATCTAATGAACATGGTGTTTTGATGGTATCCAGACTAGTTTGTGGCAGTGTTTATAGATGATATGTTAATATATTTCAATATTAGCCAGCAACATGAGAAGCATCTTCATCAGGCATTGACTTTGTTTAGACAACATCAGTTGTATGCTAAGTTCAACATTTGGATGAATAAGGTGTCTTTTCTTAGACACATGATATCTGCTGAAGGTGTTTGTGTGGACCTCAAGAAGGTTGAATATGTGATAGAGTGGGAGCTTCCAAAGACACTGAGAGAAGTTCATAGTTTTTAGGGTCTGGTAGGATATTACATAGGTTCATAAAGAACTTTAGTGCAGTGGTGTTACCCCTAATGAATATGAAAAGGAAAGATGTGTCATTTATCTAGGATGACAAGTGCCAACATGCTTTCTAGTTGTTGAAAGAGAGGCTGACATGTGCACCAGTGCTACTGCTACCATAGTAGGAAAGGCTATATTGTCTTTTGTGATGCCTCAAGGAATGATTTGGATTGTGTGCTCATACAAGATAAGAATGAGATCTCTTTGTGTCACAATAGTTGAAGAAGCATGAGGAGAGCTATCCAACCCATTATTTGGAGCTAGCCATAGCGTCTCATGCCTTAAAGATCTGGAGGCACTGCAATTATGTTGAGAAGTGTTGGATCTTCACATATCACAAGAACTTAAAGTACATCTTTTCACAGCAAGAGCTAAACATGCGGCAGTGGAGCTAATCAAAGACTATGACTACAGTATTGATTACCATATAGGGTGGCAAACACATTGAGCAGGAAGTCTTCATCATCATTTGTAGATAAGGTGCAGTTGTACTCCTTGGTGTGCCACAAGAGTGACATGTTAGTCTCCTTGTGTCAGATGAATGTGAAGTTGGTCAAAGATCTAGAGGGTGGTGAATAGAGATTTTGATATTTTAAAATTTGATTTAAAAATCAAACCAAATAAGGAGGAAACAAGGAAGATATTTTGATGTAGAGTGGTTCCAACCTTTAAATAAAAGGTTGTCAGTCCACTACCCAATTGTCTCCAATTGGGATTTTAAAAGTGATTTATTTTTATTACCTCACAAAGATGTTACAACAAAATACAATCACCTTCAACACCCTTAAAGTAGCCTCAACCTCCTCGAAGTAGCCTTCTTGAAGTAACTTCAAGTCCTTATAGAAGCCTTAACAACCTTGAAGTAGCTCCACCAACTTGAGATAGCCTTCACTTAGAAATATCTCCAACCTCCTTTGAAGTAGCCTTCTTGAAGTAACCTCAAGCAACCTTCGAGCAGCCTTCACCACCTTGAAGTAGCTCCATCTCCTTGAGATAGCCTTCATATAGAAGTAGATCCAACTTCCTTTGAAGTATCCTTCTTGAAGTAACCTCAATCAATCTCCCTCAGACAACCTCCTACACTTGGAGTAGTCAAGGAGAACAAATACAATATAAAGGAAATAGATTGGAAGAAAGGAAATACTTATCTAGTGAAGTATATCACTTTTATCCTATATAAAGTATATAGATATCCTATCCACTTAAGATGGACGCGGCCATATGTGGTGTCTAGGAGATTGTAGCTATAAGATACAACTTTAGAGCACAAGGAAGAAGACAACAAGTGAATCTCAACTTTGTTGCTCTCTAGAATGGATGCTCAAGTGTAGCTTATGTGCTTTAGGTATACTAAGGCCTCTCCTATTTATAGGAATGGTTTGCAAGTGTTAGGGACATTTTAGGGAGTCTCTAGAGTGTTCTTAGTTCTTAACTAGTTGTTGGGTAGAAAGTAGTTGGCTAGCAATGGATAAATTGTTTGAGATTGGAAGAACAATCCAACACCCTAGTTGTCTCAGTTGAGATTTTGTTTGACTGAGACTTGGTTGAATGCAAATGTGTACCAACAACCATTTCCAATTCCCAACTCCTAACTACTTGGTCTAACGGTCATGCTCTTTGGAAAGAGGTTGAGTTGGTCGACTATATATTTGACCGAAACATACTTTGGAGCATAGATATGTAACTTTTGGACCAGTTCACTAAGTGCTCGACTGAGGTGGTTCTCAGTCAACAATATCTTTGACCGAGAGTGTCTCAGTAGACTAGTTTCTTGACTGAGAGTGTTAATATTTTAGGTTTTTGAACCACCTATCAAATGTGTGTTTTAATGGAAATTAGTGACTCTAATTTCTAGGGGGAACCTAAGTAAGGGTTATGAGTGGATAGAGAAGATTTAACACTTGATGTACATGATATCTAAGTACTTGTACATTATATACTTGTACAAGTTTTACATTTGAGTACAATTATGAAAATATTAAACATTTAAGCACATTGATCTTCAACTATCTACATGGTATGAACTCTGTATTTTGTTGAACCTGGAAATATGATCTCCTCATCTTCTTGAACGGTGAAATACTCAAATAGCATGTTAGATCCACAAGAATGAAATGTTTGTCATCATCAAAACCAAGGGTATGCTAATGTTCAATTTAGCCAATAGTTGGAAGTATCCATATTAGTAGGTCTGCTGGCATAGTTATAGGTGAAGCCTACGCTAAGGTTGCATATTAAAGATGCTTAGTAGAATGATATTGTGATACAACAGATACAAACATAGTTCGATAGCAAGAAGCATGATGGCTTCCATGAGTCAGAGGATGGGACAGTGTGTTACCACAATAGTGTTGTGGTTCCTGATGTTGGTATTCTGAGGAATATGGTTATGGAAGAGGATCGCTCTTTGATGTATGCTATGCACCCAGGTAGTACCAAGATGTACCATAAACCTTAAAGATTTGTATAGATGGCCTGGATTGAAGTGCGATGTAGCTCAGATCGTGGCCAAGTGTGCACTATGCCGACAAGTTAAAGTAGAGCATCAGAAGCCTGTAGGGACGTTGCAACTGTTGCCTATACCATAGTGGAAATGGGTGTTGGGTTTTAGGGGAGATAGAGAAGGCAACAGAAACAAAAAATTTCTTCTCCCAAACCCAGAATAAAGGAATCACGTCAACGTCTATATAATAGGAAGGATGGTTTGTAGAGGTGTACCTTGTCCCAAGGCTTGCTTGGCGACGTTACCTTGCGGCTTGCACGGTCTTCACCTCCGGTCTTGGATGGTGTCTGAGCAGCTCATGGTCTCACCAGGACTGTCAGGATTGACAGCTGTCCTCCGAGCGGCAGAAATCTCCCGCCTCTGCAGTCGTCCACATAGACTGCTTGGAACTCCGATCTCCTTGTCCTATAAGGAATCAGAAGGAGTCGCACCCTTCTATCGGCGTACTAGTCACCAACACACTCTCCTGCAACCAGTTGCCTTTCTGCAGTTGTCTTTCCCTTGTTGTGCCTCCCTTATCGGGTAGCACTTGCTCGGGCTCTCTCTATTACCAAAACCAGAGAGAATGAAAACTTTGCAGAGCAACTGGTGTTATGAGTTGTACTTTGAGAAGCCCTCAATACCCCTATATATAGGAGGGTCATGGGATAGGGTTCTCTACCCCGGGCAATGCGAGACTTAACATGAGTAGAAGGGTTTGAGATTTTCCACAAAACAACCAACTGCGTCACCTGAACCGATCGTTTCAACCTTGAAACAGTCGATTGGTGGTCTGAGCCGATTGGTTCACACTTGAACTGATCGTTTGGAGCACCTGAGCCGATCGGTTCACTTCTGAGCCGATCGGTTCATGGTCCTGGTCCAACTCAAATTGACTTTCATATTTGTTTCTGATTAATCAAATATTAATCCTTGTCCAAATCAAATTTGTACAAGTGAAACAAATTGTATTTGCAAAATCGACTTTCCAAATGATCTCCATTGGTTACATGAGCCGACCGGTTCAACAATTGAGCCGATCGATTCACCAACCTGAGCTGATCGGTTCATCTTATGAGCTGATCGGTTGGAAGTGTAGACTATGCACAATCAGTCAATCATAGTTTCAATCAATCTGATACTCAAATCAATTCATCCAACACCTTGAACACTATGATTTTGAGCTATCAATCGACTGAGTGTTTAATTGAACTACTAAACTCCTTTAGTAATCAATATAAACATCATTTGTGGATAAACTCCTCTTCCAAGTTAAATCCTATGTGTGTGACCCTGCAAGTCTATTTCATGTTGGAAGTGAAAGTCCATAACACTTATGACTTCACAAGCAAAGAGTGGTGCCTAGTCACACATAAGTGCTACCTGAGTGAAATAGAAAGTTGGAGAACAACTTTCAAACCTATAATCTGTGTTACAACGAATGTATAATTCCTTTGTCACTAATGTCCTAAATGAACTCAATCATGGTACAGCCATCCTCTCAACGTTCATCCATTTTCTTGATCTAAGAGCAGACTGGGTAAGATGTGTATGACATCAATATCACATATTGATTCACACATGCATGCGCATGCCTTTCTCAATCCTACTCATTAAGTGGCCATGGACATTAAACTCCCTTAGGAGGGAAAAATCCCATATCTATCACTCACCCCTCAAAAGCCCCATGTGTCAAAGACACTGAATTATCACCTTTATAACAATCCATGTTTCAGGACTGTATTTGATGATGTCAAAGTGTACCCAACGACATGTGTTGAGTGTAGTGATTTCAGGTCGAAGAATCACGTTCACCACCATCACTATGAGAGCTGACTGTGACTACCAAATCATGGTTCCATGTGTCACTCTCATGGTGGGTTTGTCCGGTACACTTGTTCTCTAACAAGTACCTATGTGCTTGGTTTGATATCACTATATCATGACTAATTAGATTCTGTCATCAACCAACACATAATCTAGTCTTTAGTGTTATTGATGTCTATGGTTATTTCCACAATAACAACCGACTAGGAACCAAACAAGAATGTATACTCTTAAAATCCATATGATCTCATCGTTTAGGTCCTAAACCTAAAAGCACACGTCATTGAGTAAAACAATTCTTTAGACATCTATCATGTTATACTATCATCTCAGAAACAATTAAACATATAGATCAGAAATTGCCTTTATTATTATTCAAATCATTTACAAAGTATCCCATTACAATCATCACATGACTTACTCTATGGACATACATACCAATAGACTCCCACTTACACTTAGAGTGAGTCACCTAGGAACCTCAGTCCTTGTGACCTAGCATGACCATCATGCTTCTGCGGAGAAAGGGCCTTAGTCAGTGGATCAACTATGTTGTCTTCAGTTGGTACTTTGCAAATCTTCACATCTCCTCACTGTATGATCTCTCATATGAGATGGAAGTTCCGCAATATGTGCTTGGACCGCTGATGTGATATGGGCTCCTTAGCTTGAGAAATAGCTCCATTATTGTCACAATAAAGCTCAATTGCATCACAACTACTGGGAACTACACCAAGTTCAGAGATGAACTTCCTGATCCACACAACCTCCTTTACTGCATGTGAAGTAGCTGTTGGGTTTTAGGGGAGGTAGATAAGGCAGCGGAAACAAAAATTTCTCCCCCAAACTCAGAACAAGGAAACGCGTCAACATCTATACAATAGGAAAGGATGGTTTGTGAAATCATACCTTGTCCCGAGGCTTGCTCGGTGACAATACCTCACGGCTTGTGTGGTCTTCACCTTCGGTCTTGGACGGTGTCTGTGCAGCTCCTGGTCGCACCAGGACTGACGACTCCTGGTCTCACCGGGACTGTCGAGATTTACAGCTGTCCTCCGAGCGGTAGAAATCTCCCGCCTCTGAAGTAGTCCACACGGACCACCTGGAACTCCAATCTCCTTGTCCCACAAGGAATTGGAAGGAGTCACACCCTCCTGTCAGTGTACTAGTCGCCAACACACTCTCCTGCCACCAATTGCTTTCTGCAGTTGTCTTTCCCTTATTGTGCCTCCCTTATCGGGTAGCACTTGCTCGGGCTCTCTCGGTTACCAAAACTAGAGAGAATGACAACTTCATAGAGCAACTGATTGCACTGAGTTGTACTTTAAGAAGCCCCCAATACCCCTATATATAGGAGGGTCATGGGATAGGGTTCTCCATCTCGGGCAATGCGGGACCAAAAGCAGGAGTAGAAGGGTTCGAGATTTTCCACAAAACAACAACTCGCAACCTGAACTGATCGTTTCACAACTGAAATAGTCGGTTGGGGACCTGAGCCGGTCGGTTCACACCTCAACTGATCGGTTGGGACCCATGAAACGGTCGGTTCATTTCTGAACCGGTCAGTTTGTGGTCTTGATCAGTTCCCGATTGGCTTTCTTTCTTTTGTTTCTAATTGGTATCAAATACCAATCCTTGTTCCAATCAAATTGGGCAAGTGAAATGAAAGGAAAATTCTCACCAATCCTACTTTCCCAACTTGCTCGGTTGCATCAGTTGAACTGATCGTTTCAACACTTGAAGCAATCGTTTCACCCTGACCATGAGCCGATCGACTCACCACCTGAGCCGATCGATTCACCAACCTGAGCCGATCGGTTCATCACATGAGCCGATCGGTTGAGAGTGCAGATTGTACAGAAATAGTCAATTGCAGTTTCAATCAATTCGATACTCTAATCAATCTGTCCAACACCTTGAACACTATGATTTTGAGCTATCAATCAATTGAGTGTTTAATTGAACTACTAAACTCCTTTAGTAATCAATCTAAACATTGTTTGTGGACAAAACTCCTCTTCCAGGTTAAATCCTATGTGTGTGACCCTGCAGGTCCTTTTCACATTGGCAGTGAAAGTCCATAACACTTATGACTTCACAAGAAAAGAGCGGTGCTTAGTCACACATCAGTGCTTCCCAAGTGAAATAGAAAGTTGGAGAACAACTTTTAATCCTACAATCCGTAAATTGTGTTATAGAGAATGTATAATTCCTTTGTCACTGATATCCCAAATGAACTCGAGGCATGGAACAGTCATCCTGTCAACATTCATTCACTTTCTTGATCTCAGAGTAGATTGGAAGAGATATGTATGACATCAATATCACATACTGATTCACACATGCGTGCACACACCTATTTCAATCCTACTCATCAAGTGGCCTTGGATATCAAACTCCTTTAGGAGGGACAAATCCCATATCTATCACTCACCCCTCAAAAGCCCCATGTGTCAAAGCCACCCAATCATCACCTTTATAACAACCCATGTTTCAGGACTGCGTTTGATGATGTCAAAGTGTGCCCAACGACATGTGTTTAGTGTAGTGATTTCAGGTCAAAGAATCACACTCACCACCATCATTGTGAGTACTGACTGTGACTACCATATGATGGTTCAATGTGTCAAACTCATGGTGGGTCTGTCCAGTACACTTGTTCTCTAACAAGTACCTATGTGTTTGGTTTGATATCTCTATATCATGACTAATGAGATTCTGTCATCAACCAACACCACAATCTAGTCTTATGTGTCATTGCTGTCTATCTACCTTCCACAATGACATCTGACTAGGGACATAACAAGAATGTACAAACTCTTAGCATCCATATGATCTCATCGTCCAGGTCCTAAACTTGAAGGCATACGTCATTGAGTATTGTCATTCTCTAGACATTCAATCTGTTCTATCACTATCTCATATGACTGAACCAGAAAGAATTGGAAGCTTGCCTTTGATGTTTATCAAATCAATCTTAATGTATCCCTTCAATCATCCCATGATTGGCTCTCAGGGCATACATACCAACAGACTCCCACTTGCACTGCGAGCCAATCACCCTTGAATCATATTCATAGTGATCTTCAAACATGTCCCACATGTTACTGTGCTCTAGTGTGAACATAGTGAGTTATGGCAACATCTTGCCAAAGTCAGTATAAATTGCATGTCTCTCATCTCTTCACTGTACGTCATACGTATGAGATGGAGTTTCCGTAATATGCGATCTAGTATTCCTTTGCTAACCTTTAGCCACATTGCATGATCAATGATTCCATACTTGTCATCAATGAGTGGAATATCTATAAGTTCATCTCATGAACTTCCAGATCCATATAGTATCAACTGCTGTTCTCTAACACATAGATACTCGACATTTCCCTTTTAAATGGTTTTATTGGAACACTTCCAATTATCAACAAACTTTCACTTTATATATCCTATATATATTTTGCGATTAATTTTCTGTCTTTTTTGGAAGTTCGCATCAATGTAACTCTTTACATCAAACTCTTCCTTATCTCCATAGAACTAGTACTTCACAAGTACTTATCAAGTTCTCATGGTATTCCAGTAACCCTTACTAGAAGTAGACAAACATCCACTCGTCATGTCCCACACACGAGTTATCAGGATGAGCACATCATATTGCCATGTCCTACATACAAGATGATGAATGCATTTTGTTCTTGCCATGCAAGATAATGGGATGATTACATACATGATAGATCCATATCTATTCTCAGTGTTCCCATTCTTCATAAGAATTGGACACTTGGCCTTGGGATACTAATTCCATGTAACATGGACATGTTTTCTCCCACTGAATATGTGCATACTGAACCCTTCAGTACAGATTGCCAATATATGCTCTCTCTTTTCAGGTCAAGAGATTTTTCAAGAACTATCTCTATAGATCTCTATTCCTATCACATAGGAAACATCTCTATCTTCCTTAAAGATAATTTCCACTTTGGATTTCCATTCTAGAACATTTCCATTTCACATCAACATATGGAATGTGAACACGCTCCCACTAAATCACAAATCCCTTCTTTATCTTTGACATATCAGTCAAACCCTTTGACTATATTATCAAAGTAAAGATCCAATTCTGAGTCGCTTGTACTCAATCAATCACATTGATTAGTCTATTGTAATTTATAGACTTCATTTGCATTAGTGGATTCATAAACCTTATAGGTTGTGTCACGTACACATCCTTGTTTTATTCCTCATAGGAATGCCGTTTTAGTATCCATATGCCAAATGCCTTAGTCATTAAGTTGTAATCAACAAGCATCATTCTTCTCAAAATGTTATCCATGTGTCTTAACACTTAAGACTTATTTGCACTTATGGATTTCATCCAATGGGTGCTACCATTAAGGTCATACCTTATGGTTCACATGGATGTCATTTAGGATATAATGGTCATAAACCACAACTCAAAATTCGGTTCCTCATATTCATCTAGATAGTTGACTCATCACATGAACAACTCATCACATAGATAATTGAGGTGTATCTGTCAAGGATATAAGAACTCACAACTCCTTGTGATTCTTAATGTCCTTTATTAGTGTGGGGTATTCTTTTATTAAGAAGAATTCAGTTATTTGATAATCATTCTCTAACTTCTTAGAGTATGATTCCTTATTTATTTAGACATCACCATGCCTTAATCATGAGTTCACTATGATACACTATCATAATCACTCATAAGGATCTCAAACATTTGGTCTAAGTATTTTATTCATTGATCTCATCAAGAATTAACACTTTACCAAATTTGCACTTCATTTATGATATTCTTGAACACTTCAAGATATTCATATTGGTATTTCTCTAAACACCATTTGAAGTATTAGCATTCGTTCCAATAGGTATGTAAATACATCACATGTATTATACCTATTAGGATAATCATTCTCCCACTACCTTTAATGAAGATTGATTAATCATGTCCAAGATATTCATGTCTCTTACTGGTTCTCTAACCAAAAGAGTCTAGATTTATCCATCACATGGAAACTAGAAATGAATTTCTCATGATTGATGCTAATTTGATTGTTTGAGTTATCTATAACTTTTAGGTATCATTTTATCTTATGCATATCAAATACCACAATATAAATAAGGCATTGTCACAAAGATCATATCTTTATAAATTGAAACATCTCTTTATTGATTGCCATCATTGTCATACAATATGCAAAAATAAAGTGTTTCTATCTATTGGCAAATATGAAATTGTTGGGTTTTAGGGGAGGCAGAGAAGGCAGCGGAAACAAAAAAAATGTCTCCCAAACCCAGAATAAGGAAACGCGTCAATGTCTATACAATAGGAAAGGATGGTTTGTGGAATCATACCTTGTCCCGAGGCTTGCTCGGCGACAATACCTCGTGCCTTGTGCGGTCTTCACCTCCTGTCTGTGCAACTCCTGGTCGCACCGGGACTGACGGGATTGAAGGCTATCCTCCTAGCGACAGAAACCTCCCGCCTCTGAAGTAGTCCACACGGACCACCTGGAACTCCAATATCCTTGTCCCACAAGGAATTGGAAGGAGTCGCACCCTCCTGTCAACGTACTAGTCACCAACACACTCTCCTGCTACCTGTTGCAACTGCAGTTGTCTTTCCATTGTTGTGCCTCCCTTATCGGGTAGCACTTGCTCGGGATCTCTCGGTTACCAAAACCAGAGAGAACAACAACTTTGCAGAGCAACTGGTTTTCACTGAGTTGTACTTTGAGAAGCCCCCAATACCCCTATATATAGGAGGGTCATGGGACAGGGTTCTCTATCCCGGGCAATGCGGGACTAAAAGTAAGAGTAGAAGGGTTCGAGATTTTCCACAAAACAACCAACTCGCAACCTGAACTGATCGTTTCACAACTGAAACGGTCGGTTGGGGACGTGAGCCGGTCAGTTGACACCTCAACTGATCAGTTGGGACTCATGAACCGGTCGGTTCGTGGTCCTGATCAGATCCCGATTGACTTTCCTTCTTTTGTTTCTAATTGGTATCGAATACCAATCCTTGTTCCAATCAAATTGGGCAAGTGAAACGCAAGGACAATTCTCACCAATCCTACTTTCCCAACTTGCTCGGTTGCACCAGTTGAATCGATCATTTCAACACTTGAAGCAATCGTTTCACCCTGACCATGAGCCGATCACCTCACAACATGAGCCGATCGGTTCATCTCATGAGCTGATCGGTTGGGAGTGCAAATTGTGCAGAATCAGTCAATTGCGGTTTCAATCAATCCGATACTCTAATCAATCAGTCCAACACCTTGAACATTATGATACTGAGCTATCAATTGATTGAGTGTTTAATTGAACTACTAAACTCCTTTAGCAATCAATCTAAACATAGTTTGTGGACAAAACTCCTCTTCCAGGTTAAATCCTATGTGTGTGACCCTGCAGGTCCATTTCACATTGGCAGTGAAAGTCCATAACACTTATGACTTCACAAGAAAAGAGCGGTGCCTAGTCACACATCAGTGCTACCCAAGTGAAAGTAGAAATTTGGAGAACAACTTTCAATCCTACAATCCATGAATGGTTTTATAGTGAATGTATAATTCCTTTTTCATTGATATCCCGAATGAACTCGAGGCATGGAACAGTCATCCTGTCAACGTTCATTCACTTTCTTGATCTCAGAGTAGATTGGAAGAGATATGTATGACATCAATATCACATACTGATTCACACATGTATGCGCACGCCTATTTCAATCCTACTCATCAAGTGGCCTTGGATATCAAACTCCCTCAGGAGGGACAAATCCCATATCTATCACTCACCCCTCAAAAGCCCCATGTGTCAAAGCCACCCAATCATCACCTTTATAACAACCCATGTTTCAGGACTGCGTTTGATGATGTTAAAGTGTGCCCAACGACATGTGTTGAGTGCAGTGATTTTAGGTCAAAGAATCACACTCACCACCATCATTGTGAGTACTGACTGTGACTACCATGTCATGGTTCCATGTGTCAAACTCACGGTGGGTCTGTCCGGTACACTTGTTCTCTAACAAGTACCTATGTGTTTGGTTTGATATCTCTATATCATGACTAATGAGATTCTATCATCAACCAACACCACAATCTAGTCTTGTGTGTCATTGCTGTCTATCTACCTTCCATAATGACATCCGACTAGGGACATAACAAGAATGTACAAACTCTTAGCATCTGTATGATCTCATCGTTCAGGTCCTGAACCTGAAGGCATACGTCATTGAGTATTGTCATTCTCTAGACATTCAATCTGTTCTATCACTATCTCATATGACTAAAACAGAAAGAATTGGAAGCTTGCCTTTGATGTTTATCAAATAAATCTTAATGTATCCCACCAATCATCCCATGATTGGCTCTCAGGGCATACATTCCAACAGAAATAGCAGTTCATAATTGTATTACATGCCTTATAGGCTGAAAATAAACTAAAGTACTCCTATCTTTGACGGCAACACTTGCGCCAATTATGAGTGCTTTACACTTTACATCTTGGTATCATATACCTCAAAAGTGTTACAAGTTTACTTTCATGAAACCTTTAAGTAGAGGCGTCGATCGCCTCCTTCTTCTTTTGTTCTTCCAGATAGAGAGGACAATTCCTTTTCCAATGTCCTGGCTTTTGACAATGGTGGCAATTGCCTTTCTTGGTCACGCCTCCCTTGGCCTTGAGAGCTGAAGATGACTTGGGCTCCTGGCTAGCATCAGAACCTTTCTTAGCTTTACCCTTGCCCTTGCGCTTGGACTTGCCTTTCTTGCTCATGATCACCATCACAGACTTAGGCTTGTCCTTCTTCATCTGTATCTCGGCTGTCCTCAACATGCCCAACAACTATGACAGTGGCCTATCAAAGTTGTTCATATTGTAGTTCATCACAAACTGACTATAGGATTCTAGCAACGATTGCAGTATCACGTCAGTAGACAACTCTTGGCTCAGTGGAAATCCCAATCTTTGCAGGTTCTTCACATACTCAATCATCTTGAGTGTGTGAGGACCAACTGGATCTCCTTCTGTCATGACGCACTTGAACAGTGCCCTTGAGACATCATATCTCTCTTTCCGTGCTTGATCTTCATACATGTTCCTGAGATGCTGAATTATCTCAATGACACCCATGTTCTCATGTTGTCTCTGCAACTCGTGGTTCATATAGCACAACATCAAGCACTTTGCATCAATGGCATCATCAGAATGCTTCTTGTAAGCGTCCCTTTCTGCCTTTGGTGCATTAGGAGCAGGTTCCTCTGGAGTTGGAGTATCCAGGACATAGAGCTTTCGCTCTTGAGTGAGAACAATTCTCAATGTCTTATACCAGTCGTGGAAGTTTGTCCCATTTAGCTTGTCCTTTTCAAGGACCGATTGCAAAGAAAAGTGATTGTTGTTTGTTGTCATTTGTACTACAAAAGGAAATATGCAATTTTAGTCCAAAAACTCATTTTTTACTTATATTATTGATTTGAAAGGTTGACGATATAATTAGGCCTTAAATTAATAATCGCTCCCACTATTTTACTTCAAATTGATAGCCCTCACCATCAATTCGAAAGATTGTAGCGTACAACCTTCTAGTGGGCAAGATCCTGAAATGCACTAAGTCATGGACCAGCTAGGGATGTCACCCACAACTTAGATCTCTCAGGTGGGCAACTCTTGCCAATTGCATCATATGCAACTCTTGATGAATGAATGAACATGTGCAACACCTTGCCATGAACATTCCTTGCCTTTGGTCTTAGACGCTCTAAGAATCACCAGTTAAGTCTAACCCAAAAGCTGACATGGTAAACATGCACCCTGCTTTGGCAGAACCTACATGTCTACCCTTCACACTTCCACAAGATAGACAACGCACCACGCTTTAGCGTAACCTACGCTTGGTCGATCGAGTTTTTCATGTGCGACGCTAATGGAAGGCATATAAGACTTAATATTTTAATGAGGGATTTGGTTTTTATATACATATACATATCCAATCACCACAATATATAGTATGTATCATATACATGCTATATCCCATAGAAAACATGCAAAATGATAAAAGCGATGATTATGGCCATCCTAATGTGATTCCTCGAGCCAAGAGGAATCACAGTCATCTAGGTCTACATCACATGCAACCTGTACAAGATGAACTCTGTGCTTTTCCTTTTTGCGTTTGATCAACTCATCACATGACTGATCGAATCGCCATCAGGCCAGTCGGCTGGGTGCCACCAGCCGATCAGTTGGCTCCTCCGACCGATCGGTTCACCTGGTCATCGTGCATCTCTTCATGGCCGCCACCTGCTCGTCTCGCTCCTCGAACCGGTCATCAATCGATCGGCTCACTCCTTGAGCCGATCGTCTGGAACGTCAACCGATCGGTTCACTCCTTGAACTGATCGTTTCAGCTGTCGTCTCGATGTCCTCCATTCTTTGACATAATAGGAAATAAAATCTATTCTATTTTACATTGTAAAAAGAGAAACCTTGAGTTACATTCGAGGGGAGCAAAGGTAGGAGAGAAATCTCGAATTATTTCGAGTTACATCAGGAATAGGAGAAGGAAGATCGGTGTGCAGACCGAGATGCAAGAAACCACATACAACCATACACAGATAGGGTTTATTATCCATAACCACGCTATACATCCACCACAAAACTCATTTAAGGGAGACGCGTATCGAGTGCATTAATAATACATATCATATATGTAATTGGGATTTGTGGATTTAGGATTGGACATGCATAAAGCCAATTTTATTCGCATCGTATGCAATAAATAAAGGAGACAAACCAAAATCGATCATATCGATAATCCCTAAAGTATAGAGCAGTTGACGTGGCTCTGATACCACTGTTGGGTTTTTGGGGAGGCAGATAAGGTAGCGGAAACAAAAATTTCTCCCCCAAACCCAGAACAAGGAAACGCGTCAACGTCTATACAATAGGAAAAGATGGTTTGTGGAATCATACCTTGTCACGAGGCTTGCTCGGTGACAATACCGTGTAGCTTGCGCGGTCTTCACCTCCGGTTTTGGACGGTGTCTATGCAGCTCTTGGTCGCACCGGGACTGACGACTCCTGGTCTCACCGGGACTGTCACGATTGACAGTTGTCCTCCGAACGACAGAAATCTCCCGCCTCTGAAGTAGTCCACACGGACCACCTGGAACTCCAATCTCCTTGTCCCACAAGGAATTGGAAGGAGTCGCACCCTCCTGTCACTGTACTAGTCGCCAACACACTCTCCTACCACAAATTGCTTTCTGTAGTTTTTTTTCCCTTGTTGTGCCTCCCTTATCGGGTAGCACTTGCTCGGGCTCTCTCGGTTACCAAAACCAGAGAGAACGACAACTTCACAGAGCAACTGATTGCACTGAGTTGTACTTTGAGAAGCCCCCAATACCCCTATATATATAGGAGGGTCATGGGACAGGGTTCTCCATCCCGGGTAATGAGAGACTAAAAGTAGGAGTAGAAGGGTTCGAGATTTTCCACAAAACAACCAACTCACAACCTGAACTGATCGTTTCACAACTGAAATGGTCGGTTGGGGACCTGAGCCAGTCGGTTGACACCTCAACGGATCGGTTGGGACCCATGAAACGGTCAGTTCATTTCTGAACCGGTCGGTTCGTGGTCCTGATCAGTTCTCGATTGACTTCTTTCTTTTGTTTCTAATTGGTATCAAATACCAATCCTTGTTCCAATCAAATTGGGCAAGTGAAACAAAAGGAAAATTCTCACCAATCCTACTTTCCCAACTTGCTCGGTTGCATCAGTTGAACCGATCATTTCAACACTTGAAGCAATCATTTCACCCTGACCATGAGCCGATCGACTCACCACCTGAGCCGATCGGTTCACCAACCTAAGCCGATCGGTTGGGAGTGCAGATTGTGTAGAAATAGTCAATTGTAGTTTCAATCAATTCGATACTCTAATCAATTTATCCAACACATTGAACACTATGATTTTGAGCTATCAATCAATTGAGTGTTTAATTGAACTACTAAACTCCTTTAGTAATCAATCTAAACAGTGTTTGTGGACAAAACTCCTCTTCCAGGTTAAATCCTATGTGTGTGACCCTGCAGGTGCTTTTCACGTTGGCAGTGAAATTCCATAACACTTATGACTTCACAAGCAAAGAGCGGTGCCTAGTCACACATCAGTGCTACCCAAGTGAAATATAAAGTTGGAGAACAACTTTCAATCCTACAATCCATGAATGGTGTTACAACAAATGTATAATTCCTTTGTCACTGATATCCTGAATGAACTTGAGGCATGGAACAGTCATCCTGTCAACGTTCATTCACTTTCTTGATCTCAGAGTAGATTGGAAGATATATGTATGACATCAATATCACATACTGATTCACACATGCGTGCACACACCTATTTCAATCCTACTCATCAAGTGGCCTTGGTTAACAAACTCCTTTAGGAGGGACAAATCCCATATCTATCACTCACCCCTCAAAAGCCCCATGTGTCAAAGCCACCCAATCATCACCTTTATAACAACCCATGTTTCAGGACTGCGCTTAATGATGTCAAAGTGTGCCCAACGACATGTTTTGAGTGTAGTGATTTCAGGTCAAAGAATCACACTCACCACCATCACTGTGAGTACTGACTGTGACTACCATATCATGGTTCCATGTGTCAAACTCACAGTGGGTCTGTCTGGTACACTTGTTCTCTAACAAGTACCTATGTGTTTGGTTTGATATCTTTATATCATGACTAATGAGATTTTGTCATCAACCAACACCACAATCTAGTCTTGTGTGTCATTGTTTTCTATCTACCTTCCACAATGACATCCGACTAGGGACATAACAAGAATGTACAAACTCTTAGCATCCGTATCATCTCATCGTCCAGGTCCTCAACCTGAAGGCATATGTCATTGAGTACTATCATTCTCTAGACATTCAATCTATTCTATCACTATCTCATATGATTGAACCAGAAAGAATTAGAAGCTTGCCTTTGATGTTTATCAAATCAATCTTAATGTATCCCTTCAATCATCCCATGATTGGCTCTCAGGGCATACATACCAAAAACAACAATATGCTCGGCCTCTGTAGTAGAATCGGCAACAGTTTCTTGCTTGGAACTCTTCCAGCTCATAGCTCCATTATTTAGGCAAAACACAAATCCTGATTGCGATCTGTAATCATCTTTGTCAGTTTGGAAGCTCGCATCGGTGTAACTCTTTACAACCAGTTCTTCCTCACCGCCCTATACAAGAAACTGATCCTTAGTCCTTCGCAAGTACTTGAGGATGTTCTTTACGACTGTCCAGTGAGCATCCTCAGGATCTGACTGGTACCTGCTTGTCCTGCTGAGGGCATACAAGACATCTGGGCATGTGCACAACATAGCGTACATGATGGATCCGATGGCTGAAGCATATGGGATCCCATTCATACGCTCCCTCTCTTCACAAGATTAGGGACATTGAGATCTAGAGATGGTGACTCCATGTAGCATGGGGATGTTGCCTCTCTTTGAGTTCTCCATGCTGAACCGCTTCAAAACTTTGTCAATGTATGTGCTTTTACTTAGTCTAAGAAGCCTTTTAGATCTATCTCTATAGATCTTAATTCCTAGAATGTAGGATGCTTCTCCTAAGTCCTTCATTGGGAAAGTATTCCCAAGCCAAGTCTTCACCTTCTCTAAGGCCGAGACATCATTCCCCATCAATAGTATGTCATCCACATACAATATGAGGAATGTGGCCATGCTCCCACTAACCTTTTTGTACACACAAGGTTCATCTTCATTTTGAATAAAGCCAAACACTTTGACTTCCTCATCAAATCGAAGATTCCAACTCCGAGATGCTTGTTTCAATCCATAGATTGACCTTTGTATCTTACAGACTTTATTGGCATTCTTTGGATCTACAAAACCTTCAGGTTGTGTCATTTACACATCCTCATTTATATTCCCATTAAGGAATGTGGTTTTAGCATCCATTTTCCAAATCTCATAGTCATAGTAAGCAGTAATAGCAAGCATAATCCTGATGGACTTAATCATGGCAACTGGAGAAAAAGTTTCATCATAGTCAACACCTTGAACTTGTCGAAAACCCTTTGCAATCAGTCTGCCTTTATAAGTTTGCACATTGCCATGCATGTCGGTCTTCTTCTTGAAGACCCACTTGCACCCTATGGGTTTTACCCCTTCAGGTGGTTCGACCAAAGTCCATACTTTGTTGGAGTACATGTATTCCATCTCGGATTTCATGGCCTCAAGCCATTTCTCAGAATATGGTCCCTCCATAGCCTCTAGATAGGTAGTTGGATCATCATCTATGATCAACTCACCGCCTTCCTGAGTCACAAGGTATCCAAACCTCTCTGGTTCAAGGCGTGTCCTACTAGATCTACGAGGTCCTTATGTTACTTGAGGAGACTGAGATTCCACAACACTTTGTGAATCTCTATGTTCCTCTTGTACATCTACTGGTTCAATGTTTTCTTGTTGGGCTTGAACCTCTTCAAGCTCTATTTTCTTCCCACTATTTCCTCTAGAAATAAATTCCTTTTCTAGGAACAAAACATTCCTAGCAACAAACACTTTGTTGTTAGTTGGGTGGTATAAGTAATATCCCTTAGTTTCCTTAGGATATCCAAAAAAATAACATTTATCAGATCTAGGGCCTAGATTGTCAGGAAACATTTTCGTGACATATGCCTCACACCCCCAAATCCTCATAAAAGACATATTGGGACGCTTCCCAGTCCATATCTCATATGGTGTCTTTTGAACCAATTTAGATGGTACTTGATTAAGTGTAAACACGACAGTTTCAAGAGCATAACCCCAGAAGGAAATCGGAAGATCAACAAAACTCATCATTGATCGCACCATATCCAGTAATGTGTGATTCCTTCTTTCAGACACACCATTATGTTGTGGTGTTCTAGGAGGAGTCCAGTGTGATACGATACCACGGGCTCATAGAAGGTCCTCAAACTCCTGGCTTAAGTATTCTCCACCTTGATCGGATCAAAGTGCTTTAATACTTTTACCAAGTTGGTTCTGTACTTCATTCATGAAATCCTTGAACCTTTCAAGGGTTTCTAACTTATGTTTCATCAGGTACACATAGCCATACCTACTAAAGTCATCAGTGAAGGTAATGAAGTACTGATACCCACCTCTGGCATTAGTTCTAAAAGGCCCACATACATCAGTATGTATGAGTCCTAATAGATCACTAGCTCTCTCACCTTTACCTGAAAAGGGAGTCTTGGTCATCTTGCCCAACAAACAAGATTCACATATCTCTATTGATTCATAATCAAAAGAGTCTAGATAACCATCATTATGGAGTCTAGAAATGCGTTTCTCATTTATGTGCCCTAGACGACAATGCCAAAGATACATTTTGTTTGAGTTGTTGAGTTTTTGACTTTTGGTGTTTACGTTGTATACACTTGTCTCTAGATCTATCAAGTATAGACCATAAGACATTGGGGTACTGCCATAAAAGATCCCATCTTTAGAAATAGAACACTTTCCATTCTTAATAAGAAATTCAAAACCATCCTTGTCCAAACAAGAAACGGAAATGATATTCCTATTTATGGCAGGTACATAATAGCAGTTCTTCAACTCTATTATTATCTCACTAGGTAGAGTTATCTCATAGGTTCCTACAGCACTGGCGGCAACCCTTGCCCCATTTGCAACACGTAGTTCAACCTCGCCTTTCCCCAAAGGCCTACTTCTTTTAAGATTCTTCACATTTGAACAAATGTGAGATCCACATCCGGTATCAAGTACCCATGACAAAGAAGTAGTAAAGTTAATCTCTATCATGTATACACCAGAAGTAGAGATCTCTATCTCTCACTTCTTCCATCGTTCCCTCCATCCTCTCCATGTTTTCAACGCAGAAGATTCTGACATTGGTTTGGCGAGAGAACCCTTCTCTCCCTCACCTTTGTCCTTAGACTATGTTCCATTGATCTCCATCAATGAACTGTCCTTCTTCTTAAGCACACATAGAGTGGACTCAAAGGCTACCGATATTTCTGGATTGTGCAGAACACTTCTCACAACCCTCAACCAGTTATGGAATTTATTCTCAATCAATTTGCCCATTTTAAAAGATGATTCTTTTGCCATTCTACAAGAGAAAATTGCATTTGTCAAAACTCCTTTTGATTTGATTTGAATAAAATTTGACAATAGTTAATTAGGCCTTTAATTAATTATCGCTCCCACTATTTTGATTCAAATTGATAGCCCTCCCCATCAATTCGGAAGATTGCAGTGTACAATCTCCTAGTGGGTCAAGATCTATATTTCATTAAGTCATGAGTCAGCTTTGGTTGATCGCCCATAACTTGACTATTTAGGTAGGCCATCATGCCAATTGCATCATATGCAACTCTTGATGAATGAACATGCGCAACACCTTGCCATGAACATTCCTTGCCTCTGGGCTTAGATGCTCTAAAAATCACCAGTTAAGTCTAACCCAAAAGCTGACACGGTAAACATGCACCCTGCTTTGGCAGAACCTACATGCTTACCCTTCACACTTCCACGAGATAGACGGCGCACCATGCTTTGGCATAACCTACACTTGGTCGATCAAGTTTTTCATGTGTGCCGCTAATGGAAGACGTAAAAGACTTAATATTTATATGAGGGATTTGGTTTTTATAGATTCATATACGTATCCAATCACCACAATACAGTAAGTATCATATACATGCTATATCCCACAGAAAACATGTGAAACGATAAAAGTAATGATTATGGCCATCCTAATGTGATTCCTCGAGCCAAGAGGGATCACGGTCATCTAGGTCCACATCACATGCAACATGTACAAGATGAACACTATGCTTTGCCTTTCTGGGTTTGATCAACTCATCTCCATGATTGATCGGCTCGCCATCAGACTGGTCGGTTGGGTGACACCAACCGATCGACTGGCGCCTCTAACCGATCGGTTCACTGGTCGTCGTGCATCTCCTCAGGCCGTCACCCGCTCATTTCTCTCCTCAAACCGGTCTTCAAAAAGTCCTCTATTCTTTGACATAACAGGAAATAAAATTCTATCCTATTTACATTTGAAAAGAGAAACCCTGAGTTACATTCGGGGGGAGCAAAGGTAGGAAAGAAATCTTGAGTTATCTCGAGTTACATCAGGAAAAGGAGATAGGGAATCGGTGCACAGACCGAGATGCAAGCAACCACATTCAACCAAACACACATACCAAGGGTTTATTGGCCATAACCACACTATACATCCACCACAAAACTCGTTTAAGGGTGATGTATATCTATTACAGTCATATTACATATCATATATGTATATTGGGATTTGTGGATTTAGGATTGGACATGCATAAATCCAATTTTATTCACATCGTATGCAATAAATAAAGGCGACAAACCAAAATCAATCATATAGATAATCCTAAAGCATAGAGCAGTTGACGTGGCTTTGATACCACTATTGGGTTTTAGGGGAGACAGAGAAGGCAGCGGAAACAAAAAAAAAATTCTCCCAAACCCAGAATAAAGGAATCGCGTCAACGTCTATACAATAGGAAGGATGGTTTATAGAGGCATACCTTGTCCCGAGGCTTGCTCGACAACGTTACCTCACGGTTTGCGCGGTCTTCACCTCCGGTGTTAGACGGTGTCTGAGCAGCTCCTGGTCTCACCGGGACTGTCAGGATTGACATATGTCCTCCGAGCGGGAGAAATCTCCTGCCTCTGCAGTCATCCACACAGACTGCCTGGAACTCCGATCTCCTTGTCCCACAAGGAATCGGAAGGAGTCACACCCTCCTATCAGCATACTAGTCACCGACACACTCTCTTGCAACCAGTTGCCTTTCTGTAGTTGTCTTTCCCTTGTTGTGCCTCCCTTATCGGGTAGCACTTGCTCGAGCTCTCTCGGTTAACAAAACTAGAGAGAACGACAACTTTACATAGCAACTGGTGTTCTAAGTTATACATTGAGAAGCCCCCAATACCCCTATATATATAGGAGGGTCATGGGACAAGGTTCTCTACCCCGGGAAATGCGGGACTAAACAGGAGTAGAAGGGTTCGAGATTTTCCACAAAACAACCAACTACATCACCTGAACTGTTCGTTTCAACCTTGAAATGGTCAGTTGGTGGTCTGAGCCAATCGGTTCACACCTGAACTGATCATTTGGAGCACCTGAGCCGATCGGTTCACTTCTGAGCTGATCGGTTTGTGGTCCTGGTCCAACTCAAATTGACTTTAATATTTGTTTCTGATTAATCAAATATTAATCCTTGTCCAAATCGAATTTGTACAAGTGAAACAAATTGTATTTGCAAAATCGACTTTCCAAACGATCTCCATTGGTCACATGAGCTGACTGATTCAACAATTGATCCGATCGGTTCACCAACCTGAGCCGATCGGTTCATCTCATGAGTCGATCGGTTGGAAGTGCAGACTGTGCAAAATCAGTCAATCATAGTTTCAATCAATCTGATACTCTAATCAATTGGTCCAACACCTTGAACACTATGATTTTGAGCTATCAATCAACTGAGTGTTTAATTGAACTACTAAACTCCTTTAGTAATCAATCTAAACATCATTTGTGGATAAACTCCTCCCCCATGTTAAATCCTATGTGTGTGACCCTGCAGGTCCATTTCATGTTGGCAGTGAAAGTCCATAACATTTATGACTTCTCAAGCAAAGAGAAGTGCCTAGTTACACATCAGTGCTACCCAAGTGAAATAGAAAGTTGGAGAACAACTTTCAATCCTACAATCCGTGAATGGTGTTACAGCGAATGTGTAATTCCTGTGTCACTAATGTCCTGAATGAACTCAAGGCATGGTACAATCATCCTCTCAACGTTCATCCATTTTCTTGATCTCAGAGCAGGCTGGGTGAGATGTGTGTGACATCAATATCACATATTGATTCACACATGCATGTGCATGCCTTTCTCAATCCTACTCATCAAGTGGCCATGGACATTAAACTCCCTTAGGAGGAACAAATCCCATATCTATCACTCACCCCTCAAAAGCCCCATGTGTCAAAGACACCCAATCATCACCTTTATAACAATCCATGTTTCAGGACTACATTTGATGATGTCAAAGTGTACCCAATGACATGTGTTGAGTGTAGTGATTTCAGGTCAAAGAATCACATTCACCACCATCACTGTGAGAGCTGACTGTGACTATCAAATCATGGTTCCATGTGTCACTCTCACGGTGGGTCTGTCTGGTACACTTGTTCTCTAACAAGTACCTATGTGCTTGGTTCGATATCACTATATCATGACTAATGAGATTCTGTCATCAACCAACACACAATCTAGTCTTTAGTGTTATTGATGTCTATGGTTATTTCCACAATAACAACCGACTAGGGACCAAACAAGAATGTATACTCTTAACATCTGTATGGTCTCATCGTTTAGGTCCTTAACCTAAAAGCATACATCATTGAGTAAAACAATTCTTTAGAAATCTATCATGTTATACTATCATCTCAGAAATAGTTAAACATATAGATCAGAAATTGCCTTTATTATTATTCAAATCATTTACAAAGTATCCCATTACAATCATCAAATGACTTTCTCTATGGGAATACATACCAACAATGGGAACATGTCACGATGGACTTTGTGGTAGGCTTCCTAAGGACATCAAGGGTCATGATTCCATTTGGGTGATCAGTCATAGGTTGAGCAAGTTAGCACACTTTTTGCCAGTAAAGATGACATACATAGCTAAGAAGCTTTCTCATATATATGTTGATGATATAGTGCATTTGTGTTGTGTGATTCCCACATCAACTTTTCACATGTTTTCACACACAAATTCTGTTCATTTTGTTCTCATTTAGCCTCTATTCTTATTACTCTTGCCAACTTTTTGTTATTTTGCTTATCACATGATGTGTATTGTAGAATTGCATCAAGAGGATCAAATAGGAGACGTCCATACTCAAATTCATCTTTATCGGGATTTCTCCAAGCCTTGCAAACATCTAGAACTTTAATTCTTATGAAACAACAATGCACACGATGTGTCTTATTTAAGACATGGTATACACATTTTCAAAAGGCATATTGCTGCAATCACTGAAGAAAAGTACATAGCGTGTCCAAATAAAGACACGACGTTTACCTAGGAATTCATAATCGAGTCTTACCTTTCTGGAAATGTACACGGCATGTATTAATTCAAAAACACCATGTCCTTCACACTCAGAAACAACTGTCGAAGAAAGACATGTTGTGTCCTAATAAAGACACGTCGTGTACCTGTCAGTTTCAGTAAATTTCAAATATGACTCCTTTCATTTTAAAAGATGAAACCACTCGAAGGAGTAGTTATCTTTGGTCATAATTCGAAACTCTTTCATCCCAGAGCAAGGATAGAGCAAGGAGGGTGACTTTGGAGGTGGAAGAGGGTGGTTTCTTGCAAAAGAACCCCATTCTTCTTCTTTTCTTCTCCAATCTTCTTCTCCAAGGTGCAACAGAGCTTCTTCACTCCACAAAGCTTCTTGGGAGAGAGGTTTGTCCGGTTTGGAGCAGATGTAGAAGTGGGATTTCATCCTCAAGTCAGAATTCTACCATTCTTAGGTTACATCTTGAGATTACTTAGCATTTCCTTCTCTAAATCATGTTGAACTCTAAAAATTATGCACATTTTCTATTGTACACCATCATGGATGAGTAGTTCCCTTTTCTTGGACATGGGAGAGTAGCTCCCATGTCAAATCATGTATGGAACATGGTAATTTCATACTAAATACTATGTTGCTTGTTTTCCACCTTGCGATTACTGACTTCTTCTTTTCTGTATGTATGGTTGGCCACCTTATGTGTATCTTTTATGCTCTTTTTCTTGATCTGAGAAGATAGGTGGGAGGGTAAGGAGTTACTCTCTTGGAAACTACTTCTTTACCACAAGAGTGGAATTTATGTAGTTGAGGAGTAGGTTTGTGATCCAAAATAAAATTTATACATGGAAATGTTGAATTGAGTTAGGATCGTTGTACTTGCACCGAGAGGTGAAGTGCAACATACAGCTCTCCTTTAAAATAAGTGCTTAGTATGTTTAAATTTCATGCTTCTATTCTATGCTATGATATGGGGATAAAATCCTAAGTCCAAGATACTTCCATTTTTGAATTTTAATCTCCTTTAGTAAGTCATTTACTGTTTGCTTAATTCTAAAATTTTCTAGTTTAATCAACCAAATCACTTTTAAAATAGTCTAGATTGTTGAACCTTAGCACTACTGTGTTTAATTGATTGCTTAAGCTCCTTGTGTTCGATCTCAACTACAACTTCTTCCGTATACTTACAGGAATCGGTTAGTTGAGTAAAAGATCTTTCTTAAGATTGAAACTCATTAGTGTAATAAACCAACAAGTTTTTGGCACCATTGCTGGGGAGCTACGGTTAATCTAATTAGAGAAACAAGTGTTAACTAGTATTTGAGGATAGATCATCATTTTTTCTCATTTTATCTTGCTATTTTTTAGGTCGTATGCGTCGCTTGCAAAGAGGTATTCAAACATCAACATTGTTAGACCTTGAGATCGAGCGTACTGTTTCAAGCTTAAGAAAAGCAAGAAGAGTAGAGAAATCATTGCTAAGAGGTGTTCCACCATCATCATCATCGCCACCTTTTTCATCCATTGAAGAAGCTACACCAAGAGATCCAACCATGGAGGATGACCGTCCTTTGAAGGATTTCTCCATGTCGGATGCCACAAACATTTGTGGGGCCTTTGACCTGCCTACAGTTGAAGCAAACAATTTCTATATTGATCGTTCTATGATGCAGATGATACAACAAAACTACTTCGGAGGTACAATCAATGAAGATCTAAATCTTCATGTGGCTGAGTTCTTGGAGTATATGAATACTTTCAGAATCAATGGTGTATCCACCGAAGGAGTGAGACTACTGCTATTTCCTTTCACCCTAAGAGATAGATCCAAGGTGTGGCTTTTGTCTCTTCCAAAAAAGTCGATCAAAAGTTGGGACCAACTTCTAAATGCTTTCCTCACAAATTATTTCCCACCGACCAAGACAAACTAACTAAGGAATCAACTCACCAAATTCTCTCAAAATGATGGAGGCACTCTGTATGATACATGGGACTGGTTTAAAGACCTTCAATGCCTTTGCCCTCACCATGGGCTGACCAACTGCCTGCTACTCCAAATGTTCTATAATGTACTATTCTACAACACTCAGATCACACTGGATGCCGCAACTAATGGGGCCTTGATGACCAAATCTTACAGAGACACCTATGACAACATTGAAGACATAGCGCTCAATCGTTGTCAATGGGGATCAGATAGGAGAGCATAATCATCCTCTACAACTAGTTCTTCAACTGGGAAACAAGGAGGGAAGCATACTATTGATGTTGTTGATCTTATTTCTTCTAAACTTCATATTCTTACATAGAAGTTTGAGAAGATGACTACTTTGCAAATCCATTTAGCTGAAGTGATATGTGAAGCTAGTGGTAATTTAGGACATACTTCTTTTTCATGCTTTGCTCCTAATGTAAATGAAGGGAGCCTTGAACAAGTCAATGATATAGGGATGCAGGGGATCAAGCAGTACAATCCCTATTCCAACACCTACAATCTGAGATGGAGAGATCATCCTAATTTCTCCTATCGGAACACAAGCAATGCTCTAAACATCCAACATGGACAATAGCAACCGCAGCAACAACAGAACTTCAACATGCAAAATAATGGAAATCTTTCGGGCTTCAACAACAACAGGGGTTACCAACAATAACAACAACCCCAAAGTTCTTCCTTGGAGGCCATGATGGAGAAATTTATCTCCACACAGATGCATCAGAATGAAGAGTTAAGGGGCAATGAAAAGCTCTTAAAGGATGTGATTGCCCAACTCTCTACCAAAGTGGATGGCATTTCCACTCACACAAGGATGTTGGAAAACAAATTGCCCAACAAGCCTTGACACAACAAAAGAACACCCAATCCGGTTCTCTTCCAACCCAACCAGAAGTGAATCCAAGGCAGCAAGTTAATGCCATCACCTTGAGGAGTGGAGCTAAAATCCACAGACCTTCTCCACCCAAGGAGAAGAGTGTAGAGATCACTGATGAAGAGAAGCTTGACACCCCTATTGATGATAAAGGTAAAGGTACATCTAAGATACCATCTTCCTTTAAAGTTAATGCACCATTTCTACAGAGGCTTGCAAACACAAAGAAGGACTCAAAGTTTAGAAAGTTTATGGACATTCTAAACAAACTCCATGTCAATATTCCATTAACTGAGGTCATTGTAGAGATGCCATCATATGCTAAGTTCCTTAAAGACATTTTCATCAAGAGGAGGAAGGTAGACCAAGTGGAGACTGTGATGCTTTCTGAAAGAATTAGTTCTATCATTCAAACTCAACTTCCTAAGAAGATGGATGACTTGGGAGCCTTCACTCTACCATGAAAGATCAGCGACCACTTTTGACAAAGGTCTTGTAGACCTCGATGCTAGTATCAATCTCATCCTGTGTACCCTATGGAAAGAGCTAGATCTCCGAGATCTGAATCCTATAATGATGGCCATTGAGCTGGCCGATCATTCCATTAAATATCCAAAAGGTATCGTAGAAGATGTGCTAGTGCAGATTGGTAAACTCTATATCCCTTATGATTTTGTAGTGCTAAATATGGTAGAAATTCCTTCAAACCCCATTCTTTTTGGGAGGCCTTTCCTTAGAACTGTGGGATGCCTATTTGATGTTCATGAAGGCAAACTCACACTCCGAGTTGGTGAGGAATCCATGGAGTTTTCTGTGTATGATGCCATGAAAGCAACCTCTTGTGTAGAAGAAATTTGTTTTATGGACTCTATTGATTCTTCCATACAAGAAGATGGTGATGTTACCAATTTGATACTGAACTACTATGATGGTGATGAAGGTATGAATAATATATCTGAAAATTTTGGGGTATTTTCGATTGCTCAATCAAATGCTACTGAAGAAGATACTCCAATCGTTGATTACAAAGCCAAAGACAATGCAGATGAAAGAAAGGTAGAACTTAAAGCCCTTCCACCAGGGCTAAGGTATGCATTTCTTGACTCTGACTCTACTTCTCCTGTAATAATCAATAATGAATTAGCTAATGAATAAGAAAATAAATTGCTTGCTGAATTGCATTTGTATAAAGATGTTATTGGTTACTCTATCGATGATTTGAAGGGCATTCATCCCTCCATTTGTATGCACAGAATAAACATAGAGGATGATGCTAAACCCACCATTGAACCACCTAGGCATTTGAATCAAAATATGCTTGAGGTGGTTAAGAAGGAAATCTTTAAATTAGTTGATGTCGGTATCATTTATCCTATAAGTGACAACCCTTGGCTTAGTGCCATCCACGTGGTACATAAGAAGGGGGGTGCAACTGTCATCAAGGGAGACAATGATGAGTTGATACAAACACGTATTGTCATAGATTGGCATATATGTATTTATTACCAGTGTTTGAACAAAGCAACCCGAAAAGATCATTTTCCATTGCCGTTTATCGATTTGATGCTCGGACGTGATCAGCCTGAAAACTACTAGAGGGGGGGTGAATAGAGTTTTATAGATAATTTAACAATTATTGAACTCAAACAACCACAATGAAAATATTGGACAAGGAGACACAAGGTTTAGAGTGGTTCCAACTATAGCAAATACTATAGCCGTCAATCCACTACCCGGTTGCTTACCCAACCGGGATTTGAAAAGAAATTTATTTTATTACCTCTTCAAGGAATTTACATAAAATACAATCTCTTTTCCTAAACCCTTCAAGCAGCCTTCACCTAGAAGTAATCGCCAACCTTGAAGCAGCCTTCCCTTGAAGTAGATGCACCAACTCCCGTTGCACCAGCCTTCTGAAGTAGCTTCCCTTGCGATAGCCTTCTTGAAGTAGCTTGAAGTCCCCTTCTCCACCTGAGAAGTCAACCCTCTCCAATCCGCAGCCTCCAACCCTAGGAGTAGCAAGGAGAGTACAAAAGATAAACAGGAACAAGAAAGGAAAAGGAAATTACAACTTATCCTTTAAGCCCGAGGCTTGATATGCCTAGATCAAGCGTAAGATCTCCTAGCCAAGTATGTGAACTTGTAATTGCTGTGGGTAGGAGAATCTAGCCTATAGGACACGAGATTGAGCTAAGGAGAATGTAGGCCAATGATCACAGTGCTCAAATTTGCTTGCAAAAGATTGCTCAAGTATGCTCAAGTGTATTCTCAAGTGTAACAAGTGAATTCTAGTGTCCTATGGCTTGTCCTATTTATAGGAATGGCCTAAGTATGCTTAAGGACGTTCTAGACAACTTCTAGGGGTTTCTAAGTGCTTAACTAGTCGTTAGGTACAAAGTTGTTGCTTTAACAACGGCTAATTAATTTATTCTGCAGTTGCTGTCAGAGACCATCTCGGTCGACAAATGGTCGACCGAGACACCTACTCGGTCGAAGTTTTGTCGACCGACAGGCTCTCTGGAACAAGTGATTTGCAACGTCTTTCTTCAACTACCAACTAACTTGTCTGTTGTGTCTAACGGCTACTTTGGATCTTTCTCGGTCGAGAAGATGGTCGACCGAGAGTGTCTCGGTCGAGGAGTTCGTCGACCGAGAATGATCCTATTTCAAGGTTTCAATTTAAGCACTAATTATATGTGTGAGTGTGCAAAGATGATTCTATTCAAATGGGATGACATGTCTAACTATGGTGTTTGGCTAGGGAAAATCTAACGCTTGATTTACATGCAAATCTAAGTACTTGTACATTATATATTTGTACAAGTTTTACAACATTGATTACATTGCATGAAAATAAAACTAAGTAAGCTCTTGGATTTTCCCATGCTACTTTGTCATCCTGCACACTCAAGTAGCTCGTTAGATTAATAAGAATGAAATGTTTGTCATAATCAAAACAAAGGGATTTTTAGATGTCCATTTAGCCAACAATCTCCCCCTTTTTGAAGATGACAAACATTTCCAAAATAAATATAAAACATATGAATTTCATACCTTTAGATTGCCTTATGTATCTTTTCCTCTTGTTTATAAAATGTGTGCTTATTATTCCCAATGAATTATGGAACATGAAATCCAGTTCATTTGAGAATGTAGCAACTTTCAATGTAAAGCCAAGAGTATATTTATGAAACTCATTGATTGAGTTTTTCATAAATACTAAGTTAGAGTTTTATATATCTCTCCCCCTTTGTCATTTCAAAAAGATAACCGTTTTAATAAAAACTCCCCCTTAATTAGATAACTGTTTTGATAAAAACTCCCCCTTAATTAGATATTCCGTCAAATCGAATGAAAAAGATGTCCATTGAAAAGCCAAAATGAAACAAGTAAACGGATTCGTTTTAAGAACCGCAGATATCAAAGAAAACATCTTCCAAAGGAGTAATAAGCAATTGCTTCCTAATGTTGTTGAATTGATCTAGTGGAAGCGGTTTTGTAAAAATATCAGCCAATTGATTTTCCGTATCAACATGATGGAGGGAAACATGATTCTTTGAGATGTGATCCCTTAAGAAGTGATGACGGATTTCAATGTGTTTTGCCCTGCTGTGTAAAATAGGATTGTGTGCTAAGTTTATGGCGCTCGTGTTGTCACAAAAAATAGGTGTAGATGAAAGATTAAACCATAATCACTTAATACCTGTTGCATATAAAGCACTTGAGCACAACAAGACCCGGCTGCCATATATTCAGCTTCAGTTGTAGATAGGGCAACCGTATTTTGTTTCTTGCTAAACCAAGATACTAAGGCTCTCCCTAATAAGAAACATCCACCACTAGTACTTTTGCGATCAAGTCGACAACCAGCATAATCCGCATCAGTATATGCTTTAAAATCCAGGGATTGTCCTTTTGGATACCATAAACCAAGACAAGTAGTACCAGCTAGATATCTAAGAATTCTTTTAACCGCTAGAAAATGAGATTGCATAGGTTGGGATTGAAATCGAGCACAAAGACCAACGGAAAACATAATGTCCGGTCGAGAAGCAGTTAAGTATAGCAAACTACCAATCATGGCTCTATATAAGGAATCATCAATAGGTTCCCCATTTTCATCCTTATCAATTTTGATAGAGGTAGCCATAGGAGTAGTAGCATGTTTGCATTGATCCATCCCAAAACGTTTTAAAAGTTCTTTAGTATATTTTTCTTGGCTTATGAAAATTCCTGCAGGTGTTTGCTTAATTTGAAAACCAAGAAAGAATGTTAGTTCACCCATGAGACTCATTTCAAATTCTTTTTGCATAATGGCACTGAATTGTGTGCATAATGAATCAATAGAAGCTCCAAAAATAATGTCATCAACATAAATTTGCACAACTAGGAAATCAGATGCATATGTTTTGAAAAATAAAGTAGAATCTAAATTTCCAATAGAAAAACCATTATCAAAAAGATATGTCTTGAGCCGTTCATACCAATTCCTAGGTGCTTGTTTTAGACCATAAAGTGCCTTTTTAAGTTTATAAACATGGTCACCTTTTTCTGGTATTTCAAAGCCAGGTGGTTGAGCAACATAAACTTCTTCTTGTATGATGCCATTTAGAAATGCACTTTTGACATCCATTTGATATAGCTTAATGTTTTTATGGGCAGCAATAGCTAGTAACATCCTAATAGCTTCAAGTCTAGCTATGGGTGCATATGTTTCATCAAAATCTATTCCTTCTTGTTGATTATATCCTTGTGCTACTAACCGAGCTTTATTCCTTATTACTTCTCCTGCCTCATTGAGCTTGTTCCTAAATACCCATTTAGTTCCTATGATAGTTTTATCTTGTGGTTTAGGAACTAAATCCCATACATCATTTTTAGTGAATTGATTTAACTCCTCTTGCATGGCAATTATCCAGTAATCATCCTTAAGAGCTTCGGATATCTTCTTAGGTTCAATGATAGAAACAAAAGCCATGTTTGCAACATCTTTGAAGGATGACCGAGTTTTGACTTTATCATTTGGATCTCCAATAATTAGTTCTTGGGGATGATCCTTGATAAGCCTAGGTGTGGGTTGTGTTTCAACTTGGGGATCGGATATAGGAATTTTCTCACTATCATTTGAAATGGTTATATTGTCGAATTGATTGGTGAGATCAATGATATCTAGATTTTCAGACTTTGATTCTTCATGAAAAGAAACATGAATGGATTCCTCAACTTTTCTAGAGATAGTGTTATATACTCTAAAGGCTTTGCTAGAAGTGGAATATCCCAAGAAGAATGCTTTGTGTGATTTAGAATCAAACTTGTCTCTATCATCTTTGGTATTTAAAATGTAACATGTGGAGCCAAAAGTATGAAAATAGTCAACTCTAGGTTTCTTAGAGTGTAATATTTCATATGGAGTTTTCTTCAAATGAGAGTGAACAGTTACTCTATTAAGCACATAACTAGCAGTGTTTACAGCTTCAGCCCAAAAGGTTTTAGGTGTGTTGTGTTCAAGCATCATGGTCCTAGCCATTTCCTGTAGAGATCGATTTTTTCGTTCAACTATACCATTTTGTTGTGGGGTACGTGGAGTAGAAAAATTATGAGTATACCCTTGAGATGTACAAAAGGTCTCAAATGTATGATTCTCAAATTCGCCACCATGATCACTTCTAATGGTACATATTTTATGTTGTAAAAGATTTTCAATCTTGGAACAAAATTGCATAAAGACATGAATAGTATCATCTTTAGTTGCAATAAAATGTACCCATGTATATCTACTATAATCATCAACAATAACAAAACAGTATCGTTTACCACCAATAGATTGTGTCCTCATTGGTCCAAATAAGTCCATATGAATTAATTCTAAGGATCTACTGGTGCTAAGTACATGTTTTGATTTAAAAGATGTTTTGGTTTGCTTTCCCATTGTGCAGGGTTCACAATTTTCAACTTGATCAAAAGACAAAGTAGGTAATCCACGAACAAGATCATATTTCACTAACTTTTTAATAGCATGGGAACTAGCATGTCCTAGCTTTTTATGCCATAGTTGTAAGGTATTTTCATTTGCAAGCAAGCATTTACCTACTACTGATTTCATAGAGTTTGGTTTAAGGATATAAAGATTTCCAACTCTATTTCCTTCATAAACGACATTTGTAGTGTTTTCTATCAATAGTTTGCAGCAAGTTTTGTTAAATAACACATCATAACCACTATCACATAGTTGACTTACACTTATTAGATTATGATGCAATCCATCAACAAGTAGAACATTTTTAATTTCGAGATTTGTTCCAACATTACCTATTCCAACGATTTTTTCCTTACCATTGTCTCCAAAGGTGACCGTTCCACTTTTCTTTTCTTCAAAAGTTTGAAATGCGTCCTTGTTCCCGGTCATGTGTTTGGAACAGCCACTGTCAACTACCCATTCCTGCATTAGAATGTAGATTTTGGTACCCATGTGATGGTCCGATATGGTTAGAAACCTTTTAAGTGCTTATATATAAAAGTTCTGATACAGAAAACCAGTCGGTCGACAATTGTTCGACCGATATTTGTCTCGGTCGACAATTTGTCGATCGAGCAGGTTACTGTATCACAAGCAAAAACACAGAAAATTTCTCGGTTGACCAATTTTTGACCGAAATAGGTGCTGTAAAATTTTTATTTGTTAAAGACATCCAGTCGGTCGACAATACTTCGACCGACCCAGAGCTCGGTCGACAATACTTCGACCGACAGAATTTCTGTTTCAGCAATGCAAAAAAAATAATAACAATAAGCATAGCACCTTTTGTTGAGATAAGACAATATAGATAGCAAAATTAAGCATTTGGTCATATCTCAACTACATTCCATTCTTCTAAGTTTGGGGTTTTGGGATCCAAACTAAGTCGGACTCCTTAGTCTTGTAGGGGCATGAAAAACAATAATGTCCAAGACGTAAGCAGAAATGACAAGTAATAGAGTCAATTTCATTTCTCTTTCTAGTCATTGTGTTCTTGGGTACAAACATAGTTTGGGTCTTTTTGGGTTGGTTTTTCTTTGGAACATATCCCAAACCTTTTCTTCCATTGAAAACATTACCAACTTTCAATATGTTATTAAGAATATCTTTTCTTCTTAACTTATAAAGTTCTCTTTGCAACGTAGCAATGTCATTCATCTTCTTATGTATATCTTTTCTTGCTTGGTCTAAATCAGAAAATAATGAATCCTTTTCTTTTACAACATTATCATAGTCCGAATGGTTGCACAAGATAGGTTGAGTTTGATAATCTTGTAGTTTAGCTAGCAAATCAGTCTTTTCTTTTGATAGAAGATCAACATTGGTTTCCAAATTGAGTAGCTTTCTAGTGCAATCATCTAAAGATGTTTTTAAAGATACATTTTCAAGATCAATGTTGTTCTTTTCATAAGAAAGTTCATCTATTTTGGCAATGAGCTCATTATTTGATTTTATAGCCTTTTTTAGTTTCTTCTTGGCATCAACATACTTATCATGAGTTTCTTGTAAACTAGTAACTAACTCTTCTTTAGGAAGATCAACTAGGCTTACCTCTTGAGAGTCTTCATTTTCTTCTCTTGCCATTAGACATTCCACCTCTTCTCCGCTTTCACTGTCACTTGACTCATCCCAGGCAGCTTTATAGGCTTTTTCTTCTTTCTTCTTATGTGAGCTTTTCTTTCCCTTCTTTGCTTTGGGGCATTCATTTTTGAAATGCCCTTTCTTCCCACATTCAAAGCACCTGGGAGCTGAGGAACTAGAAATTTTGTTAGATTTAAACCTTTTGTACTTCTTACCATTGACGATTAAGGCTTCTTCTTCTTCTTCTTCACTTGACTCTTCACTTTCTTGTGTGACAACTTTTGAGGCTTTGAGAGCCACATCCTTCTTCTTCCCACTTTGGTGTTCACGTTCTCTTCTTTCTTCCTCTTCTAGATCTGCTTCATGAGCTTCTAAATTACCAATGAGTTGTTCCATTTTGAGGCGAGTGAGGTCGTTTGCTTCTGCAATGGCTGTCACCTTTGGCTTGTATTTTGGAGGAAGTGATCGAAGAATTTTTGATACTTGATCTTCCTCAAGAACAGGTTTTCCTAAGGCACTCAAACCATTAACAATAGTAGAGAATTTTGAATACATTTCACTAATAGTTTCATTAGGATCCATACGAAACTGTTCAAGCTTTGTTTTAAGCAGGCTAATTTTGGAATTTTTAACTTGGGTTGTACCCTCATAAGTGATAGACAATCTATGCCAAATATCATACGCTGTATCACAATTTGAAATTCTATTAAATTCTCCTACAGAAATAGAACAATATAAAATGCTTACGGCTTTTGCGTTCATTTGGGCCTGTTTTACCGTGTTTGCATCCCATTCCGCAAAGTCATTTTGAGGGAATTGATAAGGAGTAGATACCATTATCCATAGATCCCAGTTGACGCCTTGGAAGTAAAACTGCATCCTTCTCTTCCAGTATTGGTAGTTTGTTCCATCGAACGCCGGTGGCCTAGCAACAAGAGTCCCTTCAATGTTGAGGTTGTTGAGCATTCCATCACCCATTTCTTCAAGACCTTGTTAGGGTTCCTTGAAGCCTCGCTCTGATACCAATTGAAAACTACTAGAGGGGGGGTGAATAGAGTTTTATAGATAATTTAACAATTATTGAACTCAAACAACCACAATGAAAATATTGGACAAGGAGACACAAGGTTTAGAGTGGTTCCAACTATAGCAAATACTATAGCCGTCAATCCACTACCCGGTTGCTTACCCAACCGGGATTTGAAAAGAAATTTATTTTATTACCTCTTCAAGGAATTTACATAAAATACAATCTCTTTTCCTAAACCCTTCAAGCAGCCTTCACCTAGAAGTAATCGCCAACCTTGAAGCAGCCTTCCCTTGAAGTAGATGCACCAACTCCCGTTGCACCAGCCTTCTGAAGTAGCTTCCCTTGCGATAGCCTTCTTGAAGTAGCTTGAAGTCCCCTTCTCCACCTGAGAAGTCAACCCTCTCCAATCCGCAGCCTCCAACCCTAGGAGTAGCAAGGAGAGTACAAAAGATAAACAGGAACAAGAAAGGAAAAGGAAATTACAACTTATCCTTTAAGCCCGAGGCTTGATATGCCTAGATCAAGCGTAAGATCTCCTAGCCAAGTATGTGAACTTGTAATTGCTGTGGGTAGGAGAATCTAGCCTATAGGACACGAGATTGAGCTAAGGAGAATGTAGGCCAATGATCACAGTGCTCAAATTTGCTTGCAAAAGATTGCTCAAGTATGCTCAAGTGTATTCTCAAGTGTAACAAGTGAATTCTAGTGTCCTATGGCTTGTCCTATTTATAGGAATGGCCTAAGTATGCTTAAGGACGTTCTAGACAACTTTTAGGGGTTTCTAAGTGCTTAACTAGTCGTTAGGTACAAAGTTGTTGCTTTAACAACGGCTAATTAATTTATTCTGCAGTTGCTATCAGAGACCATCTCGGTCGACAAATGGTCGACCGAGACACCTACTCGGTCGAAGTTTTGTCGACCGACAGGCTCTCTGGAACAAGTGATTTGCAACGTCTTTCTTCAACTACCAACTAACTTGTCTGTTGTGTCTAACGGCTACTTTGGATCTTTCTCGGTCGAGAAGATGGTCGACCGAGAGTGTCTCGGTCGAGGAGTTCGTCGACCGAGAATGATCCTGTTTCAAGGTTTCAATTTAAGCACTAATTATATGTGTGAGTGTGCAAAGATGATTCTATTCAAATGGGATGACATGTCTAACTATGGTGTTTGGCTAGGGAAAATCTAACGCTTGATTTACATGCAAATCTAAGTACTTGTACATTATATATTTGTACAAGTTTTACAACATTGATTACATTGCATGAAAATAAAACTAAGTAAGCTCTTGGATTTTCCCATGCTACTTTGTCATCCTGCACACTCAAGTAGCTCGTTAGATTAATAAGAATGAAATGTTTGTCATAATCACAACAAAGGGATTTTTAGATGTCCATTTAGCCAACACAGCCTCAGATGCGGGTCCAGAGAGTGGAGACATGTCTAAGTCATCAGACTTTTATAATTTATAATACCTGAATGTCTGAGACACCTACAACTAGCACATGGTCGAAGTAGTTTAGGGTCGAACACAGGGATAGGAAGAACGATGCTTTAGAACTTGAGTTTCCCTTATCTAAGCACATCAAACGGGTAAAAGGATAGGGTTGGTTGTAACAATAAAGCACCACAAAGAAATCAAACTAAAAGGCTATCTCCAACTGGAGTTACTAGAAAGATTATGATTTTAGGGTTTAGCAATTTTAATGGGGGATTTGTATATCGGAAGCGAGGAGAATAAGATTATCATCAAGGTAAGGCACAAAGGAAGAAAACTTAGGCATAACAAGAGACATCGGAAAACGTCCCACATTCTCTTCTCTCAAAGAGGGTGACTCTAACCATGTACCAACTCCCTCTCTCAAGGGTAGTGACAGTAGATTAGAGTGGTAAGGTAAATTGAAGCAGCCCTGCTCCTGGGTACTCTCATACACCCGGATCAGACGAAACTCTAGATTTGCGACAAACCCCTCTCAAGGGTGTCAAAATAGGAAACATGATTCGATATCTAGTCAAAAGTGCGATCCAAAAGAAGAGACTAGAGTTCAGATGCTATATAAAGAAACCATCCAACAAAAAGGAGCCATACACAGAACAATATGAGATAAACTCCATAGATTCGAATAAGCTCAAGGAGAGTAAAAGGTTTAGTTACAATGCATAGGGAAATGAAAGTAAAATGCAGTAAAAAGGGAAAGATAAGTATCGATCTTCTTGATTTAGGAGGTCGATATACAGCAACAGACTCTTAAGGTTCCCCTAACCCGATACTGGGACGGAGCTCTACCCGATACGCCCATGTCGGGCTCTTGATCGTGTCGGGTTCTGAGTCATGATGACTAGGGCGTATCGGCAGGGACTCCCTACCCGATACGGTCGTGTCAGGATGCTAGCCTTGTTGGGTGACACACCCTGGCGGTTGGTCTATATCTGGTTCAAAATCGTGTTGGGTTAGGGAACACTTAGGATCTCGTGTTCCTTGTATCGGGTGTAGAGGGGTGAGCCATCTCGGGTTGAAGCCCATCCAGGGACTCGAAACACTGAAGTGGCCTTCTTGGTCGTATCGTGTTGTTGCAGCTACCGAGATGGGTTCTAAGTGAACTCCTCCTGCCCCTCTCGGGTTGGGGGTGTGCTCACCTAGTGTCCCCTGGTACACCTGGGAACTCGACACACTAGCTCCACTTTCCAAGTTAACTCTTATTGGGTTCTGACTCGTCCCATCGAAGTCATGTTGCTACTATTTATAGGCAGCGGCTGGTAGGGGTTGCGGTCCTAGTTGGGCCATTTGTCCTCTATCTGATTCGCCCACTTGGCTTTGGGGAGCGGACCGATACGTCTATTACCCGATATGGGTCAGCGGGGACCATCATGTGCTAGGTTACGAATGAGTCACGCTAGGTCGTGTCGGGTAAAGGCTCTGTCGGGTTGCCACACTGACAGGTTGCCTTGTCACTCGATAGACTCCGTTAGGCCAACGGATCGTGGAGGGCAAGACTCCCTATCAGGTAAGTAGCGTGTCGCTCGTCAGAACTCCTCTTTGCATGACACAACCATGTCAGTTAGTCGATGTATCGGGTAGCGACCACGATGGGTAAGGGGGCGTTTCGTGCACCATAAGAAGGGCCGACACAACTTGTCTGTTGTTGATGGGCCGAGATGGGCCCATTTAGCGTTCTTCGAGTGGAAAAACAAAGGAAACTTTGCAAAAGATAGGAAATGTTGTTAGGAGTGTAGTGTGGGTTATTTCTATACAAATAATAAGATAAAATGGAGAGGAAGGCAGTTTAGGAGGCAGGTTTGATAGCAAAATATAGGCTTTAATAGCTATAAAATGGGTGTTATTAACTCCCTCAAACATAGCATTTTGATTATCCTCAATAAATCTGGATCTATTTTAGAACTTTGTTTGTGATACTTCTCCAAAGCCAGGCGTAGTCTTCAGATAAGGGGTTTAAGTGAGTTTCTAAGATGTCCCTAAGGAAAATTACGTCTGACTATGAACAATGGACTTTATTTTCCCTGCCTTATTTAAGCAAAAAATTTCTCTTTAGCTTCAACGAGACTTTTGGTGCATGGTTTCGAAGTTAGCTCTCACACCAAATAGCTTGGGAGTAGGAAGTTGGTTTTTTTTGGGTAGGCGTAAGGCTTTTTGGATTTTTCTTGTTACTCATTGGTCCATCCAGGTATGGGTCCATTAACGGGCGAGTGGTCCCTGCAGTCCAGGCCAGTTGGCTTTATAGAAGTGATTTCACATCCTAAGTACCACTGCCCCGGATCTACCATGCCTAAAGATTGGTACTTTTGGAGAGACAAGTGTTTTTTTGGCACAACTCTCATGCTTTTATTAACTCTCATAAGACTTTTCTCTCTTTTTGGGATTTTTGGGGGGTAGGGGAAAATATGAGTTTGCTGTTTGGGTAGCTTTTTCCTTCACATGCACATCCCTTAGCTGTTGTGAGATGATTTTTCCAAATTGGCGTAGAAAAGTTATAGTCCTTGTCATTCGAGACTGCATTTTCGAAAGGAACATAACAAAAGCGTGCACCGCCTTAGACATAGAGAAGACAAACTAGAAGAAGTCGTATCGGATTTTTACTATAAAGTGTATTTGTACAATTGTTGAGAGTCAAGCAGTTGTATAAGTGCTAATTTGTATCAAACATGTATGTATGTGTACACATTGTGGGATAAGGAAAAGAAATAAAGCAAAAGGGGAAAATTTTAGTACCTCCCTCACTGATACATAGTATCCCCCCAAACTTACCCCACACTCTTTCCTAGAGTTGTGAGATAGGTAAGGTATGGTAGTAATAAGTTAGTGAGGGTTTAGTCGTTGTGCACGCCTTCGTCTGATAGAAGCTCCATCACATACTCTCCTCATTTTTTGTGATAGTCGATGTGGTGGAGCTTGTCTGGTGTTTGTTTTAGCGCCATCGAGCTATAGATCCATTCTAGCACATAGATGCCATAGTCATTTGATTGTGGAGCTTGTTGAGGACTGTGGTGGCATAATTGAAGCTCGTGCCACTTGGCCACTGGGTCTTCCAAGTGTGGCTGGAGCAATGTCACCACCTCAATGAAGTATTTCCGTGCTAAGCGCTCGAGGGACGTCAACGAGGTTGATGTACACTGTGTCAGATGATCTTTGTTGGTGTCAGAGCTATTGTAGAAGGTGGCTGCTCGTGGGTGAGTGTTCACCATCAGGAGCATCCAATGGTTGTCGTACAACATTGGAAGGTAGATAATGCACAACATTCTTTTCTATATCTGGTGCAAAAATAGTGCTTTCGCTCCTGACCCATCATCTAGGCAGAGGTCATTGAACATCAGATGGGCGATGTAGGCATGTTCAAACTTCTTTTGTATAACCCTAGTTTTCTAGTGTATTGCCCCTATTCCACCATCATCCCATTCCATTGCACCTTGTAGGAGAGAGGGGGATGCCCTGCAATAGCTGAAGTGGAGGAATCATGCCAAGCTCCATGGCTTCTTGTATCTCTTCTCCCTTCTTTTTGTATTTTGCATTGCTATGAGTAGTTAGGCCCCTTGGGTGGGTTGTTTGGGGTCTAAAATGTTACTTTGATACCATGTTGGGGGGAAATGATATGTGAACATTGTTATTTCATTTGCTAATGATTATTTTCTATTTCCATCTCACTATTCATAAATTTCTTATTGGTATGTGTTTGAAATCACCTAGGAATTTAGGCAAATTGATTATATGTGTGAATTTCGGGATTTGCTCCTAGGTCTAATTCTTGGATCCCTAGATAGCTACCCATCCTCCTACATCCTAATAAATCCTCATAACCCTAGTTGAGAGATATAAGTAGCTAGTTTAAATGAAATTGGTGTGTTTAGCATGGACCTTTCTCACGGTTAGAATGTGGGTGATGGGAGGCCTAAAACCTCACTTCCACCTCCATTACTAATCTCAGTCCTAATCATCCTAAGATCATCTAACCTAGAAACCTAGGCTTTTTTAGACTCTAATTGAATTACAATCAAGTCCTAACCCAAATGAGCCTCACAAGGGTAGTAGGGAGTGTTATGGACTAGTTCCCCTATACACAACCTTGCATATCCATGGCCAGTCAGTAGCTTAGGATAATCCATTAGACTCTAGCTTGTTGTTTGGTTTGATAATCTAAATGGAATCATAATGTTCATATGTCACCCCCAACTTAATTGATAAGTGCATTCCCTAAATAGGCCACATTTCCCTTAATTTCTTTAAAACCCTAACTTCCATCTTGCTTAGCTAGTATTAGCTTAATTAGCTCTTTTCTTATTTAGTTAGCTTATTGCCTTGTTCTTTCTCTGTTCTTGCTAGTTTAGGTCTTTTCTTGATCTTTTGCTCTATTTTCTAGTCTATTGTAGTTTAATTCTCTCCTTACCTACCTTAGAGTAGATTGTTCTCTTTCCTATCTTACCTTGTCTTTCTTGCTTAGTAGAATTAATTGTCTAGGGTTAACTTAGACTTCATTCTTGTCTTTAAATTTCTTGCTTGATCACCTTTAGTTTAATCAACAATCACCTTTAAACCCTTAACCCTAGTCTCCGCAATAGGAACCCAGCACCAAAAACTAACTAACTCTAGTGCCCACTTTTCTCCCTGTGGATTGACCCTATACTTGCTACCTTACCTATACTACGACACAACCTTGTTCGCTTGTGGCTTAGTGTTTTAGTAGAAGTAGGTCGTTTGAGTTTAGGTCAATATAAATTTCAAAAGTGAATCTACCATGTGCTTCCGTCTGCTGAGTTGCATCCATTCAAGTCTCAATTGAGTGGTGTGTAATGCCATTGGTAGGAGCATGCCAAGCTTTCTGGTGTCATTGTCAAAGAGAAAGGCACTCGTCTTAGATAGTTAGTTTTGCTTTGACTTTTCCTACTACCCTCATCATTGCTATTCTTTATTCTTTGTATTCTTTGTGCATATTGGTTTGCTAACTTATTCTCTTTTGTTTGGTTGTGCTTTGTGTATGGTGACAAGCCTCTTGGGGGAAGACAATATGGAAGGCCAAAATGCACCCCACAAGCCACCTCAAGATTACATCATGCCTAGCAACTATAAATCGTCAATTGCTAGCAGGGTTGATTAAATGCCAGGGGATCAATTCTACATCCCTCCAGGTCTTCTTGGGCTCCTTCCCATCTTCTACGGATCAGAGAGTGAGAACCCCTGCAAGCACTTAGACTCCTTCCATGAAGTATGCTCCACCTTCAGGACACCGACGACTAGCGATGATACAATCTAGTTTACCTTGTTCTCATTTTCCCTCAAAGATAAAGTCAAAGATTAGTATGACTCAAGGAGGGATATCATGAGTTGGGAAGTGATGAAGAATGTGTTCTTAAGAAAATTCTACTCTATAGAAAGGTTAACCCAAATGTGGCGTGCCGTGACAAGTTTTAGTCAAATTGGCAATGAGTAGTTCCACAATGCATGGGAGAGATTTAAGAAGATTTTGAGAGAGTGCCTGCACCAAGATATCCTTTTGTGGCAACTAGTTCAATCATTCTACTCATGTCTATCTCTAAAGGACCAAGATATAGTGGATTCTTCTTGTGGAGGAGTTTTCATGGCTAGTCCACCTAAGGAGATATTGCCTTTGTTTGAGCAGATGGCTGGAGGATCAAGAACTTGAGCTTCTAGCATGATGAACGGGGGCTATGCCTTTGGTGTGACACCCCCTACTCATAATGACTTAAGCCCTCAAGTGATGAAGATTCTTAGTGACATGGTGAGCTTCATGAAGAACCAGGTGAAAAATGTTCCTTGTCACTGAGTCAACTCTATTGAGTTCTATGGTGAAGAAAAGAAGACACCTCATTCCTATAGCTAACAAGAGCCACACAGCCAAGATATAGCTCAAGGTTTGAGGAAGAGGTCCTCTCTAGGTTAAAGAGCATTGATGACATATAATTGAATATGACAAGGCTTGAGTAGAGGATAGAGAAGCTATCTTCCATAATTTCTCTCCAAGAAGAAAAATTTTCGTCAAAACCCATCTTGAGTTTCAATGAAGCAAGCAGACCAATGCCTTCTTCATAAGTTTTATACAGTCCACCTCCCATGCAAGTGCATCCCATATACCATTTCTAAGGTGATCCCATTCCTTATACACCACCTCCCCTTCCATCACCACCATTCTCCCAACAATTCACCTTCCAACCTTAATTCTCCCCTCCACCTCAATTTCAACACCAAGTGTCACCTCCACCTCCTCCACAGCCACAACTAGCTCCCCCTCTCCACCATGAGCAAGGAAGTGTTGTGATAGTTCTAAGGAGTGGAAAATCTCTTGAGCAGCCTGCTAGCCAAAGAAAGATTGATAAAGCAAAGTAAAGGCAGCCACGTGGTGATACTGTGATTGAGATTGCCCAAGATGATTATATGATACATCCTATTGATTTTGGGATATCATGTGCTCCACCTCATATTCCATTTACAAGTCCCACCATCCCTAGTGTCCCATCTCATGTTGAAGCAAGCAAGGCCAAAGCAGGTGAGCCACCATTCATTGAAGCATTAGATGAGCCACCAGAAATAAAGAGGAGACAAAAGCACAATGTTCATATTCTTGAGGTGTTTCTCCATGTGAAGGTCAATATTCCATTGTTGGGTGTTATTAAGCAAATCATGTCATATTCCAAGTTTCTTAAGAACTTATGCACTATGAAGAGAAGGTCAATGGGGGGATACCAAAGAAAGTGAAGTTGACTGAACTAGTGAGTTCTATCCTCCAACACTCACTCCCTCTATATAGGAAAGGCCCACGAGCCCCAATCATACCTAACTACATTGGGGGACATCACATAGGCCAATCCCTACTTGATTTGGGATCCAGTGTGAATTGGATGCCATATAGTGTCGATGTTGAGATAGGTCTAGGCAAGTTGAATCCGGCACATTGCACTATCCAATTGGCAGATCGTACCATCAAAGTTCCTAGAGGACAAGTGGATGATGTCCTGGTGATGATTGACAAGGAAAGAGGAGCAGTGTTCCTGGCTCATTTCATTGTTCTTGACATGGAGCTAGATGATAGGAAGATCCCCATCATCTTGGGGAGACCATTCTTATCTATAGTTGATGTCGAGATACATATTCCCAACGGCATAATGACGGTCTCTTTCATGGACATGAAGATAAATATCAACACATACAAGTCCTCAAACCGGCGAGTTCGAAATGAGGATATTGGATATGGTCACTTCAAGAGTTTGATTGGTTATTCGAGAGAAGAAGGTCAAGATGGATAATTTGATAATAGCTTTGGTGATCAAGGGGATAAGGAACATAGGTTGAATGCAAATGATAGATGTATCTATTGCAAGAATGGGCACATGAGGATGCCAAATGGATGAATGATTCAACAATCTCCAAGAAGCCTAGGTGAAGGCATGAAACTTGGCTCTTGTGGGAGGCAACCCACCTAGGTTTGGAAATTTTTCACCCAACCTTCCATTTTTGATACTTTTACTTTGTTTTTACACTTTTCTAGGAAAACACACACATACACGCACACACTTGTTTTATTTAGTTTTTTCTTAGTTTTAAGATGTGTAGGTGAAAATAGGGTGAAATGAGGAAAATTAGATGACGTTTTGAAAAGTAATCCATGAAAAACCATTTTGGATCAAAGATTTGATGTTTTGAGATTTAAGTATGAAACAGTAGCCACAATACTCACCACGGACATGGTGTCATGGAATAGACATGGTGGTACATTCACAATCAACAATGGAATCGAGAAAAAATCAAAGAATTTGAAATTGAAGAACAGACCCACCACAGTAGTTCAAGGCAGCACGGCTGTGTAGCCATCCACTCAGAACGGTTGTGTGGGGTTCCACTATTGTGCAACAAGCAAGCCACCATGGACGTGCCACATAGCATGGCCATTCTACAGCCCGATTCTAGCACTTAAGTCAACCAATTTGCAAAATCCCAAATCACTTCTAATCATTTCTCTGTGAATGCCACGGCCATTCTCCGCGAACGGCGACTGTGTCACACCCCCTAGCCACCCTACCACCCTTGAATCTCTACCAAATCACTCCCAATCCATCTCCAATCAAACCCCCACCATTTCCACTATCTTGATCTCTAGATTCCACTCATTTTCATCCGCAAAACACCCCATTTCTCTCCAATCCGCCCCAACAGCCCTGTTCTTCAGAGAAAACCTAAAATCCTATTTTCTCCACTAATTTTGATCCAAAATGAAGAAAATGGATAAGAAGTCTATAGAAAAGACCAAGGATGTGATCTCCTATGGACGTCGAACCAAGAATGTGTCATCTTCAACTCCATTGTCCCCTCTTACCCTCTCGGCACCATCAGTAGCCTCTGATTCACAAGGGAAATCACCCCATGTAGTTGCGGCAGTGGATACCATGATGGAGGAATCTTCTAGATAGCCTAGTGGAGGTAGGGTAGTAGCCCGACCATCAATCTCAGAAGCCCACCCTTCAATCTTGACAACTCAGCCATCATTTACTGTTGTACAACCTTTGACATCTAAGGCACCGCAGCCACAGCAGCAGCCGAGAGAATAATGGTTAGATGATACAGATGAGGCAATGTCATATGCACAGTAAGAGGATGCACTGGAAGTGCATCATGAGGAAACATGTGACACTCACAGCAAGAAAGGGAAGAAGGCAAAGCATTTAGAGTGCTTGACACACCGAGTGATTGCCACTCGCTATGTGTTTCAAGAGATGATGAAAACTTTGGGAATCTTTGATTTTTTTCAGGATATCGTGGACCCCTTGGGCTGGTTGAGTTGTTGACCACAGTGCAAGAGACCTATGTGGAGCTTACACAACAATTCTTTTCAACACTATATAAGGTCTTGTAGGACGCCATTAGTGCCACCTTGGGGAGTGGCACCTACCACATCATTGCATCCTTTCTTAATATCATTTTTACTCCAACTCCCAAGGCAGCAGCTTCACTTGATCAAGGAAGCACCGATAGAGAAACCAATGCAAACTACGCTGCAATGTGGAAGAAACTCATAGGGTAAAAAAAAATTGTGGCAGGTAAATCAAAGACTAGCCTAATTCACAACCCCATCTTGAGATACATCTAGAAGGCCTTGACAAACACCATCTTCACCCGATATGAAAATTAAGGCAGTTGCACCAAGAAAGACCTTTTTGTGTTGGGATGGATGGTACAGGGAAAGCTGGTAAATCTGGGGTCACTTATCATTGATCATATTAAGACAATCCCCTCCAAGATCAAGAATCCTTTTATCATGGGAGGGATTGTAACTTCCATTACTTTGGCCCTAGGACATGATGTATCTTCCTACACAAAGGCATAAGGAGGAAACCCAGTTGACCTACATTTCTTGACTTGCTCATTGATGATATCAGTGGTTGATCAGAAAATTTTCTACTAGGTCAACCCTCCTTATGCTAGGGTTTCACTTGAGCTCACCTACCATGCCACACCTCTCCTAGAGGTATGTGGTCCATATCTGGATTTTTTGGACATATTGAGGAGGTGTGAAGAGGAGCATCCTAGAGATACATGGCAGCAGTAGCCCAGAGATCTGCTTGAGGGGCTTGGAGAGTCACAGGTAGCTACTGAGAGGAGGAGGAGAGATGAGGGTCGAGATAATTGTAGGGTGAGGTGACATGAGGCAGAGACATCACAACAACAGCAGCAACCCACAGCAAACGCATATGACATGTCCACCATACATGTGCAGCTAGAGGGTATCCAAAGCACTCATGATTGCATACTAAGAACCCATGAGGGTATTTTGAGGGCACATGAGGGCTTTCAGCACACCCAGGATGCCATGTGGTTAGACCATCATCAAATGCATTATCAGATCAACCACTTATATCAGTTCTAGCATGCCCAGTCACACATGAACCCCCAGTGGTAGGAAGATTGGTGGAGTTCACTGTCAGCATATCAAGACAACTACCCACCTCTATAGTCAGACTACTGGGGTTCCTACTACCAGCATCCTCCACCATAGGGAGGAGCACCACCACCACAGTGATCATCTACCCTATCATTCCTAGACTTTGGTGTCATTGTGAGGATAGCATGATTTAAAAGTTTGGGGCGGTAGGGCGGTATTCCCTTATCTCATTTTCACTCTCATTTTGCATTTCACCTGCCATTTACTTCTGTTTGTTTGCTTTTGTTTTTTTAGTTTATAATTTACCTACATGCCATGTAGTTACTTACCTACAATTTTTGCATAATTTTCAAAAAAAATGCTCTTTTTGCCATGCATTGCATATCGTGTAGATTTTTGGTAATTTTTGCATGTTTTAGCTAGGATTTTCTTATTTACTGCTTTAAGTTCAATAATATAGGTGTATATGTGATTGAAGGCAACTTGGCACTATTTTGGCCAATTTTGCCCAAATTTGAGATTTCTTGCCTAAAAGTGTGTTTCAACCCAATCTCTACTTTTTGGATTAAAAATGATAACCTTGGACAAATGCAAGTGAATTATCATTGTTTATTGATAAATGGTATCAATTCTTGACTTTTTACATGTGCAACACCTCTCTTGTATTTGTGAATGTTTTGGTTGAATTGTGATTTGAGCAAGCTATGAGTTCTTAGTGCCTATGAAATCACTTGATAGAAGTATCAATTTTAGGTTGTTCACTCATTTGGTGTGAAATTGTTGGATGAAGCATTGGATCCATTTTCATGCAGGAGACCTTATGTTGAGCACGCCAGTGACCCCTCTTTGTCTCAACTCTTCACTCACCATCTTATTACCCCTCCGCCTCATGAAAGGATGCCAAAGTGCACATATCAGTTGTGGCCACCTCCAAAAGTTTGGGGTGACCACATCTACATCTCACCACTTCACTCTCATCACCATATGCCCTATCTACTCCAAGGGAAAAGAAAAAGAAAATAAAAAGAAAATAAAAGATGCCCCTTTTTAAGAGCATCTAAATAAAGAAAAGATGAGTGTGTAAAAGCACACCAAAAGCTTACCGCAATCCTTTCTTCCATTTTCATACCCATTGAGCTAGGAAACATCAAACCTAGCTCATTTTGCCCTTTTTGCATCCGTGTGGGTCATTTGGTGTGATTTGAAGCATAAGGTTGAATGCATGAAGGTGAAACATCACTCCTAGCCATCCTTGATTAACGCCATCATAAAATAGTCTACCTAGAACTACATGAAAAAAATATGGATAACTTGTGTGTTTTATGTACTATATTTTAAGTTCATATGCTTTGAACTCTTCTAATGATTGGTTTGTGAAAGTAGGAGAGGAGAGAGGTGGAATGCATGCACTCAGTCATTATTGATCCCATTCAGCAATAATCATCTTTTGTATTACATTTTTCATTTCTTGATTTTGGAAAAATTGTAGAGAGATTGAGTTGGAGCATACTTGAGGACAAGTATGTTTCAAGTTTGGGGTGGTGATTCAGCCCTATTTTAGGGCTTCATCTTGTTTCTTATTGAACTTCAATCACATTTATACCTTTTAGATTACATGTTATTTCCCTCAATATGCATATGTATATGAAATGCACTTATAGACATTGTTTGCATGTTTTTTAGGCATTTGGACCACGCTTGATGGAAGAGAGAGAGAAGGAGTGATCCTAGGGTTTCTCTACCCTTAGAGAGGCCTAAAGTGAAGTCTGATGCTCCCTCAACCAACCCCTAGTGGCCAAAGATCCATTGAAGCAAAGATGTCCAAGAAAATCCAAGGAAACAAGTCAAAGTGTTGATCCAGAGACCAGCACAGTCATGATACCACAGAATGGCCATGCTAGGACACTTGCAAATAAACAAAGCCATCTCCAAGCAAAGATAGAATCACCACAGACCTGACACACAAAATGGCTATTGTGAGCTAACCCAGAATGTCCATGCCGCCTTGCACGACTGTGTGACAATAGAGGTAGAACAGTCATGGAGTAGAGAATGGGTTGAGAATTTTGAGCAACCACGGTCGTAGAGCAAAGAACGGGCCGAGCATTTCGAGCCACCACAGCCGTGGTGACCACAACGATCGTGTTGCCTCTAGTATAAAACTGACCAATTCCCTATGACTTTCCCCATTTTTTTCCACGAACATTCCCATCCACCACGACTGTTCTCACCCCTCCCCACCATGGCCATGGTGACCACCACGACCGTGCTACCTACAAAAACCTAGATATTTTTGCATTATTTTTCCCATACTACCTCTACTTAAGCTAGTGCTTCCCCCACACCTATATATACCTATATGGCAACTCCAACACTAGGTTAGCTACCTTCTACCACCTCTTAGCTCCCCATTTTTCCCCTTAGCCATTCCACTCCATTTCCACCTCTATTCCACTCCATTTCACCATTTCCACCACCAAAACCCTAGTTTTCTAGTGTATTTCCCCTATTCCACCATCATCCCATGTCATTGCACCTTGGAGGAGTGAGGAAGATGCCTTGTAGTATCTAACGTGGAGGAATCATTCATCTACATAAAGATCCATGGCTTCTTCTATCTCTTTCTCCATTCTTTTGATTGCATTACTATGAGTAGCTAGGTCCCTTCGGTGGGCTGTTTGGGGTGTAAAATATTACTTTGATACCATGTTGGGGGGGGGATGATATGTAAACATTGTAATTTCATTTGCTAATGATTACGTTCTATTTCCATCTCACTCTTCATAAATTGCTTGTTGGTATGTGTTTGAAATCACCTAGGAATAATTGATTATATGTGTGAATTTTATGATTTGCTCCTAGGTCTAATTCTTGGATTCCTAGCTAGATACCCATCCTCCTACATCCTAATCAATCCTCCTAACCCTAGTTGAGCTATCTAAGTATCTAGTTTAGATGAAATTGGTGTGTTTGGCATGGAGCTTTCTCAATGTCAGAATGTGGGTGATGGGAGGCCTAAAACCTCACTTCCACCCCCATTACTAATCTCAGACCCCAATCATCCTAAGATCATCTAACCTAGAAACCTAGTCTTATTTAGACTCTACTTGAATTACACCCAAGCCCTAACCCAATTGAGCCTCACAATGGTAGTAGGGAGTGTTAGGGACTAGTTCCCCTATACACAACCTAGCATATACATGGCCAGTTAGTAGCTTAGGCTAATCCATTAGATTCTAGCTTGTTGTTTTGTTAGATATTCCAAATGGAATCATAATGTTCATATGTCACCCCTCACATTAATTGATAACTGCATCCCCTAAATAGCCAACATTTCCCTAAATTTCTTTAAAACCCTAGTTTCCATCTTGCTTAGCTAGTGTTAGCTTAATTAGCTCTTTTCTTGCTTAGTTAGCTTCTTTCCTTGTTCTTGCTCTATTTTTGCTAGTTTAGGTCTTTACTTGCTCTTTTGCTCTGTTTTCTAGTGTAGTGTAGTTTAATTCTCTCATGGCCTGCCTTAGAGTAGATTGTTCTCTTTCCTGTCTTACCTTGTCTTTCTTGCTCAGTAGAACTAATTATCTAGGGTTAACTTAGATTTCATTCTTGTCTTTAAATTTCTTGTTTGATCACCTTTATTTTGATCAACAGTCACCTTTAAACCCTTAATCCTAGTCTTCGCAGTAGGAACCCAGCACCAAAAACTAACCTAGATCTAGTTCCCCCTTTTCTCCCTGTGGATTGACCCTATACTTGCCACCTTATGTATACTACGACACAACCCCGTACGCTTGTGGGTTAGTGTTTTAGTAGAAGTAGGTTGTTTGAGTTTAGTTCAATATAAATTTCAAAAGTGAATCCACCATGTGCTTCTCTCCACGGAGTTGCATCCATTCAAGTCTCAATTGAGTGGTGTGTAACGTCACTGGCAAGAGCGCACCACTATACATTGTCCTAAAAGTAGTCTTAGGTATGTCATCTACCTTGATCCTTAGATGGTAATATCTTGACTTCAGATCAATCTTGGAAAACGCTGAAGCATTTCTCAACTAATCAAACAAATAATCTATCCTCGGTAACATGTACTTATTCTTCATTGTAACCATGTTCAACTATCGGCAATCTATGAAAAGACTCATACAATTGTACTTGTTATTCATGAAAAACATCAGATCACCCCTAGTGGATGTTCTCATTCATATGAATCCCTTCTTCAACAACTCCTAAAACTATTTCTTCAACTCCCTCATCACATCTAGAGCCATCTTATAAGGTGCACGTGTTATGGGTTATGTACTAGGAACTAGATTGATTTCAAAATCACTCTCTCTCAGGGGTGGAACATTGGGAAACTCATTAGTAAATACATCCTCAAACTCACACACCACATGTACATCATGGATACTAGGACTCCTGACCTTGGTATCCACTACATGTGCAAGAAATGCTTCACACCCTTATCTCAACAACATTTTCATTATCACTGCTGAAACAAGACAAGTAGGAAGAATCTTCCTATCTCCTTGGAAAGTCCAAGAGACAACACCCACATAAAATGTTGTGACTTTGGAAATACATTCCAAAACAACCTTATACTTATCCAAGGCATCCATCCCTAGGATCACATCGAACCCATGCATATCAAGTGGCATGAGATCCACTTGAATGATGCATCTTGAGAAAGAAAGAGTGCAAGTTGGACACACTTCTTGCAACACCGAGCACTGTGAAATTCATACATAGGATCCAATCTAACCAAAAACATCATCTAAGGGTTGTATTATCTAAAATTTAAATCATTTTCATCACAATAGATGGAGATTCAGTTGAAACACACTATTTGGAAAGAACATTCAGATTTGGGAAAAGATGGCCAAAATGGTGTATGTTTGCACTTAATCACATATAAACCTACTTTTAGGGAATAAAGAGAATAAAGCATCAAATCCTATCTAAAACACACAAAAAACACTAAAGAATATTTGAAACGCAATGCATGAGATAGAATGGCAAAAAGAGTAAAAATTCTGAAAAATTACTCAAAATTCATAAAAAAGAACTACATGTGTGCAAGCGGAAAGAAATCTACACTAGATAAGGTGTTGTCATGATTCAGTCAAAAAGGTGGTATAAGGTCAAATAGGTTAATAAAAATGAGAACATATGAGATAGGGCATGTACTGCCCTACCACACCAAACTTTTGGATCATGTTGTCCTCAGCATGAAAATAAATCTTTGAGATGGTAGGGTATGTGTCATTGCTTCTGAGTTAGGTCCACTAGAAGGTCTCCCTACATTGGTGGGTCTTCCTTTCGAGGTGGAGGGCTAGCCTAAGGAGGTGGAGGTCCGATTCAAGGAGGTGGATGTCAGTAGTAGTGGCCCTAGTAGTCCGCCTAAGGGGGGTATGTCTTTGGATATGTGGAAAGGGCACTCCAGTAGTCTCCCCCCCAGATGGGGATTCCTCTGTGTTTGTGCATGCTAATATTGGTATGTATGGCTGAACTGGTAATGCATATGTTGTTGATATTGCCACATGTACTATTGAATTTGTTGCATGCTATGTTGGGTCTGTTGAATGCCTTCTAGTTGTGCATGTATGGTGGACATGTTGTAGGCATTAGTTGTAGGTTGCCATTGTAAGGATGCCTCTTCTTCTCTTCTTCTCACATGGCGGGGTTGTATTTTCTACTAAATCACATTTGTCTGCCCAGCCCCTTCAGGTATGAGAGGGGCTCACTCTTTGTAGCTTTGTCTTAGATGCTCTTGCTCCTACTTTCTTAACAATTCACCTAATTCCTCAGTGGGGCCTACAATTTCAAGGAGTAAGGATGCATAATAAGGCAGCTCAAGATTGACTTTTATAAAAGGGGGTTGACATTATACATCATTTTCTTCCTTGTCATGGTGATCATTTGGGAGAAAATGAGATATTTCAAATCAACAAATTTTACTCCCTCAGCTTTGGTGAGCCCTGTCAGATCACATCCTAAGGCTAGGGCGATATAGGTCACAATCCCTCCCATAATGAAAGGGATTTTACTCTTGAATGGGATTTACCTCATATGATCAATAAGAAGTTCCCCTAGGTTGAGAAATTTCTCCTTTATTATCCCATGCAACACAAAGAGATCTTTGCATGATCAACTCCCATGATTATCATATCTTCCCACAATGGTATTTGAAATGACTTTCTATGCATACTTGAGATATGGTTTGTGGATTCTGGTGGTTTTTTTCAAGTATGAAGCTTTTTTGTCCTTTCATCCTATACCATAAGCCCACATAATCAATATTTGTTTCTCTTTCAATGTGTCCCTCATTAAATAGCTTGGCTTCCTTAGGGTTCCTGACAAAGATGTTGTTAACCTGCTAAATAGTAAGGGTATGGATCTCATTTTTGCAAACCCCATATCTAATGGCTTCCTCCCCCCTATACTTGACCTTCTCCAATGTGGCAAAACAATGTTGTGTTAGCTCCACATTTGTATCTTGTGTTGTACATATCACCTTATACAATCTAGAATCAAACAATTTGTTCCCTATGTAGTGTCTAATGTCAAGGGCATCCATTACATTTTGGCAGGAATATTGGGTTGCAATCACCCTCCTAGTTATATGCTCTAGGTAGATAGGTTTCAATGTAATCTTTCTTTTGCTCCCTCTCCTATAGTATGCACACTCAGGAATCTTACCAGTACCTTTCAGTCTATCCTCCTCAAGTGAAGCTACAATGTCAATCAGATTTGGACTCAACCCCTCCTCATCAGTGTCTTCATCTTCTTCTTCTACCTCATATGTATGTGATCCCAAGCTAGTATTAAGGTTCAAAGGCACTCTCTCCTTAGATTGCTCCTTTGGAGAGTCTTCCTCCTCATCAATCATCAAATGTCGTCGGGCTCATGATTACTATTATGGTCTCTCCATGGATGAAGAAGTGGAATGGCGTGCTAACGTAAGTCGATGCAGAGCAGGTGAAGAAGGGTTAGCTTCCCCCTTTCCTCATTGTACATGGGTGGTGACCTTTGGCTCCAAGGATTCAATCATCACATCAACATTGGCATCAGACTCCTCTTCTTCCTCATATGTCACATGGAAGTGTGGTGGATCCCAGATGAGTGGAGGCGAGAACCACTCACGGATGTTGAACATCAAAGGTCAGAGATGGAGTTTGAAGGTGATGGTGTAGGGTAGTGACAAGGCATTGAGATGTCAGTGGATGCTTTCTTTGTTCACACCTTAAACCATGTGAGTGCTTAAAAGTTGCTCTGTGCCCCTTTCTTGATGGCCTTACCCATGTTCTTCATTTCTTGGTGGAAAAGGGGAGAAAGAGTTAGGTTTTTTGGATTTTTGAGAATGGGATGAAATGAAGGTGGGAATGGGTTGGAGATGATGAATGGAGTTGTAGTGGAGGTAGGTAACTGGTTGGGAAGGTGGATTGGGGGTGAAAACTATGTTGGAGGTGGTTTGGGATGGTCCTCAGGCTATGCAGAGGTAGGGAAGCAGAAATGAATATGGTGGCTATTTGGAGGTGGTTTGATGGTGGAAAAGGAAGAAGGTGAGTGGAGGACATGAAGGAGGTGTGTGAGAGGCCAATTGGGGTGGAGTTGAGGTGGAGGAGGTGATTGGTAGAAGTTGTAGGTCATCGATCGTTCACCACGGGTATTTGGAGTCAGGAGGAAATGAGGGAAGGTCATGGTGAGGGAGTTGATATCATTAAATGTTAGTGCAATAGGCCCCCATCATGGCCTTGAAGATGGCCATGGGCAAGCTAATTATCGGTGGCACGGTCATAGTGGGTGCCACTCCTGTAGAGGCATTGTTGTTTGTCGTTGAAGTCGACCCTTGCCACACCTATGGTGGCTACTGAGCACCATGCATGTGTCAATCACCATGGTCGTGGTGATTCTCCCTCTTTTCTTCAAAATTTCCCTATGATTTAAGAAAATTGTGCCTCGCCCATGGTTGTGTATCATGGTTGGGTTGCCTTCTCAACACCACGTTGTGGCGATGGCCACGCCCATGGATGTCACTTGATGCCATGGGTGTGGTGTTTGTGGCCTTTTCTTCTCGAATCCCCTAGACTCCTTGCATGTTACCACCATGACCATTTTGTTGCACCACTACCATGGTGAGTCTTCTAAGTGTATAACTTCATAAAGACTTCATGAACCTTCATATTCTCAATGTAAATGACATGACACAAATTTCTCTCTCATTGTAGTTGTTGCAGTCATCTTCTCACTCTCTAACCTATCATCGTGCCACATTTCAAAATCTAAACAAATATTATTAGACACAAATGTGTGTGTATTTTTTGGAATCTTTGAAACTTAATAAAAAAGTATCAAAAATTGAAGGTTGGGTGCAAAAGCTCCCAAACCTAGGTGGGTTGCCTCCAACTAGCGTTAAGTTTAATGCCTTCAGTTGGTCTTCTTGATTTTTGAATTATTCATCCTCTTAAGAACTAAAAAGCATCCTTGCCATAGTAAACGGCATTCTCATGTGCATTCAAGCACATATCTTCACCAATCGGGGTCTCCTCGACTAACATGACAATATCAAAACTTTGGTTTGCCTTGTTCTGACCAACTTCAACAATGGCCTTAAATATTTGTCCATTGACAATGAATTCCTTTGCACCTTCCTTTCACATATCACAATAGGAAGGGGTACACATTCTAGACTTGATAAGGTCCTTCTCATCTAGACCTAAGCTTTCCAAGAAAGAACTTCATCCTTGAATTGTACATCCACATACAATGTTCAGGCTGGAAACTCTTTTTTTATCAACTTGTCATGCAAGAACTTTGTTCTTTTGTTATAGATTTTTGATAATTCATAGGATTCATGCCCCATCTCCTCACTCTAGTTTCCTTCTTACTCTGGTGATGTCCACATCCATGTCCATAGACTACAAAGCCCATAGCGCCTTGTGTTGGGTCTCAACGAGTAGATGGAAGTTTTTACCATACACAAGCTTGAACAGTGTGATGCCAATGGGGGCCTTGAATGTTGTTCTATATACCCATAAATCTTCATTGAGATGTAAAGACAAATCCTTGTGGTCTGGTCTCACCATCTTCTCAAGAATGAGTTGTATCTCCCAATTGGCCAACTCAAGTTGACCACTAGTTTGAGGGTGGTAAGGAGTAGGCACACAATGGTTCACACCATGTCTTTTCATCAAACTTTCAAAAGTCCTATGAATGAAATGCCTTCCACCATCAGTAATCATCACCCTTAGCACACCAAACTGGCTGAAACTGCTATACTTGAAAAAATCCCACACCAATTTGTGATCGTTTGTCCTTTTAGAAATTGCTTCAACCCACTTGGAGACGTGGTCAACAACCACTAAGATGTATACATACCCAAAAGAGGGGGGAAATGGACCCATGAAGTCAATATCCCAAACATCAACCACCTCTACTACAAGAATAGGAGATAGAGGCATCAGGTCCCTCTTTGATATAGTGCCTACTTTTTGGCACTTCAAGCAAGCTTTGTAATATTCATGACAAACCTTGAACAACATTAGCCAATAGAAACCACATTGGAGAACTTTTGTGGCTGCTTGTTTCCCACCAAAGTATCCTCCACATATGTTGGACTAACACATGGAGAGAATTTCTTGTTCCTCACTTTGTAGAATGCACCTTCTTATGAGTTGATCAGGGAAATACTTGAAGAGATGTGGTTCATCCCACACATAGTTCTTTACCATAGCAAACAACCTTTTACTCTCCTCCATAGTCTGTGTGATTGGTACTCTCCCACTATACAATAAGTTGGCTATGTGCTTGTACCATGGATTTTGAGTAGAATCAAGCAATAAGAGTTGCTCATGTGGGATTGTTTCCTAAATCTGGTACACATCATCATAGGGTGCCTAAATACGAAAGAGATGGCCAGCTACAAAATTTTCAACTCCCTTTTTGTCAACAATCTCTAATTCAAGTTCTTGGAGCAATAGGATCCAATGTATTAATCTAGGATTTGAATCTTTCTTCTCCATAAGGTACTTCAAGGTTGAATGGTCAATGTGTTGGGATTTGTGCGACTGAACAGACAGCAGAAACAAAAATTTTATCTAACCACAAACCCATAACCAGCAGATCGCATCAACAACTATGAAATAGGAAAGATGGTTTTAGCGAGGTGAACCTGGTCCTAAGGCTTGATCAGTGAATATACCTCACAGCTAGTGCGGTCTTCAACCACCTAGTCTTCGACAGTGTCTCTGCAGCTCCTGTCCTTGACCCGAACTGTAGTTGATCATCGTCCTCCTGAGCGGCAGAAACCTCCTGCCTCTATAAATAGTCCACACGGACCATCGGGAACCCCGATCGTCCTGTCCTAAAGGACACTAGAAGGAGTCATCCCCCTCTATTAGTGTACTAGTCATTGACATACTCTCCCACCACCAGTTGTCTTTCCCTAACTGTGCCTCCCTAGTCGGGTAGCACTTGCTTGGGCTCTCTCAGTTACCACAACCAGAGAGGACAACAACTTTGCAGAGCAAATGTTGTTCTAAGTTGTGTGTTTTGAGAAGCCCCATGTACCCCTCTATTTATAGTAGAGGGCAGGGTCAAGGTTCCCAGTCTGTGTGAGAGTAGAAAGGGTCTGAATTTTCCATGAACTGATTGTACTGCGACAGGCGAACCGGTCATTTCACAACTCAACCGGTCCTTTGGGCAAGTGAGCCGATCGGTACACTTTTGAACCGATCAGTTAGGAGTGTGAACCGGCTGGTTCACTTAGTAAACTGTTCATTTCACTTCCTAGACTTGCCTCCAATTGACTTTCCTTATTCATTTCGAATTAATGCAAATATTAATTCTTGTCCCAATCAAATTGAACAAGTAAAACAAAAATCTTTTCTCACAAATCAGAAAATCCAACACATGCCTGGTTGGTCCATATGAACCGATCGGTTCACCAGTGTGAACCGGTCATCTCACTGACCATGAGTCCATCCGTTCACCTAGTGAACCCATCGGTTGGTGATCCAAGTTGTGCAGAACTCAGTCAATGCAGTTATCAATCAATTTGACACTCTAATCAATTGGTTCAACACTTGAACTTGATGATTCTGAGTCAATTCTATTGATTGAATGTTTATTGAGTACCTAAACACTTTAGTAATCAATCTAAACATCATTCTTGGATAAACTCCTCTTTCATGGTAATCCTATGTGTGTGACCCTATAGGTCCCATTTCACGTTGGTAGTGAAAGTACATAACTCACTTATGACTTCACAAGCAAAGAGTGGTGCCTAGTCGCACATCAGTGCTACCCAAGTGAAAAGGAAAGTTGGAGAACAAATTTCAAACTACAATCTGTGATTAGTGTTACTGTGATCATATAGTTCCTTTGTCACTGACCATCTGGATTGAACTCAAGGCATGGAACGTCATCCTCTTCAGCATTCAATCCATGTTCCTTGACCTTTGAGCAGACTGTCTGAGATGCATGTGAATTCACATATCATATATTGAATCACATGAGTATGGCCATACATTTGTCAATCTCTCTTATCAAGGGGCCATGGATGTCATACTCCTTGTAGGTTGGAAAAATCCCATATCTATCACTCACTGTCAAAACCCCATGTGTCAAAGTCACTCAATCATTACCTATATAACACTCGTGTTTCAGGAATGCATTTGATGATGTCAAAGTGTACCCAATGATATGTGATGAGTGTAGTGATTTTAGGTCTAAGAACCACTATCACTATGAGAGATGATTGTGACTACCATTCTATGGTATCCATGTACCACTCTCATAGTGGGTCTATCTGATATATTGTTCTCTAACATATATTTGTGTGCTTGACTTGATATCATATATCATGACTAATGAGACTCTATCATTAGTCAACATACACTCTGGTCTTATGTATTACTGTTGTCTATTTTCCAACCACAGTAACATCCGACTAGGGACATAACAAGAATGTATGTACTCTTATCATACATATGGTCTCATTGTTTAGGTCCTCAACCTGAAGACATATGTCATCAAGTCACATCATTCTTTAGACATGTATCATGTATGTGTCATCATCTCATGACTGAGACAAACATCATAGATGGAGTTACCTTTATCATTATCAAATCAAGTATCATATGCCTCATTGCAATCATCACATGATTGGCTCTCTTGGCATACTATACCAACAGACTCCCACTTGCACTTAGAGTCAATCACCCACGAATCATATTCCAAGTGATCTTAACATGTCCTTCATGTTTATTCTACACAAGTGCTTTTATAGCAGGTAAGCAACATTTGCTTCAAGTCAGTATAATGCATGATTTGCATCCCCTCTTTGTACAACATCTTGTATGAGATGGAAGTACCGTAGTATGCTATCTAAAATTCCTTTGCCTAACCAATAGCTCCATTGTTGTCACAATATTTCTATTGAGTCACCAATGGTCATAACCTCCATAAGTTCATCCAAATGAACTTCTATATCCATACAATATCCTTTATAGTGTTCATAACACTAAGGTACTCAGCTTCTTATTGTAGAATTAATCAATTATCCCATGTTAGAACATTTCCAACTAACAATTCTTATTCCAAACACAATTTGTCAATTTGGAAACTTGCATCAGTGTAACTCTTTACACCCAACTCTTCCATATTACCATAACTAAGGAACAAATCATTTTAGTATTTTACAAATACACAAAGATGTCCTTTATGGTATTCCAGTAACTCTTAATAGAGTTCCACAGATATCCATTCGCCATGTCCAATATATACGACATAACTGGATATTTATATCATATTGTCATACAAGATGATGATTTCATATCTTCTTGTCATGTCCAATACATACAAGATGATAAGATCGTATATTATTGTCATGCCCAATACATACAAGATAATTTGTTCATATGTTCTTGTCATGTCCAATACATACAAGATAACAAGATGAGTTCATACGTGATAGATCCAATTGCAAATTCATATGGCATCTATCCATGTGTTACTTATTCTTCATAAGAATTGGGACACTTGGCTCTTGAGAGACTAACTCCATGGAACATGGACAGGTTTTCTCTCATCATGTTGAACCCTTTCAACATCTTGCCAATGTATGTTCTCTTTCTTAGGTCAAGAAGCCCTTTTGATCTATCTTTATAGATATTGATTCCTATCACATAGTATGCTTCTTTTAAAACTTCATAATGCACTTTGTTGCCAGGTTTTAATATTTGCAGTATAAGGATGTTATTCCCCATCAATATGTGGAATATACATATGCTCCCACTAAATTCTTGTAATCACATATTACTTCTTTATTCTGACTCAACTCAAACTCTTTGACTATCTTGTCAAATAGAAGATCCCAGATCTGAGGTGCCTACTTCAATCCAAAGATTGATCTATGTGGCTTTATGGACTTTATTTGTAATATGGGTTTATAAAACCTTTAGGGTTGTATCACGTACACATCCTTCACAATATTCCATTTAAGGAATATGGTTTTGTTATCCATATGCCAAATATCATAGTCACATTAAGCTACAATAGCAAGAATTATCTTAACAGATTTATCCTTGGTAACTGTTGAAAAGATTTGATCATGTTCAGTGCCTTGAACTTATTAGAAACTCTTTGCAACCAAATTACCCTCCATGTTAGTATTATTCTAGAAGACCCAAAAGTACCCTATGGGTTTTACCACCTCATGTGGATCAACCAAATCCATACTTTGTTGTTGTACATGGAGTCCATCTTGGATTTCATGGCTTCAAGCCATGTCTCAATTTCTGACTCTCACTAGTTTCTAGGTAGACTATTGACTCATCATATGATCAACTCACCACCTTCTTGTCCATAAGATATCATATATCTTTCAAGCTCTAGGCGTGTTCTACCAGAACCATGAGTTCTGTGTATTACTTGAGGAACATTGAGATTCCACAACATTTTGTGATTCCCGGTGTGCCTCTTTTAGCGTTAAGCATGTGCCCAAAAGGAAATTTGAAGTTTAGCTACTAATCACGTTCTGATTCATCAAGGTGTGATTCCTTCTTTTTGATACACTTCTCATGATACACTATCATTGTGTTTTAGTTGGAGTTCATCATGATACATTATCATGATCTTCCAAAAGGTTCTCAAACTCTTGGTTCAAAGTATTTCTATATCGATCATATCGAAATTTAGTACTTATACCAAGTTTGTTATGTACTTCATTTATGATCTCCTTGAACACTTTGAGAGATTCATGTTTGTATTTCATTAAGTACAAAATACCATATATACTCATGTTATCAGTAAATATAATGAAGTACCATTGATTACCTTTAGCATTTATTCTAAAGGTCTATATACATCAATATGTATAATCCTTAATAGAATAATTGTTCTCCAACTACATCTACTGAAGAACCTTTGGCATATTGCACAATGAATGAGATTAGCATGACTCTATTGGTTCAATAACCAAAATGAGTCTGGATAACCATCATATGGATTTCTAGAAATGCAATTCTCATTTATGCACTTCAAATGACAATGCTATAGGCATTCAAGTTTGAGTTATCATGCCATTCATTACATGTTTCATACACATTTGTCTCTTTAACTATCAAGTATAGTTGATGAGACATAGGCATTGCCTTCATTTCATTACACTCTTATCCAAACAAGATGTATGATGATTTCATTGATGGTAGATGTATAATAGCAATTCACTAATTCTATTATATGCCTATGAATGTCATATTGTAACTGTAAAGGCAGAAACTCTTTCTCCACACAGTTTCTAGCTTACTTCTTCTCAGGTCCTCAAGTAGAGATCTCTATCTCTTTCATCTTCCTGAGATCCTCTATAAAGAGGTTAGTTCCATTTCCTACTTACCCGTCTCCATATGTTGAGTGATGAAGACTTGGACCCAAGCTTGGGCTCAGAACACTTCTTGACCTTTCTTTAGTCTATGGACTTTACTCTATCATTATCACAGGTTTTGTCCTTTCTTCATTCATTCTTTGGCATCAAAATGCATAGCACTTCAAACAGTGGTCTATCCAAGTTTCTCAACATTTGATAAACTGGCTATATGATTCACACAACTATTTGTAGAATCATATGTTTGGTCAACTCTTGACCTATAAGAAATCATAGTTAATCTATATGCACAATCACATTGAGCATATGAGATTATACTTGATCTCCATCTGTCTGTTTATACTCAAACTCCACTTTGAAGACATTATACCTTTCATTCTTTACATGATTCTTAAGATGTATAACCATCTCAAGAATTTCCATGCTTCAAGCTATTTATGCAACTCATAGTTCATATAGCTCATCATAAGGTTCTCGATGTCTTAGGAATCATTGGCATACTTCAAGTAAGCATCCAATGTTAGCCTTAGGCACATTAGGAGTGGTTCTACTGGCTCTGGTCTTTCAAGGACTTTAGACTTTACAGACACTATTGAGAACACTTCTCAAAGGTCCCAAACCAGATCTGAAATTTTATCCCATCTATGAACTGATCTAAATGATAATGTATTTATGTTTGTCATTTGGATTCTACAAAAGCATTTTGCAACTTTTCAAAACATTTTTTATTTGTTTGATTTGATTAATTTTACGATATTAATTAGTCCTTTAATTAACTATTTCTCCCACTATTTTGATCAAATTGATATCCCTCACCATCAATTTGAAAGATTGCAGTGTACAACCTTCTAGTGAGCCAAGATCCAAAACAATTGAGTTATTATCCGGCCAACGCCAGCATCCATAATAAATTATTAAAGTAGGTAACATTTACCAATTGCATCATATGCAATTCTTGGATAGATGATATGCACAACTCTTTGCCATAGTCATCTCCATGCCTCTAAGTGCTTAATCTCATTAAGACCACTTAGTTAAGCCTGACCCAAAAGCCAACACGATAGGAGTGCACCCCGCTTAGTGGGCCCACACTACTACCATCACACTACCACGAGATAGACAGCACACCACCCTTGGGATGCCCACGCTTGTCGATTAAGCTTTTCATGTGTGTTGCTTATGGAAAGCATCTAAGACTTAATATTATATTGAGGTATTTGGTATTTATATACATATACATATCTAATCACCACATATATAGTATGTATCATATACATGTTATATCCCACAAGAAAACATGTGAAGCGATAAAGCAATGATTATGGCCATCCTATTGTAATTCCTTGAGCCATAAGGAATTACGGTCATCTAGGTCTACATCATATGCAACAACCTATAGAAGATGAAGTCTTGTGCTTTAGCCGTTCTGGGTTGATCATCTCATCCCATGACTGATCGGCTCGCCTCCCAGTCAGTTGGTTGGGTTTCACCAACCGATTGTTTGGCTCCTCCAGGCGTTCGGTCTATCAGGTCATCGTGCACCTCGTCAAGCCACCATCCACTCATATCACACCATGAGATGGTCATCTCGATCCACCAGTCAATCGTCTCGCTCCAGGAGACGGTCATCTCAGTCCTCCAAATGCTCATTTCGACACCCTCCATTCTTCGACATAATAGGAAATAAGCTATCCTACTTTACATATCTCTTTGGAAAACACCAAGTTACATTCGTGGGGAGCAAAGGTAGAAGAGAAGGCTCGAGTTATCTCGAGTTACATCGGGATAGAAGAAAGGACTCGGTATGTACACTGAGATGCAAACAACCACTACCAACCAAGCACATACATAGGGATTTATAGGCCATAATCATGCAACACATCCACCATCAAAACCGTTTTGGGGTGACGTGTATCGATTGCATATATATACCATACCATATATGTATATTGGGATTTGTGGTGTTTAATTAGATATACAAATTAACCAGTTTAAGTATTCACATCACATGCAATAAATAAATGGCAAAAAATCAAAAAATTATCGTATTGATTAATCCTAAAACATGGTATGTTGACGTGGCTTTGATACCATTGTTGGGTTTTATGGGACAGAAATGGCAACGGAAATAAAAAAATTATCTACCAGCAAACCCATAACCAGCAAATCACATCAACAATTATGCAATAGGAAAGATGGTTTTAGTGAGGTGTACCTGGTCCTGAGGCTTTCTCAGAGACAATACCTCACAACCAGTGTGGTCTTCAACCACCTAGTCTTCGACGGTGTCTATGCAGCTCCTATCCTTGACCCAGACTGCGGTTGACCATCGTCCTCCTAAGCAGCAGAAACCTCCCGCCTCTATAGATAGTTTGCACAAACCACCAAGAACCCTAGTCATCATGTCTTGAAGGACACTAGAAGGAGTCATCCCCCTCTGTCGGTGTACTAGTCACCGACACACTCTTCCGCCACCAGTTTTCATCCTGTAGTTGTCTTTCCCTCATTGTTCCTCCCTAGTCGGGTAGCACTTTCTTGGGCTCTCTCCGTTACCACAACCAGAGAGGACAACAACTTTGTAGAGCAATTGATGTTCTGAGTTGTGTGTTCGGAGAAGCCCCATGTACCCCTCTATTTATAGTAGAGGGCAGGATTAGGGTTCCCAATTTGTGTGAGAGTAGAAAGGGTCTAGATTTTCCATGAACTTATTGTACAGTGGCAGGCAAACCAGTCATTTCACAACTCAACCGATCATTTGGGCAAGTGAGTCGATCGGTTCACTTTTGAACCGGTCAGTTGGGAGTGTGAACTGGTCAGTTCACTTAGTGAATCGGTCTATTTACTTCCCAGACTTGCCTATAATTGATTTTCCTTATTCGTTTCGAATTAATGCAAAGATTAATTCTTGTCCCGATCAAATTGAACAACTGAAATGAAAATCTTTTCTCACAAATCGGGAAACCCAACACCTGCTCGGTTGGTCCATGTGAACCGATCAGTTCACCAGTGTGAATCGGTTGTCTCACTGACCATGAGCCGATCGGTTCACCCAGTGAACCAGTCGGTTGGTGGTCCAGGTTGTGCAAAACTCAGTCAATGTAGTTCTCAATCAATCTGACACTCTAATCAATTGGTTCCACTTAAACTTGATGATTCTAAGTCAAGTCTATTCATTGAATGTTTAATTGAGTACCTAAACACTTTAGTAATCAATCTAAACATCATTAATGGATAAACTTCTCTTCCAGGTTAATCCTATGTGTGTGACCCTATAGGTTCCATTTCACATTGGCAGTGAAAGTCCATAACTCACTTATGACTTTAAAAGCAAAGAGTGGTGCCTAGTCGCACATCAATGCTACCCAAGTGAAAAGGAAAGTTGGAGAACAGTTTTCAACCTATAATCTGTGATTAGTGTTACCATGATCATATATTTTCTTTGTCACTGACCATCTAGATTGAACTTGAGGCATGGAACTTCATCCTCTTCAACATTCAATCCATGTTCCTTGACCTCTGAGCAGACTGTCTGAGATGCATGTGAGTTCACATATCGTATATTGAATCACATGAGTATGTCCATACATTTATCGATCTCTCTTATCAAGGGGCCCTAGATGTCATACTCCTTGTAGGAGGGACAAATCCCATATATATCATTCATAGTCAAAACCCCATGTGTCAAAGTCATCCAATCATCACCTTTATAACACCCATGTTTCAGGAATGCATTTGATGATGTCAAAGTGTACCCAATGACATGTGATGAGTGTAGTGATTTCAGGTCTAAGAACTACTATCACCACTATCACTATGAGACATGATTGCTACTACCATTCCATGGTATCCATGTATCACTCTCATAGTGGGTCTGTCTAATATACTGTTCTCTAACATATATATGTGTGCTTAACTTGATATCATATATCATGACTAATGAGACTCTATCATCATTCAACACACACTATAGTCTTATGTGGGAGTTTAATTTTATTTAATTAACCTAGGTTTCTAGCATGAGAGTGTTTAGTGTAATTGGAAACCAAAGGTAGGAATGGGGAGTAGATGTAAGGGTATTTCACCTCACATTACTCACCATCTAGATTTTAGTAAACTCCTATGAAATTACACTAAACAATCCTACACTAGGTACTTAGATCTCACACCTAGGAGTAGGATAAGGGATATATGTGTGGGAAGATGGGTTGTTAGATAGGGATCCAGTAGTTGGACCTAGAGCAAATCCCTATATAGCATCACATATGCCATATTCTCCTAGACTTAGGTGGTTTCAAGCATAAACCACAAGCAATTCGTGCTACAAGCACCAATCATGCATAGAACCATGGGAAACAATATAAAAGTAGAAATCAATCATCATAGAATGAAAATATATAGTTTTATAAGATATATTCCCTCAACATGGTATCATAGTAACATTTTAACCAAAAAAAGCCCACCACTAGGGGCTTAGCTACACATGATCAAACAAAATAACAAAAGAGAGAGGATAAGGATGAATATAGCCATAAAAATTTGTGGAATATCATCCTTTCTTCACCTCCTATTTGAAGGAGCTAGAGAACCTCCCTTCAAGGTGCATAGATGGCATGGAAATAAGAGGTTTTATGGTAGAAACTCAAGAAAACTAGGGTTTTAAGGTGTAAGAAGGTGGAAATGGAGTGGGTGATGGATGGGGTGAGAGCTCAAGAAAGCTAAGGGAGGTGGAAATGAATGTCAGTGAGCTATAAGAGTGGCTAACCTTTGTGCTACAGCTGTCACCCTAGTATATATAGGTGGTGGGGAAGCATTGGGTTAAGTGGTTGAAATAATGGAAATGTAGTGGAAAATTTGTGGGGTTCGGGAGGCCACCACGGCTGTAGTGGATGAAGGTCAACCTAGTCATGGTGGAGTAGCACAAGTGAGGTGGAAGTGGCTAAAGTGACCGATTAAAATGGCACTTTGGGGGTCAGCGGACATGGTCGTAGTAGGCACCACGGCCGTGGTGGGTGAGTGGTGGCACGGGCATGCCATGGGCACAGGTGTGGTGGATGGAATTTCCATAGTCATTCTAGTGGGGGAGGTTATTATTGATGATTCTAGCCATGGGCAAGGTGAATCTGAAATGCCATGGTCGTATTGAATTCCATGGGTGTGGTGGTTGAATTCCTGATCATTGTGGATGTTGCTCGCCACAGTCGTGGTGGCTGACACATGCGAGGTGGCTCTTAAGTGTCGCAGCCATATTGATGGTGATGTGGTACATGTGTTGTTTTATCTTGGATTGCTCCTATGACTCGGGCATTTTAACCATGGCCATGGAAAGATACCATTATCCATTTTGAGGGCCTAGGTGCATATTTTTGCTCCTAAGTCCTTCAATTGGCTGATCCTAGCTTTAGACATATTTTTACCCATCATGGGATGCTTGGAGATGATCTAGGTCCTATCTTGAGGTGCATAAACCCAAGGATCCTCTCCTTTTATCTCATTTACATCTAATGCATGTGCAAATTCCTGAAAAACACACAAAGAAGCAACCAAAAGTGCATTTCACATGAAATCACATATTAGGAGAATAACTTGCATTCTAACAATGTTTAGATGTGACAAGAGTGCAAAAAAACACAAGATGAATTCCTAAAATAGGGATGCATAAAGCATCAGTTAAAATAGACATATAACATTGATTTTGTACTGACATCTAAGTTGGTGAAACTACATTTAAGGACCTTCTGTGTTGGTTTCTAGGGTAAGAAAAAATCGACCACCCAAATTCAGTGTCAGTTGCTATGGAAATAGAAACCGATGACACAGAGCAACATCAGCATCATGAAACACTCTGTGTCATTGGTTCTGCATAAAGGAATGAATGTTAAAGATCGAATCATAGTCATCGGGTTTTTTATAGCAACCATGTCGCACAGACCCTCTGTGTTGTTGGTTTGTGTTAGAAGAACCAACAATGTAGAGTTATACCCTGGCTTGGAGGTTGGACAGCATGGACTTTCTAGGTATCATACAATGATGTGGGATGGGTAGCACAGTCGTGCTATGTGGCATGATCATTTTAGAATATCTTTACCATCATGTTTTTTGGTAAAACCAACAACCCAGATCTATAGCTTGGGTTTTTTATAACAACTGACATCATATGTATGTTTTTTATAGTAAGTATTCAGACTTATTATCCAGTTGTTTAGCAGGATGTAAAACCTACAGTTCATTAGAACTGTAAGTTCCATCTTGTGTTCAACCTAACAACAGGATATCATACCTACAAAATTGGCAATAACAAACACATACAAATGGTCCAAATCCACAGAATTCATTCACACACATGCATTTCCAATCTCATCAACACTTAATTCTATACTTATTACATTCTCATGCACATACACTGTAACATCCCTGGCCTGGGTTATGCTTAACCCTAGATGATTTGCCTAATAAGCTGGAGTAGATGCTTAATCTTATCTTGTGAAAAGTAATTAGGACTCAAGAGGAACTTATATTTCAATTTTAGTCCTTTTTGAATAATGTTGAAATAATGTTTTACTTGATTTGGACTAAAGTGCAAATTACCCAAGTTGAGGAGTTAAATTGCAAATTGTGCATGACAATATGTTCCTCATGTGTTGAAGCATCATGAGAATGAAGATGTTGCAGAGGTATGGTTTGTGGTAGTCTGAGTACCAAGAAAGAGCTGATAAAGCAATGTTTGTGCATTAAAACCTAGTTTTGATATAATGTGCAAATTACCCAAAACCTAGGGTTCAATATGCAAATTACCACTTCAATAAGGTCCCTAAAGTTTCTTGGCATCATGTAGAGAAAAGAAAATGAGAGGGGTGCCTTATTTGAATTAAGTTGGAGGAGAGAGAATCTTGATATTAAAATAATCAAGATTTAAGCCTAAGTGCAACCCTAATTCAATTTAGTGCAAAAATAAATATATTAATTGAAGGGCTTTCAACCAAAATTAAAATGTTTGGATTAATATGTGTTTGGATTACCTTGAGCTATGCAAGGACCACGAAATATCCCAAGGAGGTGAAAACTCCACTCACCATTATTATAAGAAAAAGAATTTCCACTCAAATATGGAAATTACTATTATAAGGGTTAAGGTGCTTAATTTATTTTCCCTTAATTCTTGGATAATGGAAGGAATATCGGTGGGATAGAGATGCCTTTGTATGAAAGAAACCAAGGGGGGAGTTGTGGCAAAAAATGTGGAATTAAAAGACTTTTATAAAACATTTTCTCTCTCATCAATTTTCTTATAAAAGTACCCTTTCCAAGCCAAAATAAAGGCTTTTTCGGATCCCTTTCTTCTCCTTGCTTGGAAAACGACCAAGGGAGCTAGGGAGGACCATGAGGACGACCCCCAACCTGTTGTTAAGGTTCTTGACCCTTTTCATCTTGATTCCATGGTGGAAATCGAAAATAAATCATTGATTTCTTCTTATTTCGATCTCCTCTTCAACCCTAGCCAATCTTTTCAACCAAAAGTTTGAGGATGAGCCTAGGGGGAGTTGAAAAGCTTCATCCACCATTGTTGGCGTGATCTTGGAGCTTTGGAGCTCATTTGGAGGCGGGTTTTATAACTGGAACCCTTAATTTTATTATTACAATCAATTCCTTATCAATTGGTGATCATTTCTGCATTTTCGAAATTTAACTTGGTTGATTGATGCAACCACCATGGAAATCACAGAAAACTTCATGGGTTTGGAGCTTGATGATGATGACATCATCATAAGCACACACCTCTTCAAATATCTAGGGCAAACGGTTTCAAAGGTTGGGTCCAAATGGTTTCACCAAACTGTTTGGTGACCAAACGGTTTGCAAACCGTTTGGAGGTTTGGGTTCCAAACCGTTTGAGATGGTTCACCATTTGATATGGTTGACCATTTGAGGAAATATGCTGTGGTACTTGGATATTGATCCAATGGTTTCAATTATTTTGATATTGAAGGTTTCAATTGTGAATGATTCCTTAAATGCAAACCCTAATCGGCTAAGTGCTGAATTTTGAATTGACTAAGTTGATGTTTTGGGTTGATTGACCCAAACGGTTTCAAAACCATTTGGGAATCACCCAAACGGTCTCAAGACCATTTGGATGTCAACCAAGACCGTTTGTAGGTCTAGGTTTGAGTATGGTTGGGTATTTGATGATCCAAAGATACCAAATTGAAATGCAATCAATTGTTGATTTGATGATCAATCTAATGATCCAAACCCTAATTGGATGACATGGATTTTGATGTTGGAATGGGAAAACGGTCTCAAAACCGTTTGGAGATCATCCAAACGACCTCAAGATCGTTTGGGGGTCATTCAAGACCGTTAGAGGTCAGGTCATATCATATAATGATGATGGTTCATTGATTTCAATTGAATTGGTTCTACAATGTTAACCATTGATGGTTCTTCAGTTTCAAAACCCTAAGTGATGGTTTCTTGATTATCAACCCAAGTTCAATTGGGTTCAAAACCCTAAATTGAAGGTCTAATTGAATGGTGATTCAGTGGTTTAATTGATGAATACTTTAGTGGTCCAATTGATAGTTGGTGCATGGGTTGGAACCTTGAATCGATTAAGTGTCGAAGACCCTTTTTGGTCCATTCAGTTTTGAGAGGGTTTGTACCAAAGGTTCTTAAGACCATTTGAGTCCAAACGGTCTCAAACCGTTTGGAGCCTCAAGTTCATTCGGTTTCAAGATGTGTTGTCTAAACAGTTTCAAGCACCTACTTTGCTAAACGGTTTTCAAACCATTTGAACCTATTTCTCAAGACCGTTTGAGGCCTAAGTGACCAAGACCTTTTAAGGTTCAAATTTGTTAAACCATTTGGACACCTAATATGATCAAAGGTCAATTATATAATTGATTATTAATGATGTAGACCGATGATGATTATGAAGGTTAACCCTAGCTATGTGTACTCAAGTGAAGAGTTGACCTAGATTGATCTTGGAATATTTAACACCCTAGAGGGAGAGAGAATGGGAGAGATGATGGCTTATTTAATAAGTCCTAATTCTCTCATTATGAACAAACATATAATCAGGGTTTGATCCATAATATGAGATCATGAAATCTTCATTGAAAAGATTGATGTACCTTGATCCTAATTTAGGACAAGGTTATGTGAAACCCTAATTTAAGGGCAAATCTCATTGAAACCATAATCTGGGGTGATGATGTAACCCTAACTTAGTGTAACAATGTAAGAAACCCTAATTTAATGGGAATTGTACATCCTAACCCTAATATGGGTAATAAAGTATGAGAAATCCTACTTGGATGTGAATGGTAAACCTTAATCCCTAAAATGGGTTAAAGGTGCATGAAACCCTAATAAAGAGTAGTGCTACTAATTCTATGAGAAGTCCTATCACTAGGTGATGTGTTGTGAAATCCAAATTTCACATAATACTAGGTGAAACCCTGATATAGAATGATGTTATGTGAAACTCTAATGAAGAGTGATACTAGGTGAAATTCATATAATATATGAAAGATGCTATGTGAACCTCAAACTATAAATATGGAGAATCCTATTCCTAATAATGGAATAGTGATTAATGTTTTGACAAATGTAACACCTAGAGAGGTTGATAGTGGATATCCTTATATCAATAGTTCCTAACTCAAGGATGCGTCCATATTATTGGCAATGGTTGTATATTCTAAGTGAGTGTCTAATGACCAATACATTACATGATAAATGTAATGAACTGATATATATAGTATTAGGATGGGGAATACCATAATACAAGCTAAGTGGATGAATTCATTTATGATAAAGGTGTTGAGGGAAGTGATACATCAAGATATGATAAATATCACATCCAACACCCCAATACTGAATTATCTTGATGTGTTTCAAATCCAATATAATTGGATAAGTGACATATGAAATGTGTCATGTCAATTGTTACATTGAGATGTAATGCACCTTGATGAATGTAGGCTAACATGCCTTATGAAAAGGTTAATCCAAATCAATAGACTCTGATACAATCATATTCTGATAAAGATGAGAGAGAAACTCATACTTTGTGTTAATAATACATTCAATGATGAATGATGAGAATAAATAAGTATGTTTGAATACTTATGATATCAATATTGGCTTCTAGCTGTGAGAAGTAATGAAATAGGTTTGATCATTAATAATATGATCTTAAGATCCCAAGTGGTTATTTATGGAAAACCCTAATGAAGGGTGCTGATATAAAAGAGATACCATGAACCCTAAAGAGGGAATAGTGGTATTACTTAGTGTTGTATGGTTCTGATATGAAAGAGAAACCATGAACCCTAAAGAGGGAATGATGATATTACTTAGTGTTGTATGATACTGATATGAAAGCATTATAATTTTTATCATGAATACTAATTATGCAGGAATGATGAGATGGAGAGCATAGCCAGGTATGGGCTATGATGCCTTGTATATTGAGAATGTTTTATAGGCTTTATAAGCCTTCATATGCTTTGTTGCTCAGTGAGAAGTAATCTGAAAATTAATGAACCATGTGTGTCATATGATGTTTTAAATATTGAGCTTGATTATGAGATTTATAAGCCATAATATCCCTTATTGACTTGAGGGGGTAATAAGAGATGATATGAGCTTTGTATACTATGTGCAATGCTTTGTGTAGTAAGAATCATTGAGTTTTGTGCACTATGTGCAATACTTGGTGTAGCAAGAATCATGATGTCCTTGGTCAGATGATCTACAGGTATTAAGTTACCTAATGAGTGGTAATAAGTATCCTATGATGAGATATGGGTTCAAATACCCAGATGCTATAATCATGATGATGAACTTGTTAAGAAGTGGAAATGTACTTGTTGAGTTAAGGGATTAAGATCCCAATACTTTGTGAAAAGAGTATGGCTACAGGCCATGACTCCACAATGACAATGCCAGACATTAGATATATGATCTAAGCCTGAAGAGAGTTAATGGTGTGGTAATGATTCTGTAGTGAATAAATGTTATACATGTTCTTCATATTCCTTAATGGATAAGTGACATGTTGCTCTTTCAAGTTATAGCTGCAATGTTTTAGATAAGAATAATATTCTAATCTGTTCAACATTGAATTAACTGTTGTCAAACAAATATGATTCCTCTATTCATATTTATCTTCTTAAGTTGCAATAATAATGTTAATGGATGAGAGTTATATCTCTTACTGGGGAAATTTACAATTGTCTCACCCCCGTGGGAACTATATTTTTAGGTGGTCGCGGACGAGGAGATAGGAATCCTTCAGTAAGAGAAGGACAGCAACAGCAGCAGTAGGGACAGCAGTGAAGTCTCAGGTGGAGACACTGGTTGTTATGCCTTGTATAGATGTAGATAGAGTCATATGTTTCGTCTCTGTACTCTCAGGTCCTCAGATTAGTAGTTAGTGCTTTCGAGATTTTGGCTCAGTGCCTCGAGATTTTCATATTGTCTGTGCTTAGTTTAACAGGGCAGCTGATGCTTGTAATTCATAGAAAGAGATGATACAAGATATGTACTTTTGAAAACAGAATGTAAATGTGTTACTTTTGTTCTATGTGAGAAAGTTTTCATTTGATGGACCTCTTGGTAAAAAGGTTTTAATTTTTAGTGATTGTCGGTAATCCGCTACTTAGAGAATGCTTCTGCATTAGTTAATTATGTTTTTTGAGTTGTATGCCACAAATAAGTGGTATCAGATCTCTAGGTTCACTGAGTCTACAGAGACATAGGACTAGGTTGTTGAGTCTATGTTAGTGTCCTCCAGTATACCCTACAGTGACTTCTGCTTATGCAGAAGAAAGGGTGAAGTTTAAAAATGACTGGAGAACATGAGGAACACATTTCTAAGGGCAATGTTGTTGCACCAGGAGAAGGTGCATGGGACCAGGCAAGAGGAGAACAAGTGCCTGAGAATTCCCATCTTGACCTAATCAGGATAGAGAATCCTATGTTATTCTCTTGAAGGGCAGGTTAGGACAACAGTGATGCAAATAGAAGACTGGATACTAGTATTACAACCTAGGTTACCAGTCTTCAATGCGGAAACTTTGGGCTTTGAAAGGGTTCCTGAGTGACATGGTCATGTTGGAACAATGGAAATGTGGGAAAGATTAACATATGGTAAGAAAGTAGAATCTGCCATAAGTCTAGAAAAATAGTACATTTGTGATGGTAGTGCCCAAAGAGGGGCAATAAGCTGAGATTTAAGGAAGGGTCTCTATAATTTTAGAGAGATTTGCCTAGTTATTCTGAAAAGCCAAATTTTTTGGTGTCACCAGTGCAATAAATGCCTAGTGCACCAGGGAAGTAGCCACTAAGTAAAGGCAAAAGAAACAACATGAAAGAACTAGACACTATGTGTTGAGTCAACCTAAAGTGGTAGATAACCATGAAGGGTAATAGTCAAATGAAATATATTCATTCCGATACTTCATTTCATGATTCTATGTGTTAAAGATATGAAAGTAGTTGTTTTTTAACTTCCTTTGACTAGTCCTATAAGGACACAAGGAAGATGAGAATCTACATTTTACTCAGTATTTCCTTAAAATGCTTTATAATCTCTCTTATCTGTGTAATGAAATATGAGATATAGAAGGGATGCCTGAAGAAAATTCAAGAATGGAAAATCCTATGTGTATAATGATATGAAAAGTGAGGAACATGATAGTAAATAAAGTGCATACTACCTAATCCTGCAATACTTGTATACCCTGGCCAGGTATATGATTATTGTAGATAAGGCAAGTATGAAACTCTTAGATTGTTATCTTTTTTTATTACTCTGATCAAGTAGTCATTTTGAAACAATCTAGAGAGTATAATGAAATTAAATAGGAAGAGCTAAGTGAACTTTCTCAGTGAATTTTTCCCAAATAAATTACTCAGTGAACTTTCTTAGTGAATTTTCCCAAACAAATTTCTCAGTGAACTTTCTTAGTGAATTTCTCCAAATAAACTACTTAGTGAATATTCTCAGTGAACATTCTCAGTGCACTTTCTTAGTGAATTTCTCCAAATAAACTACTTAGTGAACATTCTCAGTGAACATTCTTAGTGAACTTTCTCAATGAATTTTTCCAAAACAAATTACTTAGTGAACATTCTCTGTGAACTTTCTCAGTGAATTTTTCCAAAATAAAGTACTTAGTGAACATTCTCAGTGAACTTTCTCAGTGAATTTTCCCAAATAAATTGCTCAGTGAACTTTCCCAATTAAAGTGCTAAGTGAACTTTCCCAAACAAATAAAGGATTTCTGGGTGAATTATCTCTGTTAGATATATATATATCTCTTTTTATTCTTGGGTGATGATAGAAGTATGTTCTTTTATGCTTCTTCCTTTCAATAATATGGACATCATATGTTAATGGTTTATGCTCTGCATAAACATTAACATTGATAAGGTTGAATGAATGAAAGGAACTTTGTGTGGATTACATATCCATGATATCTCCATGATATTAAGATATTATGTGAAGACTTGAGGGTATGATAAATGAATAAATTTGTCCCTCCTTTTTCTTGGGATTTCGAGGACGAAATACTTGTTAGGGTTTATAATTTGTAACATCCCTGTCCTGGGTTATGCTTAACCCTAGATGATTTGCCTAATAAGGTTGAGTAGATTCTTAATCTTATCTTGTGAAAAGTAATTAGGACTCAAGAGGAACTTATATTTCAATTTTAGTCCTTTTTGAATAATGTTGAAATAATGTTTTACTTGATTTGGTCTAAAGTGCAAATTACCCAAGTTGAGGGGTTAAATTGCAAATTGTGCATGACAATATGTTCCTCGTGTGTTGAAGCATCATGAGAATGAATATTTTGCAGAGGTATGGCTTGTGGTAGTTTGAGTACCAAGAAAGAGCTGATAAAGCAATGTTTGTGCATTAAAACCTAGTTTTGATGTAATGTGCAAATTACCCAAAACCTAGGGTTCAATATGCAAATTACCACTTCAATAAGGTCCCTAAAGTTTCTTGGCATCATGTAGATCAAAGAAAATGATATGTGTGCCTTATTTGAATTAAGTTGGAGGAGAGAGAATCTTGATATTAAAATAATCAAGATTTAAGCCTAAGTGAAACCCTAATTCAATTTAGTGCAAAAATAAATATATTAATTGAAGGGCTTTCAACCAAAATTAAAATGTTTGGATTAATATGTGTTTGGATTACCTTGAGCTATGCAAGGACCACGAAATATCCCAAGGAGGTGAAAACTCCACTCACCATTATTATAAGAAAAAGAATTTCCACTCAAATATGGAAATTACTATTATAAGGGTTAAGGTGCTTAATTTATTTTCCCTTAATTCTTGGATAATGGAAGGAATCTCGGTGGGATAGAGATGCCTTTGTATGAAAGAAACCAAGGGGGGAGTTGTGGCAAAAATTTTGGAATTAAAAGACTTTTATAAAACATTTTCTCTCTCATCAATTTTCTTATAAAAGTACCCTTTCCAAGCCAAAACAAAGGCTTTTTCGGATCCCTTTCTTCTCCTTGCTTGGAAAACGATCAAGGGAGCTAGGGAGGACCATTAGGACGACCCCCAACCTGTTGGTAAGGTTCTTGACCCTTTTCACCTTGATTCCATGGTGGAAATCGAAAATAAATCATTGATTTCTTCTTATTTCGATCTCCTCTTCAACCCTAGCCAATCTTTTCAACCAAAAGCTTGAGGACGAGCCTAGGGGGAGTTGCAAAAGCTTCATCCACCATTTTTGGCGTGATATTGGAGCTTTTGAGCTCATTTGGAGGTGGGTTTTATAACTTGAACCCTTAATTTTATTATTGCAATCAATTCCTTATAAATTGGTGATCATTTCTGCATTTCTGAAATTTAACTTGGTTGATTGATGCAACCACCATGGAAATCATAGAAAACTTCGTGGTTTTGGAGCTTGATGATGATTACATCATCATAATCACACACCTCTTCAAATATCTAGGGCAAACGGTTTCAAAGGTTAGGTCCAAACGGTTTCACCAAACCGTTTGGTGACCAAACGGTTTGTAAACAATTTGAGATGGTTGACCGTTTGAGGAAATATTCTGTGGTACTTGGATATTGATCCAATGGTTTCAATTGGTTTGATCTTGAAGGTTTCAATTGTGAATGATTCCTTAAATGCAAACCCTAATCGGCTAAGTGCTGAATTTTGAATTGATTAAGTTGATGTTTTGGGTTGATTGACCCAAACGGTTTCAAAACCATTTGGGAATCACCCAAACGGTCTCAAGACCGTTTGGAGGTCAACCAAGAGTGTTTGGAGGTCTAGGGTTGAGTATGGTTGGGTATTTGATGATCCAAAGATACCAAATTAAAATGCAATCAATTGTTGATTTGATGATCAATCCAATGATCCAAACCCTAATTGGATGACATGGATTTTGATGTTGGAATGGGAAAACGGTCTCAAGACCATTTGGAGATCATTCAAACGACCTCAAGATCGTTTGGGGGTCATTCAAGACCATTTGAGGTCAGGTCATATCATATAATGATGATGGTTCATTGATTTCAATTGAATTGGTTCTACAATGTTAACCACTGATGGTTCTTCAGTTTCAAAACCCTAAGTGATGGTTTCTTGATTATCAACCCAGTTCAATTGGGTTCAAAACCCTAAATTGAAGGTCTAATTGAATGGTAATTCAGTGGTTCAATTTATGAATACTTTAGCGGTCCAATTGATAGTTGGTTCATGGGTTGGAACCTTGAATCGATTAAGTGTTGAAGACCCTTTTTGATCCATTCAGTTTTGAGAGGGTTTGGACCAAACAGTCTTAAGACCGTTTGAGTCCAAACGGTCTCAATACCGTTTGGGACCAAATGGTCTCAAACCATTTGGAGCCTCAAGTTCATTCGGTTTCAAGATGTGTTGTCTAAACAGTTTCAAGCACCTACTTTACTAAATGGTTTTCAACCCGTTTGAACCTAATTGGTCAAGACCGTTTGAGGCCTAAGTGACCAAGAGCGTTTGAGGCCTAAGTGACCAAGACCTTTTGAGGCCTAAGTGACCAAGACCTTTTAAGGTTCAAATTGGTTAAACCATTTGGACACCTAATATGATCAAAGGTCAATTAGATAATTGATTATTAATGATGTAGACCAATGATGATTATGAAGGTTAACCCTAGCTATGTGTACTCAAGTGAAGAGTTGACCTAGATTGATCTTGGAATATTTAAAACCCTAGAGGGAGAGAGAATGGGAGAGATGATGGCTTATTTAATAAGTCATAATTCTCTCATTATGAACAAACATACAATCAGGGTTTGATCCATAATATGAGATCATGAAATCTTCATTGAAAAGATTGATGTACCTTGATCCTAATTTAGGACAAGGTTATGTGAACCCCTAATTTAAGGGAAAATCTCAGTGAAACTATAATCTAGGGTGATGATTTAACCCTAAATTAGTGTAACAATGTAAGAAACCCTAATTTAATGGGAATTGTACATCCTAACCCTAATTTGGGTAACAAGGTATGAGAAATCCTACTTGGATGTGAATGGTAAACCTTAATCCCTAAAATGGGTTAAAGGTTAATGAAACCCTAATAAAGAGTAGTGCTACTAATTCTATGAGAAGTCCTATCACTAGGTGATGTGTTGTGAAATCCTAATTTCACATAATACTAGGTGAAACCCTGATATAGAAGGATGTTATGTGAAACTCTAATGAAGAGTGATACTAGGTGAAATTCATATAATATATGAAAGATGCTATGTGAACCTCAAACTATAAATATGGAGAATCCTATTCCTAATAATGGAATAGTGATTAATGTTTTCACAAATGTAACACCTAGAGAGGTTGATAGTGGATATCCTTATATCAATAGTTCCTAACTCAAGGATGAGTCCATATTATTGGCAATGGTTGTATATTCTAAGTGAGTGTCTAATGACCAATACATTACATGATAAATGTAATGAACTGATATATATAGTATTAGGCTGGGGAATACCCTAATACAAGCTAAGTGGATGAACTCATGTAAGATAAAGGTGTTGAGGGAAGTGATACATCAAGATATGATAAATATCACATCCAACACCCCAATAATGAAATATCTTCATGTGTTTCAAATCCAATATAATTGGATAAGTGACATATGAAATGTGTCATGGCAATTGTTACATTGAGATGTAATGCACCTTGATGAATGTAGGCTAACATGCCTTATGAAAAGGTTAATCCAAATCAATAGACTATGATACAATCATATTCTAATAAAGATGAGAGAGAAACTCATACTTTGTGTTAATAATACATTCAATGATGAATGATGAGAATAAATAAGTATGTTTGAATACTTATGATATCAATATTGTCTTCTAGCTGTGAGAAGCAATGAAATAGGGTTGATCATTAATAATATGATCTTAAGATCCCAAGTGGTTATTTATGGAAACCCCTAATGAAGGGTGTTGATATAAAAGAGATACCATAAACCCTAAAGAGGGAACAGTGGTAATACTTAGTGTTGTATGGTTCTGATATGAAAGAGAAACCATGAACCCTAAAGAGGGAATGATGATATTACTTAGTGTTGTATGATACTGATATGAAAGAATTATAATTTTTATCATGAATACTAATTATGCAGGAATGATGAGATGGAGAGCATAGCCAGGTATGGGCTATGATGCCTTGTATATTGAGAATGTTTTATAGGCTTTATTAGCCTTCATATGCTTTGTTGCTCAGTGAAAAGTAATCTGAAAATTAATGATCCATGTGTACCATATGATGCTTTAATTATTGAGCCTGATTATGAGCTTTATAAGCCATAATATGCCTTATTGACTTGAGGGGGTAATAAGAGATGATATGAGCTTTGTATACTATGTGCAATGCTTTGTGTATTAAGAATCATTGAGTTTTGTGTACTATGTGCAATACTTGGTGTAGCAAGAATCATGATGTCCTTGGTCAGATGATCCGAAGGTATTAAGTTACCTAATAAGTGGTAATAAGTATCATATGATGTGATATGGGTTCAAATACCCATATGCTATAATCATGATGATGAACTTGTTAAGAAGTGGAAATGTACTTGATGAGTTAAGGGATTAAGATCCCAATACTTTGTGAAAAGAGTATGGCTATAGGCCATGACTCCACAATGACAATGCCAGGCATTAGATATATGATCTAAGCCTGAAGAGAATTAATGTTGTAGTAATGATTCTATAGTGAATAAATGTTATACATGTTCTTCATATTCCTTTATGGATAAGTGACATGTTGCTCTTTCAAGTTATAGTTGCAATGTTTTAGATAAGAATAATATTCTAATCTGTTAAACATTGAATTAACTGTTGTCAAACAAATATGATTCCTCTGTTCATATTTATCTTCTTAAGATACAATAATAATGTTACTGGCGGAGAGTTATATCTCTCACTGGGGCAATTTACAATTGTCTCACCCCCATGGGAACTACATTTTTATGTGGTCGCGGACGAGGAGATAGGAATCCTTCAGTAAGAGAAGGACAGCAACAGCAGCAGTAGGGACAGCAGTGAAGTCTCAGGTGAAGACACCGGCTTTTATGCCTTGTATAGATGTAGATAGAGTCCTATGTGTCGTCTCTGTACTCTCAGGTCCTCGAGTAGTAGTGAGTGCTTTCGATATTTTGGTGCAGTGCCTCGAGATTTTCATATTGCCTATGCTTAGTTTAACAGGGAAGTTGATGCTTGTAATTCATAGAAAGAGATGATACAAGATATGTACTTTTGAAAACAGAATGTAAATGTGTTACTTTTGTTCTATGTGAGAAAGTTTTCATTTGATGGACCTCTTGGTAAAAAGGTTTTAATTTTTAGTGATTTTTGGTAATTTGCTGCTTAGAGAATGCTTACGCATTAGTTAATTATGTTTTTATGAATTGTATGCCACATACACAATTCTAGAAAATACACGCAATTCCATTCTCAATTCCATTCTCATCACATGTAAAAATGTAATTATCATTGTAATCATTCTGCTTCACATTCATTCAGAGACATACATATATGCACACATCATTCACATATGCATCAATGATTCACTTGTATCAAATTTAAAGTTACAAAAAGTCCTAACAATCACACGTATATAGAAATAATGACATCAAAGTTTAAAATACTCATATTTGATATCAAATCCAAATTGACTTCCTTAACAAAGGCATCTATCCACACTTCTTGTACCTCATTTAGCTCTTCTTTTGTATAGGCCATGTCGTGTCATGAAGATGAAAAGAGAACAACAAAGCTTAAGATTTTTTATTTGAATGTCTATATTATCAAATGAGACTATTTACTTATGATGATTTAGACTATATACATTACCTTTTGTATTAAATGGATGTTTAGTGCCACGTGTCTGACAACCAGGTCCATATACCACATCGTGTAGTATATTTATCTTGTATAGGGCACTATAAACTTACAGTTATGAAAAAAATTAATAAATAATAGTAAGCATAGTTAGCATATATATGCATTGTACCTCAACATTCATCCAAGTTAATAATTTCCTTTTTATTATAGCTTTCCTTGAAAACTTTATACCCCTATAAGTTAAAGTAATATATTTAATTGAATTAGTAAATAGTCACGTATACATTAATATAGGTTGACGAAAAAAATTACTTATGTCGCTAATGCCATTTTCATTGTGTGTTCCCACTCCCTATCTTGCTACCTGAAGGATCTAGATAATACACTAATAGTGTCTCAGGGAAAATTACCAACAACTCCCAATGCTTATTATTGGGTAAACAAAGGCAAAAAAAAAGAAAACTCAAATTCCACAATAAATGTGATTCATAAGTCAAAACTATAAATAAAATTCCTAAAACTTACCCAACATTGAAAGGATTTATAATCATGCTTTGTCTCACAATACCCATATATTTAAATGTGGTAGAGCATTAATCACTAACATATTTTGGGTCTTTCTCTACACAGCTAATCAATGATGGAACTATAAATGCCACATTGGTTAATGTGAACTATCCACACACCATATATAAGTAGTTGCAAAACATATATGTATGGTTTAATATATAAGAATTCAAATCAACATATTTTTTCACATATATAGATTGAGGTATTTTATCGTAAGATTTCACCATATAAAAAGTTATATCATTGTTATATTCAACCAATCATAAGTAAACATCTCCACAATATGTCAATAATAAATTACTATCAAGATTTTGTAGCATCATCCTAGAAATGAACCATCATAGCTGACCATTAATCTAAATTGTGTAACCATAGTATCAACATCCTATATTTAGGACCTAGAAATTTGAATAGGTCATTTATAATCCAAGCATACAATTGAGGAATTGAAGGAGGAAATGTAGGGGAATTCTAAGGTACTACGATCTACATGTATTCTAATATATTTGCCAATTATATACACAAATAGAAAAGAATTGCAAATACAAATATAATGTCAATTTATCACACATTTTCATAGAAAACTCCAGGTTTGGTCCATAACCAAGTCATTATATGCATCTCCAATTGTGTCCTAATTGAGGTGGGCATACGGCAGTAGTGTCAATCTCTAAGGTGGGTAGATAAGTCTGATAGTCACATGAATGCATTATCAGGCAATGGAGCACCATGAATGTGTCACCTGAAAGGGGTGGGAAAGTTGTTACCAGTCCAACAAAGTTGAAGCCAGGTTCTAGCAGTGCAAGCCAACATAGCCTCAATGCCTATAATTTTATATATAGTATTATATGTATTCAGACAAAACATATTATAAATTCACCTAGAAGATTATTACATCACAAAAAACTTACAACAGGCATGCCTTGCGGATCCAAGGAATTACTCACAACCACCTATGTTTGAGGAGGGTCCACCTAATAAGAAGAGTGGTGCGGTTGAGATACTGGTTTAGGAGGTTGAGACTGAGAAGCATGAAACTATATTATTGATTCCTCTATTCTCTTTGCATTCACATATTGTACCTACTATTGTGAAAATCCTCCTTCCTTGATAGATTTTCACTTTTTCTCTGATGCCCAAAAAAGGATCTTATATTGAGACCAGCCTCAGCGGCCCTAACATAGCCATGATGCTTTGGAGTACCTAGAGAAATCGTCAATTCATCCTTTTAGCCCTCAGGAAAGAGTTTGCCTTCTTTCATTTGCTTGTAGAGATACCTATAATCATCATCTATAGTAATAGGTCAGTAAAACATAACAATCAAAATCAAAAATGCCATGCACTTTGAGAGTTGAATCTTATCATTTTACAGCCACCTCAGCAATTTTAGGGTTGGGTATTTCTCTAGAGTGCCTTGTCCTCTCACCTATCCACTGCTCATAACGAAGAAAGGTATAGGAGTAGTAGGTGACTCAACAAACGCAAGAGTAGGTTGCTTTGAAGAAGAAACTTCTAGTCTTTGTTGGTGATGCCTCGTGTAGCAACACCGACCCAACTCGTGGTTGTGTACATTCTTTGCACGCTTTTCTTTTTTAGCATCAAGTAAATCTTGGTTAATCCAAAACATATCTTAATTGTATAATAGAATGAGTTCATCTAATTAATCATAAGAAATTACTTTAATAGAGGAGGCTTAATATCTTGAATCTATTGGTTTGTCTTGAAGCAATAAATGCTTCCCACACCTTCAAGTCAAAATAGGATGACTGCTCCGTGGAAGACTTCTCCTTCTTCCTAACACTCATTATGATTTCTCTTATCAGATTTGTCCTATAATTCATTAATGCTATGACCACATTTGTGCTTAATTGGTAAACTAGGGTTTACCTGAATTATTAATAGTTCAGTTGTGGTAGATCTTTTTAGATGATCTATGAAATGAATGGTTTATAAAGATAAACTAGAATATGTGTATGTGATGATTGAATTGTAAATTTAAAGAGTGTATTAGACATTTAGATGATCAGAACACTGTAGAATCCTCACAGGATGAGGCATGCATTGTGGCGAGGAAAGGTTTCCCGACTGGAGGTAGTTTAGAGCAAGTTAAGATGGAGCGCATAGTAGGGTGTCGGGGTCTTAACCAATAGGGAAGACTCGTTATAGTTGTCTGGTACCAAACACCAACTAGGGATGTCAGTGGTACCTGTGTTACATGGTGTAGTGATCAGTGGTCAGTAGGTCCACTGATGTACAATAAACCTAAGTGCTTTGACTCACTTCCTAAGTACCCAGGTTGAGAGGTGGAGTTTGAGATTGGGAACCTCTTCCATTAGCCTCCGAGAGGTAGACATCCCGAGGCCCACTGCAGACAGGGTCTTACTTGAGAAATCTTAGGAACTTGGGCATGCTTATAAGCCTTGTACAATGAGATCGTAGCTTTCTATGATTCTTTCACATGTTTTTGTAAACCTCATGTGGGTCCAGGGAATAATAAGATGAATGAGACGTTATCCAAGTGTCTACAGTTATTCAATTATTCTTAAAGATAAAATGAGAAACAACTATTATTTTATATTGTTGTTTCAATTGGAGATGAATAGAAATGCTCTTATATGTTTGAATTCAGATTATCAATTTGTAGAATACATATTAGAAATGGTGTGTATCATGAAGTTGCTTCAGTTATTTTTTTATATTCATTATATCAAGTAGACCAGAAGTTATGCTTAAATGAGTTTGCACTAAGTTGATATTCTTTCCACATGTTTGGGATGCATCGGAGTTGGTTAATCCTGAGTAACTATTGGCTTCAAGACTACAGGTTCAGCCAGGTTTGGCTGACAGGGTTTGTTACTAGGATCTAATGACTCCTATTAAATATATAATAAGAGTAGATCCTAGATAAATTAGACCCACATCATAGTGAGAATGGACATACACTACGATGTTGATATATGAGGAAAAGACTAGAATAGAAAAGAATAAACTAGAACTGATATCTAAGATCCAACTTTGGGGCCTCAGATGAGAAACACTAAATTGGTAATGAAGGAAGAAGAAATATAAATACAATACATACATTAGCATGTATCATACAAAATGAAGAAGAAAAGATGGACAAATAGAACTGAACTATATAACTAATTGAGGCACTTTGCCCAATCTAAAACCAAGGAAAAATAAGAGAAAACTACATGAAAAGCCCATATAGGAAGAATCAATTAGAATGAATGGATCAAATAATCGAGAAAAGTGTATTTATGTACTCTACAACAAAGGGAAAATAGGAGAAAAGATTTAAGTATACAATAAGTACATGGAAGTGAAGTTCAAAAGAATGAAAGTGAAGACAACTAGATGAACATGTAAATTATAAGACTATGATAAGAAACAAAGATGAAACAAAAAGGAAATGATAAAAATGATGAGTTTGATTTAGAAAGGTAGGTTACATGATATAATGGAGAGAATGGAATGTGTACTTCTATCGTAAAGTTTAATGCATTCATCCTTACTAGAGTTTGAATCAAAGTCTCAATATAGTAGCAACCTAGTTTACATCAAATGTATTCAATGGATTCCTAGTGATGAAATGGAACTATTTCTCAAAAGAAGAATAAAGATGTCGATAAATAAATGAAAATCTCAAATAAAGGTAAATTGTATTAAAAACATAAAAGCTTGATTGAAAAGAAAAGTATGATTGACCCATGCATGAGTTGTTATTCGAAATGAAGGAAAAGTAATGTATTATGCTTAAGATGAAACTAGTAGGGAGAATATTGATTTAGAATTAAAACTAGATAAAAATAAAAGATGATAAGAAATTATATATGGCATGGAATACGAAATCATACACAAGAGTAAGAAACATGATCATAAGAAATAAGTAAAAGTAAATAATGACATAGGAAAGAGTAACAAATAGGCAGTCGGTGATAGAAAATAAAAGTTGGGCTGAAACATGAGGGAGAAATATAGAAGATAAAAGAAAGAGATAGGGAGATGAGATAAGATGCTAAATAGCTAGTCTTCTTGTCAATGAGTAATTAAACCTAGATACCAAAAATATATTAAGTGAATACTTGAAAATTGCAATTCTAAATCTTAGAATCATCTTCTCTTTTGTATCCTCCCTTAGGAGAGTATGTGGGGATGAAGTGGTAAGTGAATGGATTCTGAATGATACATAACCACCATGGTAGACATGTCTACTAAATATATTAATGGCACATAACATGAAGATGAAACCCTAGTAAGGTAAATAAATAAGTTAGCCTATCAGAAATGTCAAGTATGAGAAAAGAAAATCCAAGTGGTAAAGATAAGGAAGACTTTAGTAAACCTCAAGAGAGCTAAGGTTTGCATATCAAAATAAGGGAGTAAAATCATGTCACAATAACATCATATTATTGATAAGGATCAAACCCTAAATACTTTAGGGTTGTAATAGTTCAAGGGATATCAATAGTGATTTGACCTTGAGAATGAACATCTCTATACAATAAAATCCTAAGATCATCAATATGAGAAGAAAATAGCAGTTATAGTATTCTTGGGTTTAGAGTTTGCAAATGTGAAAGATAGATAAACAATATGGAAATGAGTATGAACAAAGGATAAGAAATATATTTGAAATTTAAGAAGTGTGAATTGAACAAAAGGAGAAGTGCACCATGAGCAAAGTGTAATCTAAAATAAACTCTTGCAATGATAGAAAGAATGATGAGTAATCTATTCTTACCTTGAATGTTTCAATGTTAGGGATGTTTATTCAATATGATCAAAATGAGAAGGATGAGTAAGAATAAGTTGTAATGCATAAGAAGATAAATTAGAGAAAACAATGGCTTTCAGCAAAATGTGAATTTATTTTAAATAAGTATAGTTTATTGAAGGTATATAAATGGATGAACTTTTGTTTTACATATATGACTTCAATTGTACATGCATGAGAAATATACTAAATTGGAATGAGTGTTATGGTTTTAATCATTCATTTGAGTAGTCTGACTCAGTTTTATACAATTATTGTTACTTCTAATTTTGTATCTTATGAGTGCTTTTCTATTAGAATGGAAAAATAGCAAAATTCAAAATAGAAAGGTCAACTGTCTTTAATAACTTTGATGTGATGCAAAAAATGAGTATAGATTGAATTGTATGAATTAAGATAGTGGGATCAGATTACCAGTACTGAGGTAACTCAACAGGGTATGGCATGAATAAAAATGGATGTTTATCTTTCTCTTTCCTATTATTGATCGTTACATAGAAATTTCTTTTGCTATCATTGAGAATGCTTGCTTTAAATCTATTGTGATTAGAAGAGAAACAAAGTACTCAATGTTGAAAAAAAATATTCTAATATGAAATAAAAGAGTATAGTGACACATAAGATTTCAGAAATTTAAAAGAAACCTTGAATGTACGTTGGTTGTAAATTTATGTTTTGAGGACTAAACTTTTTAAGGGGGGTTATTGTTATGACTGCATTTGTGCTTAATTGGTAAACTAGGGTTTACCTAAATGATTACATGTTTAATTAAATTGAAGATCATTTAAACTTGATTAATGATGTTAGCTCAATTATGATGTTTCAAACATAACAAGAAAATATAAGCATGATTATAATTTGAAAAATTAGGGTTTGATAAATGTAAACCCTAGTCGGCAAAAACTAGGTTTTGATAGTACATGAATATGGAATTTGATCAGGATAGAAGTGTGGTAAATGATTTTTCATATTCTTTATGTAACTTGTATTTAGTTGAAGTTTGGATATGATATGGATAACTCACTCATGTATGCTAGTGCAAAATTTCAAAATATTTGGATGTTCTTTGAATGTGGTTCTCGGTCAAACTATACTTCGACCGACCATGCTGACAGAGTACTGTTCAGTAGTATAGTGTTTGATTTTTAGTTATTTATTGGTAGCTCAAAATGATCTGAAATTTTTAGTGAAGCTCTGAAATTATATTTTAGACATAAGATTAAATTTTTGTAACTTTTGTAGGAATTTTAATCTCTAAAATAAATGAATTTCAATAACATTTTTATGACAGAAAAATATGCCAAAATAAGAGAAAGTATAGTGAGGGGTTAGTGTGCAATTTACCCAAGTACCTCAATTGCTCTATATGATTGATCTAGAACCAAATGAGCTATCATATTTCATGATACATTCCATAGAAATGAAATTCTAGAGAGAGAGGAGAGCTAGAGTTTTGAGAGGAGAAAGTGGTGAAGAAGTTGACCTAGGGTTTCACTTCCCGAGATATGATGAAATCAAGTTTGGCTTCTTTGCATAGACTTTCATGGTGAATGTTCTCTAACACATCAATATTCTACCCCTCCTTTGATTTAGTTCTAATTGATATCAAATCTTCCCATTTTCTCACTCTTTCTCAATAAATATCCATTTCTAGGGTTTCTAAGCTGAAAGGAAGAACAAACCGGTGATTTGCTAGGATTTTGATATGGATTCAAGATTTTAAGAGATGGGCTATGTTTTTAAGGTGTTATCACACCTTATTATGAGTGGGTACTTTCTTTAAATAGTATATTGCATGAAATTGAGTTAAATCTTCAATTTCTTCGTAAGTGACTACAAACCCTAAGTTGTCTTTTAGATCTAGTTGCTGTAAAATGATATGAAATGGATTATTCCTCTGTTTGATGATTTAAGATGATAAGATCATATTATAAATGGATACAATCCATCCTAATGAAAATTTCCTAAGTAATTGTAGAGGTTATAAGAATAAACTGAAATTTAGGGTTTTTGGCTAGGTTGAAATTGTTGTATAATTAAATAAAGAAATTTGTCTCTTTGAATCTCCTTGTTTATGAATGGTTATTTATCTAAATGCAGAGTACATATATGTCAGATACTATCTTGGAGTGTTTGCTTAATATCTCAGTAAAGAGGGTGAAACCCTAGATGAGTGGAATGTTGAAAATAACAAACAGATATTGTGAAATCCATATGAAGTGCTTCTCTTGACATCTTAGACTTTATTTATTAGATGTTATTCTTGATGTGTGATTTCTCAGTGAATGACATGGAAACCCAAATTCAGCTCAATTCTTGGGTTTCATACATATGTTGATTGTATATGAATTTTTGAAAGCAGTCTTTATTCAGTGAATGTGTATGACGCATTTAATCCTTATGTGAGTCAAGTGATAAGTGAATGAGGTAAATAAAAACCTAAGGATAAGATGTTCATTGAATCAAGTGTTTTGATATCAATGTTTCTCAGTATGAGACGTGGTGATGCTTAATAATTCAGTTGTAGTAAATATTATCAGATGATCTATGAAATGAATGGCTTACAAAGCTAAACTAAGATATGTTGATGTGATGATTGAATCATGAATTTAAAGAATGAATTAGACATTTAGATGCCTTGAACACCATAGAATCCTCACAGTATGAGGCATGTGCTGGTGGGAGGAAATGATTTCTCGATTGGAGGTAGTTCAAATCGAGGTAAGCCAAAGCACACCAGTAGGGTGTGGGGGTCTTGAATAGTAGGGTAGAATCCTTACGGTTGTGTGGTATGACACGATTTTACCGTGTGTAGAATGCAAGTGTACGTGTCAATGTAATATAGGCCTTTGTGAGGCCTGAGTCGAACTCAGGGACACTGAATTGTCAGAGACTACTACTAACTACTCGCAATCAGCTAGACCGGTTAAAAAGTTGATAGTTGTTGTAAAATTAAAAGAAAATGAAATAAAACAAAACAAAGTAATCGATTAAAGGTTTAGTTTAATCAATTCAAGTGGAAATCTTTAGGATTGCGGTTTCACTGTGGGTTTTCATTATATGAATTTCTATATAGTCACTCAGATTCATCTCTCTATCTGAGTAGTGGCCTGTAATCAGAATTTCCCACTGTCATGGTACAATTCACTACCTATGTCTAGGTCGGTTCCACCGTCGTAGTAACCTATACCCTAAAATAAGTGCATTAGAATCGGTATCTAGGTATCCACCATTAACCGTACACCACCTTGTTCAAGGGATTTGTCAATTAATGTGAATTATGTCTCTTTTCAACCATTAATTCTTCTTTCAAAGTAATTAAAGGCATTAGATTATTATTATGGTGATCAAGCATAACAATATAATTGAGAAAATGAAATCATACCACGGATTTGAGAGAAAAAATGATGAATTACTATGATAAAATTGTCATACAATGATTTCCCAGGCTACTCCTGGTCCTAAAGATAAAGGGGATTACCCTCGCATGTTCATCTCAGAGCAAAACATGGTAGAGACAAAGGGACACATAGGGAAAAACGTGAAACAAGAATTGAACCCCCTGAACGGAGGAGATCCAGGCACTCCTTGGCATAGAATATGCGTTCTCCCGCCTTTCGGTGGTGGAAAACGTCTTCTTCGGCGTCCGGAACGGATGGGGCATGCTTCTGGGCTCCGTACTTCTCTCCACACCTTCTCGGGACATGTGCAGCGGCTAATGATGTGATCGATTGCTCTTGGCCGCCGTCATTAGGAATAATCACCGAGTTAGGTTGCCAAAATATCACAGTCGTCGGATTTAGAACGATCTAAAGCAAACTTGTATCTGACGGTGTCGATACTATCGACGCGGGTCGATAGTATCGACTCTACGCGTTATCGGCTGGTCTCCTTTTCTTTTCTTTGTCGCGACTGATGCTAACTCAATACCATCGACGAGGGTCGATGGCATCGACTCTCTTAGGCATCGCTTTTGTCTTTTTCCGTCTCTAAAGCTCCTCATGTCAATAGTATCGACTTTAGGGTCGATAGTATCGACTGTCTTCTCGCCAGCAAACTGATGGTATCTCGATACCATCGACTTTTGTGTCGATAGTATCGACTCTATGATACTCCTTGTGGCTGGAAACTTGTGGTTGTGTCAATGGTATCGACCACTGTCGATGGTATCGACAGCAGCAGATGTTCGTTTTTCCTGAAATTACAACACAAAACCACATAAGCCGAAATAAAACATCTTATTGTACTCATTTATGCTCAAAACACTAAAATAAGGGAGATTTGACACTGAGAAGGATCATAGACCAAAATAAATGAATCATGCAATATTAACCACCAAAATGACCAATAAATGCATAAAACACAAGTAAAATATGTCTATAAATGCGACTCAAAATCATCGCATCATGGTACTCAACACCAACTGGGGATGTTGATGGTACCTATGTTACATGTTGTAGTGATTATTGTTCAATAGGTCCACTGATGTACAATAAGCATGTGGGCATTGACTCACTGCATGAGTACCCAAGTTGAGAGGTGGAGTTTGAGATATTTGGTCACTCCCATTAGCCACCGAGAGGCAGATGTGTTGAGGCTCGCTATAGATAGGGTCTTACTCATGAGATAGGCTTAGGAACATGGGCATGCTTATAAGACTCATATAGTGAGATCATAGCTTGTTGTGATTCTTTCACATGTTATGGTACACCTCATGTGGGTTCAGGGAATAATAAGGTGAATGAGAGGTTAACCAAGTGTGTGCAGTTATTCAATTATTATTTGTATGTTTCCAAATTATTAGTTTTCTCTGTGATTAATCAAGCATGTTCATATATTGATTGACTCTTTTACATATCTATAGCATCATTTTATATTTATGTTTAATCTTTTTATAGATTACTACCATTATAATTGATATCAGTTGCTCAATAGCATATTTATAATTATATGAGTGCTTTAAATTATTTCTTTGAAGTACTCATTCACTGAATGAGTAGGCTCACCCCTATACTCACAATTTTTAAGGATAATTCGTAGACTGAAGATCTTATTTCATTAGAGTAGATCTTCCACATCAGTTAAGTATGAGATTAGTTAATTTCAAATGGTCCTTGTCACTCTAGATCCTTGTATAGTAGTGAGAGAGTTGTATCTGAGTGTATCTTTGTTTCCTTAATAAGAGAGAATGTATCTGATTATCATGTTGTATGTTCATGGAAGTGTGAGAAATATAATGAATGTTTAAATATGTATCTTTACTGTTGAAATCACATTAGTGTAGTCAAGTTTTAAATTACCTTGAATATTTAGATTATGTGATTGAATGTGCATAAAAAAGGAGTTTGAAATCAAAGAGAGAATAAATAAGGGTGATTGAAATTATGTTTAAATCCTCAAACATATGCCCTAATCTCATGATTAGTGGTAATCGTGGGATGTGGGTGTAACAGTTTGGTATCACAACTTAGGCTAAGCTGTCAGGAACCACTAGGATAGAAAGTCAGACTTATAAGAGTGGAATTTAGGAGGTGATGTGTCTTTAGCTCTGGGAGGTATGAGTGTTTGGATATCCTGGCTCGGTATATGAATACCTATGTTGACCAGTATCAAGATACTCTATCTATTCCTCTCTAGATCCCCTAGCCAGGTATGTAGAGGAAGGATGGGCTAGAGAGAAACCCTAAAAATATTAAGGTTAGGAGATCAAAAAGTAATGAAGGAGTAAGAGCTTAAAGATAGAATGAGATACAAGTATTATTTTATATTGTTGTTTTCATTGGAGATGAATAGAAATGCTCTTGTATATTTAAATTTAGATTACCAGTTTGTAGAATATATATGGTTCTTTTAGAATATTGTGTAACATAAAGTTGCTTTAGTTATTCTTTATATTCCTTATATCAAATAGACCAGAAGTTATGTATGAATGAGAATGCCCTAAGTGGATATTCTTTCCACATGTTTTGAATGAATAGGATTTGGTTAAGACTGCAAGACTACAAGTTCGGCCTGGTCTGGATGGCAGGGTGTACTACTGGGATCTAATGACTCTTATTAACAATATAATAAGAGTAGACTCTGGATAAATTAGACTCACATCATAGTGAGAATATACATACACTAAGATGTTGAAGTATAAGGGAAAAACTAGAATAGCTAAGAATCAACTAGAATTGATATCTAAGATCCAGCTTTGGGACCTCAGATAAGAAACCCTAAATTGGAAATGAAGTAAGAGATAATATAGATACAAGACATACATTAGTATGTAACATGAAAAATGAAAAAGAAAGTATGGATAAAGAGAACTAAACTATATAACTAATTGAGGCACTTTACCCAATCTAAAATCAAGGAAAGATAAGAGAAAACTACATGGAAAGCCAATATAGAAATGTTGGCTAAATCGGACATTATTATAATCCCTTTATTTTGATAATGACAAACATTTCATTCTTGTGGATCTAACGTTCTACTTGAGTGTTGTAGGATAAGGTGGATGACAAACACTTGGAAGATCTATATGCTAAAATTGCTTTAAGTCATGAATGTAATCAAATGTAAAAACTTGTACAAGTATATAATGTACCAGTACTTAGACATCATGTAAATCAAGCGTTAGATCTTCCCTAGCCAATCACAACACTTAGATAGGTCATCTCCTAAAATAGTGTCACAACTGCACACTCATACACACACTTGGTACTTGGTTTAAAACATTGAAAAAGGGTGAATCTCGGTCGAAAAAATTCTCGACCGAGACACTCTCGGTCGACAAACTCTTCGACCGAAAATGACCCAGGTAGCTGTTAAACACAGTAGACAAGGTAGTTGGGAGTTGGATTAGAACGTTATATACACTTGCTCCATACAGTCTCTCGGTCGACAAGTCCTCGACCGAGAAGGACTCTCGGTTGATAATTCTTCGACCGAGAAGAGTTCTGTCTGCACTTTTCAGAGTTAATTAACTAGTCGTTGTTAAAGCAACTAATGGTTACCTAACGGCTAGTTAAGCACTAAGAACCCCCTAGAAAGTGTCTAGAACGTCCTTAAGCATCCATAGGCCATTCCTATAAATAGGACAAGCCATAGGACACCAAAAATACACTTGTACAATACTTGAGCTTACATACTTGCAATTGGCAATCTGTTTTGAGCAATTGAGCAATTCTAGTACTTGCTACTCATTCCCTTTGCTCCAAATTCGTGTCCTATAGGCTACCATCTCCTACCCACTAAACCTACACTTCCATACTCATTGGTTAGGAGATCAATACGCTTGATATAGGAAATCAAGCCTTGTGCTTCAAGTGGTAATTGTAATTTCTGTTTCCCTTCTTGTTCTTTATTATTACTTGTACTCTCCTTGCTACTCCTAGGGTTGGAGGCTACGGATTGGAGAGAGCTTTGATCTTCTTGGTGGAGAAGGAGATCTTTGGACTACTTATAGAAGGTTGTCTCAATGGGAGGCTACTTCAAGAGGAAGGCTACTTCAAGGGGGAGCTTGAAGTTACTTCAAGGAAGGATGCTTCAAAGTTGGTGAGACTACTTCAAGGTGAAGGTTGTCCAAAGGGTGTTGAAAGTGTTGTAATTTTATGTAATATCCTTGCGAGGTAATAAAATTAAATACTTTCAAAATCCCAGTTGGGTAAGCAACCGGGTAGTGGATTGACTGCCTTAGTATTTGCTAAGGTTGGAACCACTCTAAACACCTTGTCTCCTTATCTCAATTGTGATTGTTTGAGTTAAATTATATTGAATATCCATAAAACCCTATTCACCCCCCTCTAGTGGTTTTTCAATTGGTATCAGAGCAGGCTTCAAGGAGCTCTAATAGAGTCTTGAAGAATGAAGGGTAGTGGTGTCTACAACCACAAGCAAAGGAAAAGCATGGACCAATCTTCAACAAGTTGCAATTGGTGCTTAGGAACAAGGCACACTACACCTAGTTGTCCATGGAGGTCAAAGAAGGAAGATGTGCATAAAGAATGCCTTATTGCTACAATAAGTGAAGAAGAAGAAGAAGAAGAGGTAAGCCTTTTTTATTTACCTAAAGAAGAGCTAATTGCTAGTCTTGAAGAGACACATAATAAGTATATTGAGTGCAAGAAGAAATTAAAGAAATCTAATAAAGCAAATGATGAGTTACATGCTAAACTTCTTGCTCTCACATCTGAAAATGATGATCTCAAAAAGGTTATTGAAGATCATGATATTAAGCTAAAATATGTAGAAGCAAATTGCAATCTTTTTTCCCTATAAAAGTTAAACTTGCAAACTCAAGTAAATGATCTTCAAAAACAACATGTTTTGTGTACACATCTAGATTATGATATTATTGTGAAAGAAAGAGATTCCTTGTTATCTAATCTAGATCAAGCAAAGTTAGACATCAATAAGAGAATGGATGAGATTGTTAAGCTGCAACAAAAAGTTAGTAGTTTGAGTAATAATGATACCCTTGATAAAATTTTAAATTATTCTTATCGTCAAATTGGAAGGAGAGGACTAGGTTATAATCCTAAAGGAAAATCTTACAAAAAACCTAGTTGGAGAAAGACACAAATGCTAGAAAATCAATATATGTATGTACCTAGAGGCAAATATACACATGTACCCAAGAACAACCTAGAACAAAATCATAGAAAAAGATATGAGGTTGATTCTATATGTTGCCATTATTGTTTGCATCTTGGCCATTATTCTTTCTCATGTCCTTACAAGAAAAAGGATGTTGAGTTAGTATGGGTTCCAAAACCCCCAAACTAAATGAACAAAATTAAGTTGAGATATGACCAAAGACTCTAGTTGTATATCTCTATGTCTATCTCAACTTAACATAATGAGATAAAAAATTGATTCAAGTAATTAAAATTTCAAACTTGAAAATATACATCTGTAGAGACACATCTTTGAAATTTTGCCTTAATTAGGGTCCTCAAAACATAAAGATTTGAATAAAATTAGTTGAGATTTGATCTAAATGTTACTTTGATATTCAGATGTTCTATCTCAACCAAACTGAGTTTTCAAATTGCATAATTGAATTGAAAATGAACTATGATTTACTTGTAAATAGTTACTGAAAAATAGACAGACACATTCTCGGTCGAGAAACTGTTCGACCGAGAACACTGTCGTTCGAGAATTATTCGACCGAGAAGGTTACTGTTTTGAAGTTTGCAACAAATCTGATAAAACCTGTACAAGCAGTAGCATTCTCGGTCGAGAAAAACGTCGACCGAGATAAATTCGGTCGACAAACAGTTCGATCGAACCAAGTTCTGTTGAACCTATTTTAATTAATCGAGTTTGCTATCAATTTGTTATGATTGAGAGTGAATCTTAGAGACCATCTTAAAATCAAAACATAGTGATCTTTTAAATCATGAATTGTTAACCTTATGAATATGAAATTCTTTAACATATTGATATATGAAAATTGATATTGAACATATTTTCTTCATTAATTGAAAAGGCTTGTTAAGTATGTTCATTTACATGGTTTGAAAATCAAATGAACAATAAATGAGTTTATTTTGGTTTGTCCTTTACATGGTTTAGCTGAAAACTGAAAATTATGAACCATGTTGATTTAATCAAGGAAATTACTATTTTATCCTAAGTATTTATTGTTTTATCTATGGTATAGAAACCATGTGTATTAATTAAAAGGTCATAATCATTATATTTCATAAAATTATATGCTTCTACTGTTATATCATAATAACTGTGCCATGATCATTATGTTTTACTGGTTTGTCTAAAATAATATGTGATCCATATATACAAACCATGAATGGATATTGTTTGTGATCATTTTGATTGAGCTCACATGAAGATGCCATTTTGCATAAACTTTATGGCACAAATGCATTTTTTTAAAATAGAAAATTTGTAGAAATTATACTTCACATATAAATGTCCAAATTGGAAATCTGCAGAAAATTGCCTCTTGTTTGAAATTAAGTTTGACCAAGGGGCGCTATGGTCGAAGTCAAGGTCGACCTAAAATAAGCTTGAAAAAATGCTTATTTGTAAATCGTTTTATTGCACTAATCTTAGTACCTTAACTCATCATATTGAAAAAGGTCAAAATCAAAACTTAAAAACTAGATATGACCTTAGAATTGTTCAAATATCTTAGAAAATGATTACATTATTACTCCCCTAGAAGATATACATATGTGCTCTACAAATATAGTCTCTCACTTGCATTAAAAACTAGCTCAAAATTTCATCCACAGCAACTTCGTCGGTCAGCAAAAATCTCGACTGAGACATACTCGGTCGACGAATTCGTCGACCGAAGACATCTCGGTCGATTATACTTCTCGACTGATACTCACCAAGTCAATGTTGTAAAGTCAAATCCAGACATATTCTCGGTCGACAAAATGTTTGACCGAGTCCACATCGGTCGATAAAATTGTCGACCGAGGCCAACCTTGTAAAATCCCATTCGCGTGAATTAAAAGGCAATCTTCTGATTAAAAAAAAATCGCAACGGCTAGTTTTCGATCAACCGTTGGACGATCGAGAGGAGCGTCTGCAGAAACGACCATTGCGGTCATCGGTCGACAAATTGTCGACTGAAATGGGTTCTGTTTTGCTATTAATGGAGCCCAAAATGACCCCATTCTTCACAAATTCATATTCTCACTTCTCTAGCTCCTCTCTAGTACATTCTTGTGCAAATTTTTAGCTTCTCTACACCCAAATCTTGACTTGCTACTTATCCACTTCAAAGAAACAAGATGGCTTCCTCATCATCGTGTGGAAAGAAGCAAGTCGCAGCTAGGAAAGGAAGGACGGTCTCTCCAACGCTGTCGTTCATCAACGACAGTCCATTCAACGACGCAGCTGCTGACGATCAATATCTCAGGCTATCCTCAAGAACCCCTCTTCCACGACGGCCAGTCGTCGTCATCGACTTCCACAACATTGTTGATCTGGAGGAAATCTTTAAGGTGCAACATCTGACTAAATTTCTGAATCCCTCCTTCCATTCCTACTCCTCAAAAGTAGTTAACGAATTCTATGCAGCCCTAACCCCACATCCTGACCATGATTGCTTCTCTTCTATGGTTAATGGGTATGGATTTCATTTTTTCGAGGAGGGCATTCTTAGCATGCTTAACATATATATAGAAGAATATAAAGAGTTTATTGATCTCACTACCGGAAATCCATTAAATAAACCTTCTCAAGATGACACTACCACTAGCTTAAGTGACATAAAAAGAGCCATTTTTCTATCAAATACCACTTGCCATGAAGATAGGGGTACATATTATGCCATCAACTTAAAACCTGAAGCTAGGATAGTAAACCTCATTGTTGCCACCAATATCCATCCTAGGGCAAATAAATCTGAAGTACCCACTTTTCGCATGTACCTTATCTATGCCATTCTAAAAGGTATCCCCATCAATTTCATTCGTATCATCCTTAAGAATATGATTGAATTCTCTGGCAATCCACCTTATGCCGATTTTGTTTGCCAAATTACTCAACATTTTCTTAAGAAGAATATTGAGGACCTAGGTTATACATGGGATAGGAAACCCCAAAAGATAAGTAAAAATATAGTAGAGAAGATGGGGATCGATTTTGGCCACAAAAGGGCTAGGACTGAAGGAGAGCCGTCCACCCAAGACATACCTCCACCACCTCCTCCTACTAGCCTACCCCATGATCCTATCACAAACACTTTGACATACATAGCTGGATCTCAATATCACCTAAGTAGGCAATTGGATTACAATCATCATGCCATGACTTATTTAAATCAAAGGATGCAAGCCCTTTCTCTTGACCAACCTGATGAATATCCTTATTCACTTAATCCTGGCATGCTAAACCCATACAATCCATCCTATAATTACTATCAAAATCCACCTTCACCATCTCCTAACCTCACTCATACTCAGTTTTCTCCAATCCAACTCCAAGATATTGTTTCCCACTTTCGCTTCGATCGTGTTCCCACCTTCTTGGAGGCTTATGCTTTAACCAAGACAGGTGCCTTGGAGTGGCAGACACTGGTCAAATCTATGGAGTTGAGCCCTTTCTTGGAAAACACCTGGAAATTAATGTAAACCTTCGGTCTTTTCAGTGAGATCATGAGATGAATGCCTATCTTTGTAATGTTTGTAATGGATATCTTTTTATAAGCAAGTATGTCATGATTTATGGGTCATTTTATGAATTGTATGAGCACTAAGTTGTTATGAATAAAAGTGTTTTCTATGGCTTCAATTGGACATCTCATTGTTATATAAGAATATTATAGTGGAGCATAAAAATCAGGGGGAGTAATATATGCAATGAACCTAAAAGGATATCATTCTTTGCAAATGATTAAAAAATAAATTATGGCTAAATTTGACAATGCGTAGTTTGCATTCATATTAATCACTTGTTTTTAAAAGTGAATATCTCTTTAAGGGGGAGCATAGCATAAAATTAAGGGGGAGAAATAAAAAGTCATACTAAATAATTATCTTGGATATCTTTTTGAAATGACAAAGGGGGAGAAATAATATAAAATAAAATGAGTTTCATAATATCATGGCCAGCACCCACTTGCAAAACAAGAACGGCTACAAAAGGTAAACTTCAGGTATGAAACTCATATGATTTATATTTCCTTATTTTATATTTAGGAAATGTTTGTCATCTTCAAAAAGGGGGAGATTGTTGGCTAAATTGGACATTATTATAATCCCTTTGTTTTTATAATGACAAACATTTCATTCTTGTGGATCTAACGTGCTAATTGAGTGTTGCAGGATAAGGTGGATGACAAACACTTGGAAGATGTATATGCTAAAATTGCTTTAAGTCATGAATGTAATCAAATGTAAAAACTTGTACAAGTATATAATGTACAAGTACTTAGACATCATGTAAATCAAGTGTTAGATCTTCCCTAGCCAATCACAACACTTAGATAGGTCATCTCCTAAAATAGTGTCACAACTGCACACTCATACACACACTTGGTACTTGGTTTAAAACATTGAAACAAGGTTAATCTCGGTCGACAAAATTCTCGACAGAGACACTCTCGGTCGAAAAACTCTTCGACCGAAAATGACCCAGGTAGCTGTTAGACACAGCAGACAAGGTAGTTGGGAGTTGGATTAGAACGTTATATACACTTACTCCAGACAGTCCCTCGGTCGACAAGTCCTCGACCGAGAAGGACTCTTGGTCGACAATTCTTCGACCGGAAGAGTTTTGTCTGCACTTTTTAGAGTTAATTAACTAGTCGTTAAAGCAACTAATGGTTACCTAACGGCTAGTTAAGCACTAAGAACCCCCTAGAAAGTGTCTAGAACGTCCTTAAGCATCCATAGGCCATTCCTATAAATAGGACAAGCCATAGGACACCAAACCTACACTTGTGCAATACTTGAGCTTACATACTTGCAATTGGCAATCTATTTTGAGCAATTGAGCAATTCTAGTACTTGCTACTCATTCCCTTTGCTCCAAATTCGTGTCCTATAGGCTAGCATCTCCTACCCACTAAACCTACATTTCCATACTCATTGGTTAGGAGATCAATACGCTTGATATAGAAAATCAAGCCTTGTGCTTCAAGTGGTAATTGTAATTTATGTTTCCCTTCTTGTTCTTTCTTATTACTTGTACTCTCCTTGCTACTCCTAGGGTTGGAGGCTACGGATTGGAGAGAGCTTTGATTTTACTGGTGGGGAAGGAGATCTTTGGACTACTTCTAGAAGGCTGTCTCAACGGGAATCTACTTCAAGAGGAAGGCTACTTAAGGGGGAGCTTGAAGTTACTTCAAGGAAGGTTGCTTCAAAGTTGGTGAGACTACTTCAAGGTGAAGGCTATCCAAAGGGTGTTGAAAGTGTTGTAATTTTATGTAATATCCTTGCGAGGTAATAAAATTAAATACTTTCAAAATCCTGGTTGGGTAAGCAACCAGGTAGTGGATTGACTGCCTTAGTATTTGCTAAGGTTGGAACCACTCTAAACACCTTGTCTCCTACTTATCTCAATTGCGGTTGTTTGAGCTAAATTATATTGAATATCCATAAAACCCTATTCACCCCCTCTAGTGGTTTTTCAAGAAAGAATCAATTAGAATGAATGGATCATATAATCGAGTAAAATCTATTTATGTAATCTACAACAAAGAGAAAATACGAGAAAAGAGTAAAGTATACAATAAGTACATAGAAGTGAAGTTCAAAAGAATGAAAGTTAAGAGAACTAGATGAACATGTAAATTATAATACTATTATAAGAAACTAAGATGAAACAAAAAGTATGTGATGGCAATGATGAGTTTAATTTAGAAGGTGGGGTTACATGATATAATGAAGAGCATGGAATGTGTACTTCTATTGTAAAGTTTAATGTATTCATCCTTACTAGCTTTTAATTCAAAGTCTCTATATAGGAGCAACCTAGTTTACATCAAGTGTATTCAATAGGTTCCTAGTGATGAAATGGAACTAGTTCTTAAAAGAAGAACAAGGTGTGGATAAATAAATGAACAACTCATATAAAGGTAAATTGTATTCATAACATAAAAGCTTGGTTGAAAAGGAAACTATGCTTGAAACTTGCATGAGCTGTTTCATTCAAAATGAAGGACATGTAATGTATTATGCATAAGATGAAACTAGTAGGGAGAATTGATTTCAAATTTAACTAGATAATAGTAAAAGGATGATAAGAAAGTATATATGGCATGGAATATGAAATCATACACTAAAGTGAGAAATATGATCATAAGAGATAAGTAAAAGTAAATAATGAGATAGGGAAGAGTATTAAATAGGTAGACGATGATAGAAAATAAAGAAGGGGATGAAACATGAGGGAGTAATACATATGATAAAAGAGAGAGATTGGGAGATGTGAGAAGATGCTAAATAGCTAATCTCCTTGATGGTGAGTAATTAAACCTATATACGAGAAATGAATTAAGTGGAAACTTGAAGATTGGAATTCTAAATCTTAGAATCATCTTCTCTTTGTATCCTCCCTAATCAGAGTAATGTGGGGATGAAGTGGTAAGTGAATGGATTCTGAATGATACATAACCACCATGGTAGACATGTCTATTCGATGTATTAATGAAACATAATATGAAGATGAAATCCTAGTAAGGCAAATAAAGAAGGTAATCTATTAGAAATGTCAAGTATGAGAGAAGAAATTTCAAGTGGTAAAGATAGTGAAAACTTTAGTAAACCTTAAGAGAGATAAGGTTTTCATATCAAAATAAGGGAGTAAAATCATGTCACAATAACATCATGTCATTGATAAGGATCAAACCTTAGATGGTTTAGGGTTGCAGTAGTTCAAGGGATGTCAGTAGTGATTTGACCTTGAGTATGAACATGTCTATAAAGTAAAAGTCATGACATCATCAATATGAGAAGAAAATAGCAGCTATAATACTCATGGGTTCAAAGTTTGCAAATGTGAAAGATAGATAAAAAAATATGGAAATGAGTATGAACAAAGGATAAGAAATAGATTTCAAATGTAAGAAGTATGATTTGAACAAAAGGAAAAGGGCGACATGAGCAAAGTTTAATCTTAAATAAATTTTTGTATTGGTAGCAAGAATGATGAATAATCTATTCGTACCTTGAATGTTTCAATGTTAGGGATGGTTATTCTATATGATCCAAATGAGAAGGATAAGTAAGAAGAAGTTGTAATGCATATGAAGAGAAATCATAGAAAAAAATGGCTTTCAGCAATATGTGAATTTGTTTCAAAGAAGTATAGTTTGTTGATAGCATATCAAGGGATGAAAATTTGTTTTGCATGTGACTTCAATTGTACATGCATGAGCAATATACAAATTGAAATGAGTGTTATGGTTTTAATCATTCATATCAGTAGTTCGGCTAAGTTTTATACAATTTTTTTACTTCTAGTCTTGCAGCTTATGAGTGCTAATCTATTAGAATGGCAAAAAAGTAAAATTTAGAATAGAAAGGTGAAGTGTCTTTAATAACTCCTATGTGATGTAGAAAAATAAGTATAGATGAAGTGTATGAATTAATCCAGCGGGATCAGATTACTAGTACTGAGGTAACATTTGAACATGGTATGCAATGATTACAAATGGATGTTTATCTTTATCTTTCCTATTATTGATTGTGACATGGAAAAACTTTCTTCTATCATTGAGAAGGCTTGATTTAAATTTATTGTGATTATAAGAGAAACAAAGGACTTAATGTTGACAATAACATTCTAATATGAAACAAAAGAGTATAGTGATACATAAGATTTCAAAAGTTTACAAGAAACCTAGGGTTTCACTATCCGAGATATGATGAAATCAAGTAATTTTAGCTTCTTTGCATAGCCTTTCATGGTGAGTCTTCTCTAACATGTCAAGATTCTTTCCTCCTATGATTATGCTTGATATTATATCAAATATTTTCCTTTTCTCACTCTTTCTCCATAAATCTCCATTTCTAGGGTTTTCGAGTTGAAAGGAAAAAGAAATATGTGATTTGCTAGGGTTTTGATATGGATTCAAGATTTTTAGGTATATGGGCTATGTTTTTAAGCTATTTTCTTGCAACACCTTTTTATCATGCAGTTTTTCATTAAGGTCAAAGATTCTTTGCAAAATTTCATATACTTAATGGCATATTTTTAAAAATAGAATTGTGAATATCCTTAAATATATTATATCTCACAGTTGTGTCCTTCCATTTGAAGTCTTTCTTGGAAGGATCAACTTTATGCCAAGATTTTATTGTTATATCCACTTTGATATGAGTAATAACCCCTAGTATTTGAAAGTAAATAAGTCTATAGAGAAGGCAGCAAAAACAAAAAAATTATGTACCTTGTTCCCCTTAATCAACATATTGTGTCAATAACTATAATGCAGTAAGGATGGTTTATGGGATATACATGGCCCTAGAGAAAGTCCAGTGACAATCCTCATTGTTATATATGTGTAACTCTGAATCTTAGTTGCACTAGGGAACATCTGACTGTTGCACCTCCTAGTCTGCACCACAAACTGCAACCACAACTGTTGTCTTGTTTAGCAGCTCCTCTTGTTACGGACTGCTAGTTGGCGTTATCCTCCAAGTCGAAACTAATGGCTTACAACCTCTATGATAGTCCACACATACTACCTAGAACTCCTATTGTACTTCTAGAACGATCATGAAGGAGTTTCCCTCTTCATCAGTGTACTAGTCACCAACTTGCTTTCCCACAACAATGATCTCAATTGCTCTTTCCCTTGTTGTTCCTCCCTAGTCGGGTAGAACTTACTCAGGATCTCGTGGTTACCACAACCAGAGAGTACAATGTTTGTTAGAGAAACGATTTCTTAATTTTTTGTGTTGTGTTCTAGGAATCCCCCAGTGCCCCTCTATTTATAGGAGGGGTTTGGGTCCAGGTTCATAGTCTATTTTGGAGTAGAAGGGACCAAAAGATCCTGAATTTTTGCAATAATTCTAGAAATTTTACAACCTGTGATAGCTGAAATGGTCGTATCATACTACAAGACGGTCATTTCACAGTTTCCCATTTGTACATGAATTTGGAAAATCATTTCCATCAATGTTAGACATTGATTTCCTTGTTCAACAAGTATCGCTCAATCAAAATGAATAGGGAAACATCTAGAGCCTTCCCTGACCGAACTGGACCATCTCCCCCATGTGAGACGGCTGCCTTGGTCACCCAAATGGCCATTTGGTGACCTGAGTTGAGCCAGTTTGGTTGGGTCAGTTTGTTCCTTAGCCAAATTCAACTCACAATAGGCCTGACATCCAGACGCCCATCTCAACTCTTAAGATGATCATTTGGCACTTCCAGACGGCTGTCTCAACACTTGAGATGGGCATTTGGTAGTGTTGTCAGTCTGTTTGGTGTGTGAATCAAATTACTAAATACTTCAGCACTTAATTCAAATATCATTCAAGATATGAACTCCTCTTTTAGGTTGAGACATATGTGTGTGACCCTACATGTCCCATATCACATTGGTAGTGAATGTCCAAAATAACTTATGACATCACAAGTAGAGAGTGGTTCTTATTCACACATCAGTGTTACCCAAGTGAATGGAAAGTTGGAGGACAACTTCAACCTACAATCTATGTATGGTGTTTTAGTGTTTGTGTAGTTCCTTTGTCACTGATGTCTAGATTGAACTAGAGGCATGAATCAGTCACCCTCGTTACTATTCAATCTTGTTTCTTGAACCAAGAGCAAACTATCTGAGATATATGTAAGCTCAATATCACATATTGACTCACATGTGGATGGCCATGCTTTTCTCAGTCTTACTTATCAAGAGGCCTAGAACATCATACTCCAATAGGAGAGACAAATCCCATATCTATCACTCACACTCAATCCCCATGTGTCAAATCCACCCAATCATCACTATTATGACAAACCATGTTACAGGACTGCATTTAGAGATGTCAAAGTGTACCCAACGACCTGTGTTGAGTGCAGATTTCAGGTCTAAGAACCAAAACCACCACCATCACTATAAGACCTGACTGTGACTTCCATGATGATGGATTTCATGTGTTATTCTCACAGTGGGTCTGTTTGATACATTGTTCTCTAACATGTATCTATGTGCTTGGTTTGATATCACCATATCATGACTAATGAGATTTAGTCATCAACCAACTCACACTCTAATATTATGTGTCATTGTTGTCTATCAACCTTCCACAATAACAGTCGATCATGAAGATAATGACAATATGTATATGTACTCTTAACATATGTATGATCTCATCCACAAGGATAGTAAGTTGAATATATATGTTATTGAGTAATATAATTCTCTAGACATTTATAATGTTACATCATTATCTCATAGCTGAATTAAATATGATAAATTGGAAGCTTGCCTTTCGTTAATAATCAAACTATTTTTACATGATGTGCCATTACAATCATCACATGATTGGCTCTCAAGGCATACATTACCAATAGACTCCCACTTGCACTTAGATCCAATCACCCATGAATCTTATTCCAAGTGACCTTACATGACCTTCATACTTCTGCTATGAAATTTCCTTTGTTAAGGGATTAGCAATGTTGTTCTCAATTTGTACTTTGCAAATCTTTACATCTCCACATTGCACAATATCTCATATGAAATGGAACCACCTTCATATATGCTTCAAGTGTTGATGTGATATGGGTTCCTCAGCTTGTGCAATAGCTCCATTGTTGTCACAATGTAGCTCAATTATGTCATTGATGCTTGGAACAACCCCAAGTTCTGTGATGAACTTCTTGATCCATACAGCCTCCTTTTTTGCACTTGATGTAGAAATATACTCGGCCTCTGTTGTAGAATAGGCAACTATTTATTTCTTGGAACTCTTCCAGCTTACAGCTCCATTGTGAGGCAGAACATGAATCCTAATTGCAATTTGTAGTCATCTTGATCAGTCTAGAAGTTTGCATCGATGTAACCTTTTACCACCAATTCTTCCTCTCTGTCGTAGACCAAGAATTGATCCTTAGACCTTCTCAAGTACTTGAGGGTGTTCTTAATGGCTATCTAGTGAGCATCACCTAGATCTGACAGATACTTGCTCATCATGCTCAAGGCATACGAGATGTCTGGACGGGTACACAACATCACATACATGATTGATCCAATTTTCGAGGCATATGGAATCACACTAATGTGTTCCCTTTCTTTACAAGAACTAGGACATTGGGCTCTAGAGATACGGACGCCATGATGTACATATAGGTTTCCTCTTTTTGAGTTCTCCATGTTGAATTGCTTCAACACTTTGTCAATGTATCTTCTCTAACAGAGTCCAAGAATCCTTGTATATCTATCTCTATGGATCTTTATCTGCAAGATGTAGGATTCTTCTCCCAAGTCTCTCATAGAGAATGTATTTCCCATGCCTTTACCTTTTGTAAAGTAGGGATGTCATTCCCCATCAATAGTATGTCATCTACATATAATATGAGGAATGTCAGTATGCTCCCACCGACCTTCTTATACACACAAGGTTCATTTTCATTTTGAATAAAGACAACCCTTTGACTGTCTCATCAAAATGAAGATTCCAACTCTGAGATGCTTACTTCAATCCATAGATTGACCTTTGTATCTTACATACATTATTTTCAAACTTTGGATCTATAAGCCCTTCATATTGTGATATATTCACATCCTCAACAAGATTCCCATTAAGGAATGTGGTTTTAACATCCATTTTCCAAATTTCATAGTCATGATAAGATGCAATAGCAAGAACAATCCTAATGAACTTAACCATGGCCACTGGAGAAAAGATTTTGTCATAGGAAACACCTTGAACTTGTTTGAAACCCTTTGTTATCAATGAGCCCTTATAGGTTTGCACTTTACCATCCACATCGGTCTTCTTCTTGAAGACCCATTTGCACCCTATGGGGTTTACCCCTTCAGGTGGATCCACCAAAGTCCATACTTTATTGGTGGACATGGATTCCATCTCAGATCTCATGGCCTCAAGCCATTTCTTAGACTCTGGTCCCTCTATAGCATCTTGATAGGAAATTCACTCATCATCTATGACCAATTCACTGCCTTCCTGAGTTACAATATATCCAAATCTTTCAGGCTCAAGGCATATCCCATTAGATCTATGAGGTTCATGTGTTACTTGAGGAACTTGAGATTCCACAACACTTTGTGAATATTTAGGTTCCTCTTGTACATTTAATGCTTCAATGTTTTCTTGTTAGTCTGGAACCTCTTTGAGTTCTAATTGCCACCCACTGATTCCTTTAGAAATAAATTCCTTTTCAAGGAATACAATATCTCTAGCAGCAAACACTTTGTTGTCAGATGGATTATACAAGTAGTATACAATAGTTTCTTTGGGATATCTAGCAAAGTAACATTTTTCATATCTAGGGTCAAGCTTTTCAGAAAACATTTTCTTGACATAAGCTTCATAACCCCAAATCCTTATAAAAGACATTTTGGGATGCTTCCCAGCCCATAACTTATATGGTGTCATTTGAACCGACTTAGATGGTACTCAGTTTAGTGTAAAAATAGAGGTTTTTAGAGCATACCCCCAGAAGGTTGTTGGAATCTCAGCTAAACTCATCATTGATCGCACCATATCTAGTAATTTGTGATTCCTTCTTTTTGATACACCATTATGTTGAGGTGTTCTAGGCGGAGTCCATTGGGATTCAATCCCATGAGCCCTAAGAAGGTCCTAACACTCTTGGTTTAAGTACTCTCCACCTCGATCAGAATGAAGTGCCTTAATACTTTTACCAAGTTGGTTATGTACTTCATTCCTAAACTTCTAAAACTTTTCAAGAGCTTCTGACTTTTTTCATTAAATAAAAATCACCATACCTACTGAAGTCATCAGTGAAGGTGATGAAGTACTAATACCCACCTCTAGCGGTTGTTCTAAAAGGTCCACACACATCAGTATGTATGAGTCCTAATAGATCACTAGACCTCTCATTGTTACCAGTGAAAGGGGTTTTATCCACCTTGCCCAACAAATAAAATTCGTATGTCTCTATTGATTCGAAATCAAAAGAGTCCAGATAACCATTTTTATGGAGTCTAGATATGAAATTATCATTTATGCGCCCTAGACAACAATGTCAAATGTATGATTTGTTTTAGTTGTTGATTTTTAGTCTTTTGGTATTAATGCTATATACATCTATCTTAAGATCTAACAAGTAAATACCACAATACATAGGGGCACAGCCATAAAAGATCCCATCTTTTGAAATAAAACATCGACCACTTTTAATATGGATTCAAATACATCCTTGTCTAAACAAGATATATAAATGATGTTTCTATTTATAGCATGTACATAAGAGCAGTTCTGTAACTCTACTATAAGACTCATGAGCAGAGATATACTATAGGTTCCAACTACACAGGCAGCAACTCTTGCACCGTTAGTAACTCATAGTTCCACCTCACCTTTTCCCAAAGGCCTACTTCCTTTTATATCATGCATATGAGAACATATGTGAGATCCACATATGGTATCTAATACCCAAGATGATGAAGTAGATACATTTATGTCAATAATGTATATACCTAAAATGGAGATCACAATCCCCATCTTCTGCTTCCTGACAGCCTTCGAGTACAAAGGATGAGTTCCTCTTGTACTTTTCTTTCTCCTTATCTTGAGTGTTGAAGAATTAGACTTAGGCTTGACCACAAAACTCTCCTCGATCTTGATTTAATCTTTGGACTCGGCCTCATTGATCACCATTACGGGCTAGTCCTTCTTCACCTTTACTTTAGTATGAATCAACATGGCAAGCAATTCTGACATTTTTCCATCTGAATTACTCACATGGTAACATGCAATAAAATAGCTATATGATTCTGGCATAGTCTTTAGAATCATATCAGTTGCCAATTCTTGGCTCAAGGTGAATCCCATCTCTTCAAGATGATACACATGTCCAATCATACTGAGCACATGTTCTTCTATTGAGGTTCCCTCTGTCAGCTTTAACTCAAGCAACGCCTTTAATATAGTATTCCTTTCTTGCATGTCAAGATCAAGTGTTACCTTCTTAAGATGCATCACTGTATCAAAAACACTCATGTCCTCACATTTCTCATGCAACTCATGATTCATGTAGCTTAGCATAAGGTACTTTATCTCTAAGGCATCATTGGCATGCTTCTAGTAAGCATCCACTTATGCCCTAGGTGCATCAGGAGGAGCTATTTCAGGCACTGATTTCTCAAGGATGTAGAGCTTACACTCTTCATTGAGAACCCTTCTCAAAGTCCAAAACCAGTTGTGGAAATTTCTCCCGTAAAGTTTGTCCTTCTTTTGGACCAATTGCAAATCAGATTTGTTTGTCATTGATTCTATAAGAGAAAATTTCCATTTATCAAAAACCATTTTTTGTTTGATTTGAAACAATTTGATAAGATTAATTAGGTCTTTAATTATTATTGCTCCCATTATTTTATTCAAATTGATAGACCTCAATATCAATTTGGAATATTGTAGTGTACAATATTCTAGTGGGCCAAGATCCATATTTCATCAAGTCATGAGTCAGCTTTTGCTGATCTCCCACAACCTGACTATTTAGGTAGGTCATCATGCTAATTACATCATATTCAACTTCTGGATAGATTATATGTGCAACACCTTGCCATGATCATATGCATGTCTTTAGGGTTGGTCTCTCCAAGTCACCAGTTAAGCTTGGTTGAATAGCCAATATGATAGATATGCACCATGCTTTGTGGAAATCTACATATCTACCATCACACTTCCACGAGATAGACGGTGTACCATGCTATTGTAAATCTATGCTTAGTCGATCAAGCTTTTCATGTGTATTTCTTATGGAAGGCATCTAAGACTTAATATTCTAGTTGAGGGAGTTTGTATAAATACATATACTTTATCCAATCACCACATATATAGTGTGTATCATATACATGCTATGTCCAACAATGAAAACATGCAATAAATGAAAGTGATGGTTATGGCCATCCTAATATAATCCCTTGGAGCTAGAAGGAATTATGGTCATCTAGGTCTACGTCGCATACAAAAACCTATTGTTGATGAAGATCTTTGCTTTCCAATCTGGGTTGATTGGTTCAACCCTTGAACCGATCGGCTCGCCTCTTGGCCGGTTGTTAGGTCATCTCACCAATCGTCTAGCTCTTCTATCCACCATCGACTGGCTCCTCTAGCGGATCGGTCAGGTCCACCAGGCGATTAGTTTGGCTTGTCCACCAAGGTCCTTAATTCGATCGGCTTGGCATTAGGATGTCTTTATTTCATCATAACATAAAGTAAACCATCGTACTTTTACATAATTATAGAGAAACCTCAAGTTACATTTGAGGGGAGAAAAGGTAGAAGAGAATTAACTTTATAGTGGGAAGATAAGATATAGCCTCAGTACACAGACCGAGATAAATGGATAAACCAACCACACAATCATGTACAAAATATAGGGGTTATTGGCCATAACCATGCTACACATCCACCATCAAAACTGCTTTTAGGGAAATGTGTATAAATTGCATATATATATATATATATATATATATATATATATATTAGTTTGGGATTATCATGGTGTTTGGATTTGATAAGATATTATTTGCATTGCATGCAATAATAGAATGACAAAACCAAAATCTGATATATCGGTTATCCTTTAATATAATAAATTGACGTTGGCTCTGATATCACTGTAGGAAATAAGACTACAGAGCATGCAGTAGAAACAAAAATTTATCTACCTTATTCCCCTTAATCAGTAGATCATGTCAATAACTATAATGCAGGAAGGATGGTTTATGGGATATATATAATATACATGGTCCTGGAGCAAGTCCAGCGACAATCCTTGTCATTGTAGATGTACAAATTTGAATCCTAGTTGCACTGGGATGCATCTGACTTCTATGCATCCTATTCTGCACCATGGATTGTAGTCACGAAACATCATCTTCTTCAGTAGCTCCTCTTGTCATGAACTACCAATTGACGTTGTTCTCCAAGCAACAAACAATGGCTTCCTACCTCTGTGGTAGTCTAGACAGACTGCCTAGAACTCCTATCATCCTATTAGAATGATCAGGAAGGAGTCCTCCCTCTCTCTAGGTGTACTAGTCATTGACTTTCTCTCCCACAACGATGATCTCAATTGCTCTTTGCCTTTTTGTTCCTCCCTAGTCAGGTAAAACTTGTTTGGCATCTCATGGTTACCACAACCAAAGAGGACAACGTTTGTCAAAGCAACTATTTCTCAATTGTTTGTGTTGTGTTATGGAAAGCCCCCAGTACCCCTCTATTTATAGGCGGGGTTTGGGTCCAGGTTCCCAGTCTACGTGAGAGTAGAAGGGACTGGAAGATATTGAATTTTTGCAACAATTCTAGAAATTTTGTAATATGTGACTGTTGAAATGGTCATCTCGCACTGCAAGATGGTCGTTTAGTGTCATTTTGTAGTTTCCTAGTAGTACATGAATTTGGCAAATCAATTCCCATCAATGTTAGACATTGATTTCCTTGTACAACAAAGATAAACAAATAGGGAAGCATCTAGAACCTTCCTCAACCAAACTAGACCATCTCACCCATGTGAGACAGTCGTCTCGGTCACCATGAAAGTCATCTAGTGACCTGAGTCAAGCCAGTTTGGTTGGGTCAATTTTTTCCTTAGACAAATTCAACTCACAACAGGCCTAACACCCAGACACCCATTTCAACTCTTGAAACAGTCGTTTGCCACTTCCAGACAGCTGTCTCAACACATGAGATGGCTGTTTGGAAGTGTTTTCAGCCTGTTTGTTGTGTGAATCAAATGCCTAAATACTTTAGCACTTAATTCAAATATCATTCAAGATATGAACTCCTCTTCTAGGTCAAAACCTATGTGTGTGATCCTATAGGTCCCATATCATGTTGGTAGTGAATGCCCATAACAACTTATGACATCACAAGCAGAGAGTGGTGCTTAGTCACACATCAGTACTACCCAAGTGAATGGAAATTTGGAGAACAACTTCAACCTATAATATTTGTATGGTGTTATAGTGTTTGTATATTTCCTTTGTCACTGATGTCTAGATTGAACTAGAGGCATGGAGAAGCCACCCTCAGTATCAATCTTGTTTATTGAACCAAGAGAGAATTGTATGAGATATATGTAAGCTCCATATCACATATTGACTCTCATGCACATGGCATGCTTTTCTTAGTCTCACTTATCAAGAGGTCTAGGACATCATACTCCAGTAGGAGGGACAAATCCCATATATATCACTCACATTTAATCCCCATGTGTCAAAGCCACCCAATATTCACTGTTATAACAACCCATGTTACAGTACTACATTTGATGATGTCAAAGTGTACCCAATAACATGTGTTGAGTGCAGTGATTTTAGGTCTAAGAACTACAACCATCACCATCACGGTGAGACTTGACTATGACTTCCATGATGATGGCTTCTATGTGTTAGTTTCACAGTGGGTCTGTCTGATAAAGTGTCATGTAACATGGATCTATGTGCTTGGTCTGATATCGCCATATCATGAATAATGAGATTTAGTCATCAACCAACTCACACTCTGATCTTATGTGACATTGTTGTCTATCAACCTTCCACAATAACAGTCGATCAAGGACATAATGAGAATATGTATAGGTACTCTTAATATTTGTATGATCTTATCCACAAGGATAGTAAGTTTAATACATTCGTCATTGAGTAATATTATTCTCTAGACATTTATAATGTTACATCTTTATCTCATAGTGGAATTAAACTGAGTAAATTGAAAGGCTTCCCTTCATTAATAATGAAATCATTTTTAGATGATATGTCATTATAATCACCACATGATTGGCTCTCAAGGCATACATAACCAATAGTATTGCCTAAAACAACTGATATTCTTCCCAATATGATTTCCTATTTCATCAAACTTAATGGCCCACTTTGGTCCTTTACCCCTTTGTGATACTGACTTGTTTATCAATGTGATGCCTCTTGTACATGCATGATCATGCTGCTCCTTAGTAGACCCAACATGATCCTCAGGGTGCACGTCCTTGAGATTCTCATCCTAAAATTGTTGGGTAACACATATAAGTGATAAAAAAATGTAACTTCTAACTGTGATACCAAATGAAATATGCACATATATATAATAAAATAATACAACTGACACCAGACTCATTCTCATAGTGCACATCCCTCTAATCAGACACCATCTAAAAAACTTCATATTAAACATGGACAAGGAATGAAATATGAGCGATAAAGAATGTAAAATGTACATGTAGCATATGAAACATATATAACTGTAATAAAGAATGTAAAATGCACATCTACTTAAAAAGTAAAATATGTACCTTTTGTATTACTTGGACATTTGATCAATTAATATTCCTTATGTGTGATCTCAAGGTGTATATAATTTAATGTTAGCTTCAACATTTACACTTGGAAAGCCAACTGAGAATGGACTGCATCCGTCATACTTATCATAGTACTCTTATTCATCTATAGGATCTATAATGAACTATATTTTCCCATAAAGAATGACAAACCATTTTTTATTTTCATGACCATTGATGTAGAATACTCGTTTCACCTATGATGCCATTACAAATGGTTCACCATTCTCTCTAATATTTTCAAAATTTACTATTGTGAAACCCAATTCATTCACTACAATTCATTTGTTGTTATCAGCCTTTACACTTAAATATGGGAACTCCAACATCTATGTAGGCAAACTCCCATATGTCTTCAATGACACTGTAATAAGACATGTTAGCTTCATGTGGACTCTTACCGTTCGCACTAGAAAAATACAATGAAGACATTTGAAGGGTGACCCCACTATTTTGGACGACACTCTTATCATCTTCTTATTTTGTGTAGTATGAAAGTGCATTTATGTCAAACCATTCATATGCTATAACATTCAATTTGGGTTTCAAGATTTGGTATTTTCAATAATGTTAAATGGTGTTTGAGATAATTGATGGAAGACTTTATCTTCAAACCACCTTATAAATATCCTATTATACTAGCAAGCCACATTGAACTGGATCAATCATATTTTGGCTTGATAAAATCAATATGTTTGGTGATATAAATACACACTTTGTAGATGTTTTGTAAAAAATACAAGTTTGCTTATTCCCACGGCTCACAACTAGTTATCTACACTCGTGCTCCTCAAGTCCCTTTCCTGGATGAGGGATCAATATTCTTTTCATTGTAAGGAGCTTCATTATAACTCAAAAAGTTGTTACAAAAGTCCATAACCTCCCTAGCTACATAACCCTCAATAATACTCCCTTCAGGCTGGTAACAGTTTCAGACATCATCTTAAGAAACATCATGTACCGTTCAAAAGGATACATCCAAAGCAAGAAACCAACATTTTCACTTCCCTAGTCAAATGGACAACAAGATGTACCATATATCAAAGAATGAAGGAGGAAAATATATCTCAGGATGGCCCAAGGTAGCGACAACTTTTCTTTTCAACTTATCAAGATTCTCTGGATTAATAACTTTGTTGCCAAGAGTGTTGAAGAAGAAATAAAGGTTGGTGATTACAAACCTTACATGCTTTGACTTTATATATTGGATATCCACATGCAATATTTGAAATATTAGAGTGTGACCGTCATGAGATTTAATATATAGTACCAAATATATATCCTACATTGATACTAATATACGTATATTGTAAAAGTACCATTGTGGTACCTTAACATTAAGAAGTCACTCGTAAAAAGTTATCTTCTCCTATATAAACAATATATGTTTCAATAACTATTGACTTCTATTGCTAATTATTTCCTTATACCCATTTCATGTAGGTCCATCTATGATGCCATCTTTATTCTTACCTAGTATATTTAACCGAGTACCAATGAAGCTATCATAAGCATTTTTTTCAACATGTATGACAGAGATGCAAAGAATAACTGCCAAAGAACTCCAACAAGGAAGATTGAAGAATATTGAACTCTTCTTGAATAAAGATTTATCACTCCCTGTGGGAATAGTACATTGTGATATCTTACCAAATGCATCGAAAAAGTCTTTTACTCTTTCATAAACATACTTCCTAATATAGCTTTAGGGGCACTTTGTTCTTCAGTTGAGTCAACAACATCATATTTCAAGATCATCATTAAATTGAGATTCAAAATCGAGTATAAATATCATCATGGATCTGATCTATTAGAGACTTAGGTCAAGAAACCAGAATAGTATGAAATAGGGTAACCTTTCCAAACTCACAAGGTGAGAATTTAGAGGTAGTCAAAATAGAGATGTGACCTAGGTTAGGGGATTCATAAGTCAACTACCACCCTAATCTATCACATTAGTTCATATTGATCATGAGTCGTAAAGAATATCCGAATAGAGCGAGTATCAACTACCAAATCATATTTCCTAAGATCATGAGTCAAACATCAAGATCATAATAGGGCAACCATATCTTGAGATTTTGCAAGTTCAAGGCCATAATAGAATTCCCTTCCTTTCAAGATCAAGGTAAGGGTAGATTTGGAAATTGGGTAGTCAATAGGTCATCACAAGAGTATGTGTATAATAGGGTGAGGTCAAGGGTCCAAAATCATCATATCTTGTCAAATTGTGATTACATAGAGGTGTGGCAATAAATAGGGGAGTTGCCTCACATATCAGATTCGTATCATCAAAATCATGAGTCCAAGAGGATCATTATGTCAAGCATAATCATAGTATAAGTCAAAATAGGGGAATATTTTCCTAATTATGTTTGAGGTTTAATCAACAATAGGGCAACATGGGTTTAATCAATAGAGACATCATCAAACACGAGGTGTAAAACCTGAGTTCCACCTTATTTCACCATATCAAATTTACCTGACACATGGAAAGCACTTATACTTGGTTGGGTAACATTGAGTTTTATAAACTCTATATATGAGTACATCGCTTCCAAGAGTAAATTCATACATCAGATAGGGTTTTCAATTTAAATTCAGATCATGGCATTATTATCTAAATCAAATTTCATGATTTCAAATAAATTTTATTGTCCCCATGCATAAGCTACCCAAAGTTGAGGATTCATGTGATTAATAGTTATGAGAGAAGGAACACATGAGGAGATGAGAATACTACCTATTCATCATCTACTTGGGTGGCTTAGGTGGTCCTTAAAGAAGAGATGAGATGATAGAAGACTCTCTAAACTTGAAGGAAAGGATCTTTAATCCTTCTTGGGGTTCTTAAGATGTGTTATTCCTTAAACATGTATAGAGGCTTATGTATATAGCTCTAATACCATTTGTCACGGATCCATTTTTTACCTATAATGGCGTCCGTCCCTATAATGGAGTCCATCCCTATAATGGATCTCATAACACAAATTACACATGCAGTATATATGGAAAAGTAGTAACAGCAATGCAACAAGATATTAAAAAGGGATAAAGAAGCATGTAACCATTCTATATTCAAGCATACCCATTTGTGTTTAACTCGAGCACAGAGTGCAGCGAATCTTTGGAAACTATAAAATTAATAAACAAAACATATTAATGCTAGAGCTTTAAGTACACTATGAAAGGCATGCAAATAGTTTAAGATTATTATAAAACATGTTAGGGTTAGAAACATGATTGTAAGTAAGAATAAGCAACAAGGTGAGAAAAATTACTGACATTTTTTATACAAAGTATATTTTATGTTCATTTATCCATTATACCAACATAGGCCAATGACCAACTACTTCAAAGGGAGGGTCTGTAAGGGTAATCTAGGTCATTGTTGACTCAAGGTCTAAATTGACTAAAACCTTATTTTAATGATGACTAAACCATTCCACTTATTTGTGTTTAATGCTTCTACTTGAATGATTTCATATTAGGTATAGAAACACTCCAAATGCCCTAACTTGCCCATCTCAAATTGGAGAAAAGATAAGTTAAAGTCAATACAAGTGCATGTCTTTGGAATATGATGTAAATCCATTAGAATCATGTTGTAAATTACTTGTAATGATTGTATGACTTGTAATTAAGCTTAAAAAATTAGGAACACTTAGATTGAATATTTAAGCACTCAAAATCCATTTTCCAAAATTCACATCAGGTTGTTCATCGGTCAAATTGCAAACTCGATTGATCCTTATTGGATTTTGAAAAAGACTTTTGATCAGACAAGTTTCCATTTCACATAATCGACCGATCCCTCTACAGACCAAAACTAATTTAAGTGGATCAATCGAGTTACCCCAGGAAAAACTCGACTGATGGCCTAAATTGGTCTTGTCGCTTAGTGGGATCGGTTGCATTATCTTTATAAAAATCGACTGATAGCACTGTATGGAAAAGTGTAGAAAAGTGTTTCTAGCCATTGTGGAATTGCAGCAATCAAAAATATATCTGTTACAAGCCAAAAAATGGCTAGTTTTCATTATGAAGTGTTCCTAAAGGCTAAGAGGCATCCCCAACTATAAATAGGACCCCTTGGGATTCATTCTAAGGTTGAGCATTCAATGCAAAACTCTATATGAGGTTCCTAGTCTATAGTTGACTGCATCCTATAGCCTCCTCTCTCTCTCTCTAATCTAATCACTTGCATCATCCATTAGAGTGAGTAGGAGATTTGTAAGAGAGCTAGTCCTACATGTATATATTGAGGCTCTCACTTCCACCACCTCCATATCTCTCATTTCAACCATGAAGATGAAGGTTCTCTCTCTTGGCTAAGAAGGTGAAGAAGAATAAGGGAAGGAGTCCCTTGGTGAAGAACAAGGCTGAAGACTAGGAGCAAGAGTGGGTAAGTCTTTGGTGAAAGCTTCTCTTAGTGAAGTTGAAGTCAAAGGTTGAAGATCCAAGAAGAGTGGATAATTCCTAGAAGGATGAAGACTTGTACAAGAGTGGGTAAGTCCTTGGATAAGGACAAAAACTAGTTGTAAAGTGGGTAAATCCTTAGTTAGGTTGAAGACTCTTTGTATTGGATAGGTAAGTCATTTGGTGGGTCATGTGTTGTAACTCTTATAAGTGAATATATAGAGGAAGGCACACTTAGAAATCCTAGAGGATGACCTCTCCAGGTAGTGGACTAACATACTCCTAGTTTGAAGTGTGGAACTACTCTACATAGCTTGTCACTTGGTGTTTTCAATATCTCTCTCCCTTGCTATGTATGTTTTAGTTGCACTCAAATTTCCTATTTAGCAACCTTATCTTGTGATATACCTTGAAGCTCTAATGAATTTTGTTTAAGTGCATTCAGCTCTATTCACCCCCCCTAGAGCATCCAATTACTCATCTAGGATCCAACAATTGGTATTAGAGAAGGTCTTATCCAAGCATACTTCAATAAGTAGGAGAAGATGGGTGACTACCAAGAAGGGAGATACTTGATCAACCTTCTAATCTTTGATGGGAGCAATTTCCTTTATTGGAAAAGAAGGTTACAATTCTACATCCAAGGATCAAGTCTTGAGCTATGGAAAATGGTGGACCATCCATACAAGATATTGGAGACAAAGATAGAAGAATGGCATGAAGCTACCATGAAGAAATCCACCTTTAATGCAAGAGAAAGCTACCATGAAGAAATCCACCTTTAATTTAAGAGAAATCAACATCCTCTATGCTACCATGAACCGCACCGAGTTCAATCAGATTTCCTCTTGTGAGACGGCCTATCAGATATGGATAAAGCTATACATCACTTATGAGGGGACAACTCAAGTAAAGGAAAGCAAAGTATACATGCTCAAAGGGATGCTTGAGAACTTCAATATGGGAAAGGAGAAGGAGATAGCCAACATGTACTCAAGACTCAATACAATTGTTAATGGCCTTGTCGTCCTAGGTCATCCTATGATTAGAGAAGAGATCAACTCTAATATCCTTAGAAATCTCCCCAAGAGATGGGAACCCAAGGTTACTTCCATTGAAGAAGTAAGGATTCTTGATGATATCCCCATTGAAGAGCTCATTGGAAATCTACAAGCCCATGAAGTCACACTTGAAAAAAGAGAAGAAGTTGAAAGACAAGAGGGGAAAGAGATAAATAGAATGAAGAAGGATGAAATCAAAGCTCAAATTGAAGCTATTGTGGGACAAGCCTCTCCATCCTCTCAGGTTGAAGAAGATGCCACGTACTCCAAGGGTAGATTCTACAAAGGGAAGACTTCCTCCTCCATCCAGTACCTAAAGTGTGGAAAGAAGAGTCACTTCAAGATAGATTATCTTCAAGGCAAGAAGACCCATAATCACAAGGAAAAAGAAGTACAAGAAGAAGCATAAATGTCACAAGAGCTCAAGTGACTCCTCCAACTCAAGCTTGAGTGAAGAATCAAGTGTAGGATCTAGCTCAAGATCTAGTGATGAAGGAGAATGCCATTTTTCTCTTATGGCATCAAAAAGTAAAGACTCGGATGAGGTAAATCTAAACTCTTTAGACAAAGAACCTTTAATTGCTATAATTAATGCTACTCATGCCTCTCTTAAGTCTTCTAAAAATAAAAGGAAAAGCCTTGATAGAGTTGTTGATAATATGCATGTAGAATTAGATGATCTTGAACATGTCAATATTTGCTTGCTTGATGATAAAAATGCTTGTCTTAGTCAAGTAGATTCTCTTACACTTAAAAATTCTATCTTGCTTGATAAGATTACATTTCTACAAGTTCAATCTCTCATGCTTAAGACTAGTGTAGAACATAGTAACATTGTTGACTCTCCCATGCATGATATTGATGTTCTTAGAACTAAAAACAAGGACAAAGATTTTGTTTTGCAAGGATTAGAATCTGAAAATGGTGTTTATCTTTTTAAGATTGCTTTGCTTGAAATATAAAATTCCTCCTTTCTTTATAAAATCAATGTGCTTGAATCTTGTTCCAGTTCTACTAGGAGAGAGAATAATGTTGTTGCTCTTCAAATTGATAGAGATTCTTATTTAACTAAATCTCTTTGCTTAGGAAATGATCTTTTGCATGCTAGAGATAATATCAATCATTTGTCTTCTACTATTCTCTTATGCATGATAATCATAGTTTGATATCTTCTTTGCAAAGATTCTTAGTTGGTAAAAAGAATCTTTGTGATATCCTACACCATACTACTAAACAAAGTGCTAGAAATGGTTCAGGGTATGATGGTAGTCAAAGGAACAAGGTAAAGGACTTCCAATATTCCATGGACAATCCTCTAGTTCCAAGGCTATGGGCACATGCAACTATCGCAATGAAATTGGTCATTATTCTACTTGTTTCCTTATAGGAAAGCACTTAAGAGAAATAGGACTTGGGTTGCTAAGCTAACCCCTCTGGGCCCAAAAACATAATTGAGGACCATTTCATCTTTCTTTGTGTAGGTTCTTGCAAATGGATTGACTTAAGATGTTGATTTCAAATTGACTTCTCAATCTACATGAAAGAAGAAAGGTGAGATGTGTAGGGGATGGAAATAAGTGAAAAAATGGTAAGCATTGAGGTAATGTTTTTCTTGATCATATCCAATCATAGTGTGTTTTACCAAGTTAGTGTGCACTATGCATGTGGTTTTTGAGTCAAAAGTGGTATTTTGTTATTCTCTTCACACTCTTGCTCAAAAACTATTTCTAATGCTTTCATAGTTTATTTCTAAATTTCTTGCACATGCTTGGATATGGCTTATATTTTTAGCATGCCACTAAATGTGTTTTTATGAAATATATGTGCTTTTTGACAACATATTTGTCGATCAAGTTTGTCCTATTAGAAACTTGATCGATAGGCACCAATGGGTGTTTCCAACAGATGTTATCGGTCGAGTTTGTCCTGTCAAACTCGACTGATGGCACTGTTCATAGAATACACAATTAGCTTATTGAATGAAAATTTCCCTCTCAACTAGATTTTCTCAACCAATAGCCTTATTCTTTGGCACTCCCTTGGTACCTTTATATGCTCATTGCCATGTTTTTAAATTGTCTATCTTGCTTACAACTCTATCTTTCAAATTGGATTAAATTGGTATATCTATATCTTGCTATAACTTGTTTTGAGTTGCTTTGCAGATTTTGATGATGATCTTTTGGATCTCTTGGTTGTGTCTAAATTGCTTCCTCTATTCTCAAACTTACTATATCTATATAGTTGTATATCTTGTTTGATTACAACCTTGAGGATCTTAGTGGTAATCATCTTTTGGAAATGATGCATATTTTCTAGTGAGTTATATCCTTTCATGCTTTTAAAATTGCACATCTCTTTGTTTGGATATTTTTCTATATCTACGCATAGCTTGCTTTATCTTGTGTATCTATTGGTATCTCTTGTTATTATCTATATCCTACTAGTATCACTAATTTGTGATATCATCTATTAGTAGTTCATATACATGTTGTTCTAGCCTTGCTTATCTTTTCATCATGTGGTTTTCTACTATATGCTATGATTCTGTCTTGTTTCATACTTGCTCAAGTTTGTTCCTTGAATTGTGAATCTACTATCTTGAGTTGCTTACATAGATTTGTGATGAAGGACATCTAGAGCTACATCGTATGTAGATATTGGAGCATCTTTGAATTTTTATGCAGATTTTGCTCCAGTGTTAGATTTTGATGCAAGACTAATGTTTTCTATGCAGAAACGGCCTTCTGAGAAAGACTCATTGCTTTGCAATGAGCCGAGATGCTTTTTGGGTGAATTTCGTCATCTTGAGGGTCAAAATATGATTTATTATTCTGCATAATTTTATCTTGCTTTGTTATATGATATAATCACATCTAGGGTTGTTCAAGTGCATGCTTTAACTTGCTTTTCTTTCTATGCTTGGATAAGCCCCTAGATTTTCTCTTCTACTCTCCATTCGATCTTTTGTTATCTCCTTTCTTTTAACAAGTGGTGTTCCTTATTTCTTCATACCCCCACTTTTTGAAATGACAAAGGGGGAGAAGGTATGTCTTCTTTTGACAAAATATGGAGAAGGCATGTCTTACATGAAGAGGAGAAGCATATCTCTTATGTAAAGGGGAGAAGGTAAAGGGGAGAAGACATATCTGTCTAGAACATATATGAGTAGAAGGCATAGTATTCTATAAATGTTATGAAATCTAACCATGTAGGAGAAATAACATGAATTGAGAGGGAGTATGAGAACTCCACTAGCATCAATTGAGTGGGAGCATATGAAATCCAATCTATTAAAACCCCTAGGTTTCTTCGAAGGTATAATTTTACTTAAAAGCTTTCAATACATTTATAGAATGGTTTGTCATCTTCAAAAAGGGGGAGAATGTTGACTCTAGGTCAATGTTGACTCAAGGTCTAAATTTACTAAGCCCTTGTTTTGATGATGACTAAACCATTCCACTTATTTGTGTCTAATGCTTCTACTTGAGTGATTTCATATTAGGTATAGAAACACTCCAAATGCCCTAACTTGGCACATCTCAAATTAGAGAAAAGATAAGTCAAAGTCAATACAAGTGCACATTTTTGGAATATGATGTAAATCCATTAGAATCATGTTGTAAATCACTTGTAATGATTGTGTGACATGTAATTAAGGTTATAAAAAATTAGGAGCACTTAGATCAAATATTTAAGCTCTCAAAAACCATTTTCTAAAATTCACATTAGGCTATTCTTTGGTCGAGTTGCAAACTCGTCTGATCCTTATTGAATTTTGAAAAATAATTTTGATCGGTTGAGTTTCCATTCTACAGAACTCAGCCGATCCCTCTACAGACCAAAACTAATTTAAGTGGATCAGTCGAGTTACCCCAAGACAAACTCGATCGATGGCCTAAATTGGTCTTATTTCTTAGTGGGATCAGTTGAGTTATCTTTATAGAAACTCGATCGATAGCACTGTATGGAAAAGTGCACAAAAGTGTTTCTAGGTATTGTGGAGTCGCAACAATTGAAAATATATTTGTTGCAAGCCATAAAACGGCTAGTTTTCATTCTTAAGTGTTCCCAAAGTCTAAGAGGCATCCCCATCTATAAATAAGACCCCTTGGGATTCATTCTAAGGTTGAGAATTTAATGCAAAACTCTATATGAGGTTCCTAGTTTATAGTTGACCGCATCCTACAGCCTCCTCTCTCTCTCTCTAAGCTTAATCACTTGCATCATCTATTAGAGTTAGTAGGAGATTTGTAAGAGAGCTAGTCCTACATATATATCTTGTGAGGCTCTCACTTACACCACCTCCCTATCTCTCATTTCAACCATGAAGATGAAGGTTCTCTCTCTTAGCTAAGAGAGGTGGAGAAGAATAAGGGAAGGAGTCTATTGGTGAAGAACAAGAATGAAGACTTAGAGCAAGAGTGGGTAAGCACTTGGTGAAGGCAGAAGACTCCTTGCTCAAGTGTATAAATCCTTGGTGAAAGATTCTCTGAGTGAAGGTGAAGTCAAAGGCTGAACATCCAAGAAGAGTGGGTAGTTCCTAGAAGGTTGAAGACTTTTACAAGAATAGATGACAAGGATGAAGACTCGTTGCAAAGTGGGTAAGCCCTTGGTAAGGTTGAAGACTCTTTTTATTGGATAGGTAAGTCCTTTGGTGGGTCATGTGTTGTAACTCTTATAAGTGAATATATAGAGGAAGACACACTTAGAAATCCTAGAGGCAGACCTCTCTAGGTAGTGGACTGACATATGCCTAGTTTGAAGTGTGGAACCACTCTACATAGCTTGTCACTTGGTGCTTGTTTAATCTCTTTCTCCTTTTCTATGTATGTTTTAGTTGCACTCAAATTTCCTATTTGGCAACCTTATATTGTGATATACCTTGAAGGTCTAATGAATTTTTTTTAAGTGCATTCAACTATATTCACCCCCCCCCTCTAGAGCATCCAATCACCCATCTAGGATCCAACAGCAACAAGGTGAGAAAATTAATGACATTATTTATACAAAGTATATTTTAAGTTCATTTATCCATTATAACAACATAGGCATGTGACCAACTACCTCAAAGGGAGGCTCTGTAATATTGATCAAGATTAGCTACCCTTTTATCAATGTGAGGGACTTCAAGACCGAAGTCAATGAGCTAACCTTGTTTCTTTCATGCCTTGTGCGCTTACCTTGAGAATTTAGGAAGGTACACAAGGTATATAATGGATTCTTTATAATTATGTTCAAGGTTTGTCAACATAGTATAATCAAGCATGAACATATCATAAGAACACTAGCTCAAACAAGTAACTACTAGCCAAGCATTCATACATGCATATACATACAAGCAATGACAATAACATAGTAGGGTCAAGAGATTAAGCGTACCTTTCAAGTTATGATTCATGAGTCAGATCCTAAAGATCATCCAAATGAAGGGTACCTTAAAAGGAAAAGATACAGCATTGTGTCTTAGTTCTCTATGGTTTGAGTACATAAGCATCATATGACTCATGTGGATAATTCCCTAGATCTAGGTTCCTCATATTTCAATCTTAGTTCCAAACTTCCAACATGCATGTCATTATTCAATCATAGTAAAAGGATTAACATTAGGTCCTAGATTTAAGTGAATCATCCACATTAGATTAGATATAAACATGAGATCATTTCTGATTTGGAGTAAAGTAAGCATGATATTTAGATTACATCATCATGGTTTAACATTTAACATCATGATTAAGTCATATTAGATAAATCTCAAAGCAATTGAATACATTTCATAAACCATAGGAGCATTAAGAGCATATGATAGATTGATTTGTCTTAGATTGCTACATGAGTGATAAATCTACTAATTTTAACAAGGTAGAGTCTAGAAATAGATAACAATCATAATTCATCATGTAGGCACAAGAATATTATCTTAGTCATTTAATGTACAAACTAGGCATGTGTGGTCGTATTAGTCAAACATGAGCCATTTAGCATGAGTTATTGATCTAGGAGAGTACAAATCTCATTATAAGGTTCTGATTTTGAAGATCAACCCTTCATGGTGACAATGAATAGACCAAAAACTCAAAATTGATCAAGTTGTACTGCTCAAGCACATAAAGGAACAAACTTCAAGTCATGGTAGGTTAAACGAACATTAAGGTGCTTAAAATAGGTCTAGGGTAGTTAGGTCACAATTACAATAGTGTAGAGCTTCTAATTTGTATGCATGTTGGGCCATGATCATTAATACATCAAAGAAAGCACAGAAAGGGCATAAGGATCCTTAAAAGAGGGCCAAAGCATCACATTTAGCAGAAACAAAATAACTATGAGTACAAGTAGATCATGAAACCAATTCTAATGGATAGATCTCATTTACTATATCAAAATTCATATATTGTTTGTTCAATTTGGCCAATAGATGCATTTATTATGTATTTTCAAATTTTACCTTATCAAGACTGGTCCTAGGTCGTTGGATCTACATTGCATGGGTGTGATTGGGACATGACTCCTAGAGAGTTCTCTACCATGCCCAGGCCCCATCTTGGGCTACCTGTAGCCAGCAACCGCTCCGAGTAACCAATGGTTCTGGTGGGTGTTTGGTAGCCGACATCTAATGTTGTGTGACATTGGGCACTGCCCTAGAAGTCTTGGGGAGACTAGCATCCATGTCCAGCTCAAAGTCATTAAATGATAATTTGACCTCATATGGAGGGTCCTCAACCCCTACATGGTAGCATCACTGCTACGACAGTGTGCAGCCAGATGCCTCATTGGTGATCAAGCAAGCAGACATCACTGACCGCTTTAGAGATGGCAAGAAGGTTGTCTAAGGTTTATCCCATCTGAATACATAGAGAGAGATAGGAAGAGGAAGTGCAATGTGGTAACAAGGTTGTGTTTCCCGTCCTATGGTCACCCCCATTGTGGTGTTGGGGTTGTTGCATGACACGGAAACAGTAGTGAGGGGATGTTGTGAGGTGTCAGCTATAGGGTTCACGAGCTCTATAGGGAAGAACAGAGGTAGAGAGAGAGAATGACCGAGAGAGTGAGAAACCCGAGAGCCCCAGTTGGGTGGAGCGACCCCGGGTCGTCATGTGCTTCTTCAAACCCTAGCTAGGGTATTAGAAAGTTTGGAAGTGAGGTGTGAGTAGGGTAGCATTGTCGCATGATGGGAAGGTGCCAGCCCGTCGAGTGGTGGTGGTGAAGGAGTTTTAATAGAAGGAAGGGGAAGCAGAAGTGTAGGATTAGGTTTTGGGAGTTGTCATCCTAAGGGTGGCAGTGGTCAGCTGGGTGCAACCCTCCCTTTGGTGCCCTGCTACGAGAACAAGCATTCAATCAAGGGAAAGTGAAGAAGGTGAGGAGAGAGGGAGAAAAGATGAGGGGGAGCAGTAGCCATGGAGGCATGGAGGGTCATTGTATGACCCTCTTATGCATACAAGTAGAAGGCGGCTGAGGTGTGAGGAAGAAAAAAAGGGGTACCGGCTGGTTCTGGGCTTGGTTCCCTTATGGACCAAAACTAATTAAATGGACAAAAAGGTTTTGAAATTAGGTCTCACATTCAAATAGGTCCATTTCCCTCATGAAATCCCCAAATTAGGAAAGGAAGGATGCATTGGAACAGTGGTATCAAGCCCCATAACATGAAATTTAAGTTAGGATTGATGTGACTCATAGCAAGGACTAGTAATGGAATTACATATGCATAGTGTAACAAAGCCTTAACATTAGTCAAATAAAGTACAATGTAACATCTAGTCAGTTTTGATGCATTACTTGAGTACATGGTGACTCACTTTCATCAAACCCAAGGCAGGGAAGGTTATTGAGCATAACATAGTGTCAAGCTTGTCGAGGTGTGAAGTAGTTTGAGGATATAGAAAACTAGGTTATCACATCTTACCTATAAAAGGGAGAGAAAACAAGGGAGAACAAGTTAGGACTAGCACGTTGACATTGAAGGGACAACTCCTTCTCTTTGGCTCTAAAAGAACAAAGATGAGTTATTGGTGGTCCGCATGGACTGTGTAGAGGTGGAGGCCATCGCCATCACATTAGGAGAATGTTGTTAACCTCCATTTGTGGTGTTGCACCAGGAGGTTGTTATTGATGACTATTTATGTGCTACTTGAAGAAGAAGCGCAAGACATTGTGAGGATTGTCATTGGACTTCTCTAGGACCAGGTATATACCTTGCAAACTCTTTTCCTAGATACATAATTGTTGACGTGATATGCTGGTTTGGGATTGGGTCATAAAATTTTTGTTTCTACTACCTTTTATACATGCCCTAATTTCCCAACACTAACTTCTTCACCAAATTTAGGGTACAATAAATCAATTTTATGCCATTGTGGGAATCAAATGCATGTCATAGGTTCCCATTATTATTTTTACTTTCCTCTACATGCCAAGATAAATTATGTGCATATATGGTATTGGCAAACAAGCATTTAAATTATAGTATTATAGGTATCTACCACATCACCTTGGTTGGAGAGCCAGTTTTGGACCTAAATAAAGTTGTTGTTTTGAACCTTGGCTCCCCATATTTAGGACAATTTTTAAATTGATATAGTCCTTATAAAATAACACACATTCGTTTGAGCATGCATGTATATTCTTAACCTCCTTTCCCATTAGGCATAATATTTTCTTTAATTTGTATGTTGAGATTGGGAGTTTGTTGTCTTAAGAAGGATTTTTTAACAAAGATGTGAAGCTTTTGTCGCTCCATCTATTGTTAGCCTTCAAAGTATATAATCTCAACATAGTGTTTAGCTTTATAATATTAGTATAACCTATGTATAACGGTCTCTCAGTATCATGCACAATGTTTCTAAATAAAGAAGGTGGATCAATAAGATTTACCCCACAACTATCTAGCATCATATCAACCTTGTCAGTCAGAATCGATTTGTTCACATCTACATTAGCAAATATTTCTTCTTCAACACAAGTATTGCTATCTACATTTATAGAACTCATAGTAGGAATCTTTCCATGTCAATACCATTCTATATAGTCATGTACAATCACATTACACATGACATGACTTTTAATTTTGTCAATAATGTTGACTTTCACGTTGTTGTTGTAATTCCTACATGGAAATGAGTATTGAATTAGATGTTTTCTAATAAGTCAAATTCATAATAAAATATGTTTGAATTGATACCAAGTCATTTATTATCATTCACTATGATGAACTATCCCATTCTTAAGTACTTAATCCCAGTACTAAGTGTATAATGTGTACTTAGTTTCAACAAATTTTGGTAGCATTTCCTCACAGTTCTCTGAGTACTCCAATGTAGATGGGAAAATACCCACATGCATATGTACCCATTGAACAAATGGGATATTGATATTGAGTTTTATTATAGCAGAACATGCATCACACACTTACATCTTAAGTGATATCAAGTGTTCAGAAATAGTCCCAAATAGGGAACTATCCAAGGTAGACTCCTAATGAGTTTCTTGTAAGGGTTTGTAGGTCAACAAGTTTATAGTTTTGTGTTTATGGGTTTCAAGAATATTAGGGTTTAGTATTTAGGTAAATTCACATCGCAATAATGTTTAGGCAATGATTAGAGCTAGTTGACTAGATCTAAGCTAACATATTTAACATTAGCAACATTCATGCAATAATCAACATTATCAACTTATATATCTTTAGCAACATAGTTAACATTTATGTAGGGTATAATTTGAGATTAGAAACATATTCAACATACTCAGCTTGGAAACTAGAGCAATTAAGCAACTAGGTATGAGAAATTAAGTTTTTTGGGCATGGTGTCAATAATCTAGATAATCTAAACCCTAGTATGGGTTCCCAACAATGAAAATGTGGGGAAGAGGCTTACCTCACCAGAACTAGTGGATGGGAAGTGATAGGGAGAGGTTTAGGAAGAACGTATGAGGAGGAGGAGAAATAGTGGAAGTGCGGGACAATAGTGGCAATGGTAGTGCAACTGACGAGTCTTAAATGTGGGTCCAAGAATGGAGTCATGTCTAGGTTATCGGACTTTAGAAATTTATAATACCTGAAATTTTAAGACACCTGCAACTAGCACGGGGTTGAACACAGGGATAGGAAGAACGGTGCTTTGAAACTCAAGTTTCACTTGTCTAAGCACATCAAAAAGGTCGAAGGATAAGATTTTGGTATGATGAGAAAGAATAATTAAAATAAAAGTCTATCTCCAAATGGAGTTACTGGAAAGATTAGAGTTTTAGGGGTTAGAAATTTTTATAAAGGTTTTGTATATTGGAAGCCGAGGAGATAAAACCTTGTCAGAGTAAAGCACAAAGGAGGAAAACTTGAACATAACAAGAAGCAGTGGAAAACATCTTGCACCCTCTTCTCTCAAAGAGGATGCCCCTAACTATGCACCAATTCTCTCGAGAGAGAGAGTACTGAACATAGGCTAGGGTGGAAAGAGATGTCGGGGCAACCCTGATCCTGAATACTCTCATACACCTGAATCAGACCAAACTCTGGAGTTTACAACATCCTTCTCTCAAAGGAGTCAAAACGAGAAACATGATTCGATAGCTAGTCAAAAGTGTGATTCAAATAGAAGAGACTAGAGCTCAGATGCTATAAGGAAATCATCCAACAAAAATGAACCATACACAGAACAATATGTGATAAACTCCACAGATTCCATAAGCATAGATAAGTAAAAAGGTTTAGTTACAATGCAGTAGTAATTGAAAGTAAAATGTTGAAAAGGGGAAGATAGGTATTGGCCTCCTTGATGTAGGGGGTCGATGTACAAAGAAGTAGACCCCTAAGGTAGGCTAACCCAGTACCGGGCATGAGTCCTATCGAGATACGCCTGTGTCGGGTTCTTGATCGTGTCGGGTCGTGAACCGTGACGGGTAAGGGCGTATCGGGAAAGTACTTCCTACCCGATATGGTCGTGTTGGGTGGCCATTCCTATCGGGCGACACGCCATGACGGGTGAGCCATATCGGGTTGGGTATCATGTCGTGTTAGGACATGTGTCGGGTTAGCTTTTTCTTAGGTTCTCAGGTTCCTTGTGTTAGGTGTAGAAGGGCGAGCCATCTCGGGTTGAGGCCCAGCTAGGGACATGGTACATTGAGGTGGCCTTGATGGTCGTATTGTGTTGCTGTGACTATCGGGATGGGTTCTAAGTGAACTCCTCCCTTCCCTCTCGGGTTGGGGGTGTGCTCACCTAGTATCACCCGGCATGCCTGGGAACTCGACGCACTAGCTCCTTTTTGCTCTCAAAGTTAGCTCTCATAGGATTCCGACCTGTCCCATTGGAGTCATGTAGTTGCTATTTATAGGCAGCGGCTGGTGGGGGTTGTGGCCCTCATCGGGCCATGTGTCCTTTGTCTGCTCCGTTAATGCGTCTTTGGTACATAAATAAGAAAGAAACCCAATTATGAAGTATGATGGAAAAAAGGGATTTAAGGAGTTTCCATGAGGGGAGGATAATTATTTTAAGGACCAAATCATTTAATGTACATCATATGAATAGGTGTTTCCCCTTTATGGACCTTTGTTGCCAAATTCACATTTAGTGGGAAATAGAGTCCCTCCTCGTTATATGAGGATTTATGTGATAAAATCTTGAGAGTTTTTATATAAATAAATATAGGAGGAATAAAGTAAATCCTTTCCTAGAAAAATGTCTTATCTTTCTATGATAAGTAAATATAGTGAATAAAAGGAGACATCTTGTAATGGTTATGAGAAAGGGGTGAAGGAGCATTTTTAGGATGTCATAATATGAAAATGTCTTACCATATTTGACATCATCCTTGTGCTCCAAGAAAGAGAGAGGGAAACTAGTCCCAAAGAATTAGGATTTGTGGTCCATGTACATCATGGTTATATATATGGGTATAGAGACCTAACCTTCTGATGCATACACCCTTCATGCTTGTGTCATCATTGTCTCTTCTTAAACCCTAAGGGATCCCCCGGCCATCTACTAAAGAAACATCTCGACTTCTCTGGGATCCAAGGAAGGAGATGCAGCTGCGGTCTTCTGAGTCCGATGAGAGACTGGACCTGTAGTCCTCTTTCTTCCCTTCTTCTTATGTCATGTGGGAAGGATGGATGCCTGAGCACCGAGTTGGTAACCAGAAGTTGTGTTGTTGTAGGTTGGGTGCTATGGGAGGAGGTCAGGGGAGCGGCGGAGGGCCAAATCCATGGCTTGCCTCGTGAGCATGCGGCACTGCCATGGCCAGGGCTCAAGCCTTACATATAGTGCATGTTCAGAGAGTTTTGAATGGGCTATGGCCATCAGCATGGGTAGGTGAAGTCTGAGAGATGAAGGGTGAGATGTGAGCGTCAGGAACGAGCTACAGCGTCAAGCAGAAGTGTCGGCCCAGGTGCAGTGCCATCACGCCTTAACGTCACATGGGAGAAGGAGGGTCGCAGGGGGGAGGAGATCGGAGAGTCGGTGTTGTCTATGTTTAGGAGGGCGGTGTTGGGTTTTAGGGGAGACAGAGACGGTAGAGGAAACAAAAAAATTCTTCTCCCAAACCCAAAATAAAGGAATTGCGTCAACGTCTATACAATAGGAAGGATGGTTTGTAGAGGCGTACCTTGTCCCAAGGCTTGCTCAGCGACGTTACCTTGCGGCTTGTGCGGTCTTCACCTCTGGTCTTGGATGGTGTCTGTGCAGCTCCTGGTCTCACCGGGACTGTCGGGATTGACAGCTGTCCTCCGAGTGGCAGAAGTCTCCTGCCTCTGCAGTCGTCCACACGGACTGTCTGGAACTCCGATCTCCTTATCCCACAAGGAATCGAAGGAGTTGCACCCTCCTATCAGCGTACTAGTCACCAACACACTCTCCTGCAACTAGTTGCTTTTATGTAGTTTTCTTTCCCTTGTTGTGCCTCCCTTATTGGGTAGCACTTGCTTGGGCTCTCTCGGTTACCAAAACCAGAGAGAACGACAACTTTGTAGAGCAACTGGTGTTCTGAGTTATACTTTGAGAAGCCTCCAATACCCCTATATATAGGAGGGTCATGGGATATGGTTCTCTATGCCGGGCAATGCGGGATTAAAGCAGGAGTAGAAGGGTTCAAGATTTTCCACAAAACAACCAACTGCCACCTGAACCGATCGTTTCAAGCATGAAATGGTCGGTTGGTGACCTGAGCCGATCAGTTCACACCTGAACCAATCAGTTGGAGCACCTGAGTCGATCGCTTCAAGCATGAGTCTATCGGTTCGTGGTCCTGGTCCAACTCAAATTGACTTTCATATTTGTTTCTGATTAATCAAATATTAATCCTTGTCCAAATCAAATTTAACAAGTGAAACAAATATGTTTTTGCAAAATAGTCTTCTGACTTTCCAAACAATCTCGGTTGGTCACACGAATCGACCGGTTCAACAATTGAGTCGATCGTTTCATGACACATGAATTGATCGTCTCATCAGTTGAGCCGATCGGTTCACCAACTTGAGCTGATTGGTTCATCACATGAGCCGATCGGTTCCTCACATGAGCCGATTAATTCATCACATGAGCCGATCGGTTGGAAGTGCAGACTATGCAAAATCAGTCAATTGTAGTTTCAATCAATCTGATACTCTAATCAATTGGTCCAACACCTTGAACACTATGATTTTGAGCTATCAATCAACTGAGTGTTTAATTGAACTACTAAACTCCTTTAGTAATCAATCTAAACATCATTTGTGGATAAACTCCTCTTCCAGGTTAAATCCTATGTGTGTGACCCTGGAGGTCCATTTCACGTTGGCAGTGAAAGTCCATAACATTTATGACTTCACAAGCAAAGAGCGGTGCCTAGTCACACATCAGTGCTACCCAAGTGAAATAGAAAGTTGGAGAACAACTTTCAATCCTACAATCCATGAATGGTGTTACAGTGAATGTATAATTCCTTTGTCACTAATGTTCTGAATGAACTCAAGACATGGTACATTCATCCTTTCAATGTTCATCCATTTCCTTGATCTCAGAGCAAACTGGGTGAGATGTGTGTGACATCAATATCTCATATTGATTCACACATGCATGTACATGCCTTTCTCAATCCTACTCATCAAGTGCCCATGGACATTAAGCTCCCTTAGGAGGGACAAATCCCATATCTATCACTCACCCCTCAAAAGCCCCATGTGTCAAAGTCACCCAATCATCACCTTTATAACAACCCATATTTCAGGATTGTGTTTGATGATATCAAAGTGTACCCAAAGACGTGTTGAGTGTAGTGATTTTGGGTCAAAGAATCACATTCACCACCATCACTGTGAGAGATGACTGTGACTACCAAATCATGGTTCCATGTGTCACTCTCACGGTGGGTCTATCCGGTACACTTGTTCTCTAACAAGTACCTATGTGCTTGGTTTGATATCTCTATATCATGTCTAATGAGATTTTGTCATCAACCAATACACAATCTAGTCTTTAGTGTTATTGATGTCTATGGTTATTTCCACAATAACAGCCGACTAGGGACTAAACAAGAATGTATACTCTTAACATTTGTATGATCTCATCGTTTAGGTCCTCAACCCAAAAGCATACGTCATCGAGTAAAACAATTCTTTAGACATCTATCATGTTACACTGTCATCTCAAAAATAGTTAAAACATATAGATCGGAAATTGCCTTTATTATTATTCAAATCATTTACAAAGTATCCCATTACAATCATCACATGACTTTCTCTATGGGCATACATACCAACAAACTCCCACTTGCACTTAGAGCCAGTCACCTAGGAACCTCAGTCCTTGTGACCTAGCATGACCATCATGCTTCTGCTGAGAAAGGGCCTTAGTCAGTGGATCAGCTATGTTGTCTTCAGTTGGTACTCTACAGATCTTCACATCTCCTTGTTGTACGATCTCTCGTATGAGATGGAAGCATCGCAGTATGTTCTTGGACCGCTGATGTGATCTGGGCTCCTCAGCTTGAGTAATAGCTCCATTATTGTCACAATAAAGCTCAATTGCATCACAGCTACTGGGAACTACACCAAGTTCAGAGATGAACTTCCTGATCCACACAACTTCCTTTGCTGCATGTGAAGCAACAATATACTCAGCCTCTATAGTATAATAGGCAACTATTTCTTGCTTGGAACTCTTCCAGCTCACAGCTCCATGGTTTAGGCAAAATACAAATCCTGATTGTGATCTGTAATCATCTTTGTTAGTTTGGAAGCTCGCATTGGTGTAACCCTTTATAACCAGTTCTTCCTCGCCGTCGTATACAAGGAACTGATCCTTAGTCCTTTGCAAATACTTGAGGATGTTCTTTACGGCTGTCCAGTGAGCATCCCCGGGATCTGACTGGTACCTGCTCATCATTCTTAGGGCATACGAGACATCTGGGCATGTGTACAACATAGCGTACATGATGGATCTGATGGCTGATGCATATGGGATCCCATTCATACGCTCCCTCTCTTCACAAGAATGGGGACATTGAGCTCTAGAGATGGTGACTCCATGTAGCATGGGATGTCGCCTCTCTTTGAGTTCTCCATGTTGAACCGCTTCAGTACTTTGTTAATGTATGTGCTTTGACTTAGTCTGAGAAGCCTTTTAGATCTATCTCTATAGATCTTAATACCTAGAATGTAGGATGCTTCTCCCAAGTCCTTCATTGAGAAAGTATTCCCAAGCCAAGTCTTTACCTTCTCTAAGGCTGAGACATCATTCCCCATCAATAGTATGTCATCTACATACAATATGAGGAATGTGGTCGTGCTCCCACTAACCTTCTTGTACACACAAGGTTCATCTTCATTTTGAATAAAGCCAAACACTTTAACTTCCTCATCAAATCAAAGATTCCAACTCTGAGATGCTTGTTTCAATCCATAGATTGACCTTTGCAGCTTACATACTTTATTGGCATTCTTTGGATCTACAAAACCTTCAGGTTGTGTCATGTACACATCCTCATTTATATTCCCATTAAGGAATGCGGTTTTAACATCCATTTGCCAAATTCTGAGATTGTCGATGTTTCTTGATGAGGATTGAATGACAAATAAATTGTTTGCTTGTTTATTTACTTCTTGCAAATTATAAAGTTCCTATGAGTATCATATAAGTAAATAACAATATTCTGAACCCTGGGTTAGACTGATCTTAAGGGTAATGCACATGAGCCCCAGAGGGACAGTGATTACACCTGAGGTAGTAGACCAGATATGGGTTAGAATATGAAAACAAGCTTATGTTCTTATATGCAAGATAAATATATTTGCTTATATGTGTACTTGTGATTATTGTTTGAACTCACGTACCAGTATAGAAATATACTGACCACGTATTTGTTTGTTGGCATTTTAGGTATCATATATACTTGATTCGTGGACATGAGGGTACTGATAAAGATGTTAAAGACATTAAAGTTATTCATGAAGATTTAGGCATAATGATATATCATCATACATGTACAAGTTAATTATGTTTGAAAGTTATGTAACTCCTTAGAGGAGCTTTTTATCCAAACATGTAAATATTTGATCATTAATGGAAATTATTTACTATTATGTATTATTTCATGAATCTGATCCTGGAATCTATGAGTGGCGATTCGCGAATTTAAGGTCTTTTAGACATTCAAAAGTGCGGGTCATTACACAGTCGGCTCAATGGTGGTGGCGACAGGCAGGTCTTCAATGATGATTGTCGATGACTTGTCCCGTCGAGCGTCGAAGGTGACTGGCCTTCTTACAGCAGCCATCCTCTCTTGTATGGTCTTGGTGGTAGCGTAAGCAGCCTCTACTATCACAGCCTCAATCTCTGCCACTGTGAAGACCAACTTCTCTATGTCATAATTAATGTAGAGTGGAAGGGGCAGGAGGGTGTCTGTCCTTGTGAATTTGGAGAAGAAGAGGTGACCCTTCTTCTTAATGATGTCCGCCCTTGTGAGGAACTTGATGTCGATCCTGTCATCACCTCTTGTCCTTGATAGGATGCACGGCTCCTTCGGGTACCCCAACCCTGTCGTGATTAGGTTGACGATCCCTCCCATGTTGTATTCCTTGGTGGCGTCCTTTATCGGGTGTAGCCATTTTAGTAGGAATCACCCCAAGTTGATCATCCTTCCCTCCATCATGTACCAGATAAGATGGATTTCTTCAGTATATAGGTTGCTATTTTCGTATTTACTGAAGAGGAGGCTCACCACGATCTTGTGTACGATCCTCTAGAAGCACGAATGGACCACTGCCACCTTGCTTCCCGGCTTGAAAGATGACTCACCGGTTAGCTTTTTCCAGAGCGTGAATGGGTTGAAGTCGTCGCCTTTGGTGATCCAGGCACCGTTATTCAGGAGCTCTGTCTCAACCTTGCTTGAGGAGAATATCTCATTGAGCAACCTCTCTGAGATGTCGTGGTCGACATTGTAGAGACGCCCTTGTAGTCTGTCCGTCCCGCCGAACCTTTTGGCTTCCTCTGGTGTATTTGGGACTCGGTGGAGGGACGAGATAAACTCCCTGGTGAGCTTGATGTAGGAGGTGGAGTAGTTGAAGCAAATCTTCTGCAGTCCTGTGGCTTCTAGGATATTCTCAAGCATGTTGAAGATGTCGATCTGTTGGAAGGATGCTTGGTGGCAGAACCGGGTTGGTCAGTAGACTTTTGTTGCCAACTACACGTACCACCATTGATGTTCCAGATCTCTAGGCACGAACCAGCCTGGTGAGTGGGCTAGGGGCTCTGGTTCTGCTGTCGTTGTTGGGGCCAGGGCCACTTCTATTCTGGGCCGCTTCTCGGCCTCAGACGGCCCTACTGTCTCATGGTTTGAGTGTTTCTGCCCAATAGTGGCTTCATTTGTGGACTCGGGGTTGATCATCCGGCCTTGTTCGTCGACTTAGACAACAGTCTGCTTTGTACGTGCCATTTTCTGTAACAATTAAACAAACAATTTAAGTCAAAAAGTGTTACTCGCTGGAACATGTGTTTACCCGATATTGGGCAAAGGAAGTAGGCAAGAGTGTCACCTGATACGATTGGGTGATATGCTTAAAACCAGTATCCGGTTGGGTGCTTAAGAAAAACAGTCGTGCAATATGTAAATGCTCGGTACCACAAAGTCGATATGTTTTCACACGGTACCTGTGTCGCGTGACACGGCAAGGTAAAAACAAAGCATAGGTAAGGTCGGTATCGAGGATATGATAAGGTATGGGTGATAAGATTTGATCGATATCATGTGACTCCCTCAAAACTGATCTTGCGCGGTACAGATGCCCGATATCAGGTGTTTCTGCCCGATAGTGGCTTCATTTGTAGCCTTGGGGTTGATCCTCCGGACTTGTTCGTCGACTTAGACAATAGCCTGCTTTGTACGTGCCATTTTCTGTAACAATTAAACAAACAATTTAAGTCAAAAAGTGTTACTCACTGGAACATGCATTTGCCTGATATCGGGCAAAGGACGTAGGCAAGAGTGTCACCCGATACGGTTGGGCGATACGCTTAAAACCGGTATCGGGTTGGGTGCTTAAGAAAAACGGTCATGCAATATGTAAATGCTCGGTACCAGAAAGTCGATATGTTTTCACACGGTACCTGTGTCACGCGACACGACAAGGTAAAATCAAATTATAGGTAAGGTCGGTATCGAGGACACGATAAGGTTTGACATATATCGTGTGACTCCCTCAAAACTAATCTTGTGGGATACAGATGTCTGATATCAGGTGTCGCGCGATATGGGTGTCGCGTGGCAAGGTTGAAAACATGAGGCATCTATACGCGATAGTAGAAACGACTAGCACTGCTTTGTGTCGGGCGATACTCGTGTCGCCCAACATGAGTTAAAGATTTTGTGAAACGAAGTGAGTGATAGAGTCCTCGTCGTGACATGGGTATAAACAACTTTGTTGTCATGTTGCGCGACACGGGTGTTGCACGACAAAGACTAAAGACTGATACCTATCAAAATGTTCTACCCGACACAGACTGAAAACCGGAAACCGTATCACTCAATAAGCAAAACTTGATACACATCACAAGGATCTACCCGACATGGGCCAGAACCTGAGAAGGTGGTGCGTGATAGGTTTGGCCGACACGGGCTGCGCGATACTAGTGACATAAGTTACACAATAAGGTGCCTCGGGTTTTACCTGTATCGAGTAAGAAGATCCTCGATGCGACACCAAGGTCGATAGATGAAGGCCGACACGGGAGCAAGAATTGCAAGACGAAAGCACGATACAAGAGCAGAAGCAGGTAACTTGGTAACCCGACACGGTTAAACTTGAGCTACTATTTATAGCCGTCCGCGAGCGGGTAAAAGGGGTAAATGGCGTGACACATGATCCGAAGCACGGTAAAATCAGTCTAATCTGTCGTTTCTTGAAGATTTCAAGAAAAGAGTACAATTTGCGACATGTGTGTTTGGTGGCAAAAGCGTGTCGCCCAATAGGCGTCGCCCTGTGTACTTCTTATGCAAAGAGTTTCACGTGACACTTGTGTTGCACCGTGTGTGATACGCCTGTCAATCTTTTAACATGAGCGGGCATGTTGGACAACAAGGTGTGGGTGATAGGGTAGCCCGATCCACTTATCACGCAACAAGGCCAGGCGCATTTCTTGCCCGACATGCCACTTCAAAACGTGCAAAACTAAAAACCATGGTGTCGCTCGATAGGGTTCAAGGTGTTTTGGGCGACACATCTATCACAGAATCTATCACGCAGAGCAAGAAAAACAAAGACAAGCAACATGTATGCATGACATGCCAACAAGAGGGCTTAAAGCTAAAGTAGAAACAAGGATAGAAAGACTAAAAATCAAAAGGCATCTAATGGGTAAAACATCATTGGCCTAAGGGTAGACTCCAGCCTCATATAGTATTACTCGCCAAGGAAAATAAAACTAAGTTGGTGGCCCATAAAATGAGAGAGTATGTGCACATGGCGCGGGTACAGACTCGGGCCTTATTACAATAATAGTGTTCGTAATGTTCTTTGCTGAAAAAGGAAATAGAATCCTATTCTAGGAAAGAAAAACTTGAGCAACCTCCCGAGGAGCTTTGTGGTTTCTGTCGTCAGCTCAACATCTTCAACTCTTGCTATACTCCTTCGATTGGTGCAACTTCAGCTTCCTTCAGGGTCAAGTCTGATCGTCTCATGAAGGCTTCGTCTTCATAGAACCTCTTCACTCTGTGTCTGTTGACCGGAAAAACTTTTGTTGGATCATCTTTATCATAAAGATCCATCATCCCGGATGGATATATCTTTGCTACTGTGAATGGTCCAGACCATCTGGTCTGCAACTTTCCTGGAAAAAGGCAAATAGAAGATTTAAATAACAAAACCTTATCACCTTCATTGACATCCTTCTTTCTCAGGTGGGAATCATGCCAGACTTTGGTTCTCTTCTTGTATATCCTTCCATTTTCATAGGCATGAAGCCTCAACTCTTCAAGTTCTTGAAGCTGAAGAAACCTTTTCTTTCCAGCTAGCATTGGGTCCATGTTGAGATGCTTGATGGATCAGTACGCCTTATGCTCCAACTCAAAGGGCAGATGGAAAGCTTTCCCATATATCAAGTGGTACGGTGTGGTGCCTAATGGCATCTTGTAGGCAGTTCTGTACACCTAGAGAGCATCATCTAACTTAGTTGACCAGTCCTTGTGAGACTTACCAACAGTTTTCTCTAAGATCTTATTGATCTGTCGATTGGAAACTTCAACATGTCCTGACGTCTACGGGTGGTATGGCGTGGCGACTTTGTGATGGACACCGTATCTGCGCAATAGCAATTTGAACTATTTTTCTACAAAGTGAGACCCACCATCACTAATGACGGTTCTCGGCACTCCAAATCTTGGAAAGATTGTCTTAGTAAAAATCTTTATCACTGCTTTGGCATCACATGTGGTGGTGAGTATAGCCTCCACCCACTTAGAGATGTAATCAACTACAACAAGGATATATTTGAAACCACAGGAGGAGGGAAAGGGTCCCATATAATCTATACCCCACACATCAAAGATTTCAACCTCAATCCAATCTGAAAGTGGCATCTCATTTCGATGGGAAATATTCCCCATTCTATGACATTCACTATAAGCTTTGACATAGGAGTGTGCGTCTTTGAAGAGATTTGGCTAGTAAAAGCTTGATTGGAGTACCTTGATTGCAGTCCTTTCACCTCCCAGGTGCCCTCCATAAGGAGAGGAGTGACACTCAAATAGAATCTTGAGGGTTTCCTCCTCAGGTATACATCTTCTATACAACCCATCGGCACAATGCCTAAACAACAGAGGGTCATCCCAGTAATAGTTCTTCAGATCAGAGAAGAATTTCTTCTTCTGATTGTAGGACATTTCCATGGGTTGATGTTTACAGGCCAGGTAATTGCAGAAGTCTGCATACCATGGCCCCTCAGGGTTGGCCAACTGGGCGACGTAGATAGATTCATTAGCATAACTTTCATTAATTGGCAATGGGTGATCATCCTCCACCCAGATCCTCGAGAGGTGGTCATCAACCATGTTCTCGGAACCTTTCTTATCTATTATTTCATGGTCAAACTCTTGTAACAACAATACCCAACGCAACAGCCTTGGCTTTGCATCTTTCTTTTGCATTAAGTACTTGATATCCCCATGGTCGGTGTGAACTATCACCTTATATCCCACAAGGTAGGATCAAAACTTGTCAAAGGCATATACAATCGCCAACATCTCTTTCTCAGTAGCAGTATAGTTCAGTTGTACCTCATCTAGGGTCTTACTTGCGTAAAAGATCACGGGGTGCTTTTTGTCTTTCTTTTGGCCAAGAACTGCACAAATAGTGAAATCATTGGCATCGCACATGAGCTCGAAAGGAAGATTCCAGTCGAGGGACTGGAGAATGGGTGCAGAGATCAAAGTGCCCTTCAGAGTTGAGAACGCTTTCATGCACCCATCTGTGAAATCAAATTTCACATCTTTCATCAATAGGTTGGACAGGGGCTTTGTGATCTTTGAAAAGTCTTTAATGAATCGTCGATAGTAACTGGTGTGACCTAAGAAACTTTAGATACTTGTAATAGATGTGGGAGGAGGAAGCTTGGATATTTCTGAAAAACCACTAGAGGGGGTGAATAGGGTTTTAGAGATAATTCAATAATTATTTTTCTCAAACAACCACAAATGAAAAAGCAAGAAGGATACAAGGGATTTAGAGTGGTTCCTACCTTAGCAAATACTAAGGTAGTCAGTCTACTACCCAGTTGCTTATCCAACCGGGATTTTGAAAGTATTTATTTTATTACCTCTTCAAGGATTTTACATAAAATACAATATTTTCTTACACCCCTTTGGACAGCCTTCGCTTAGAAGTATATAAACCAACTTGAGGCAGCCTTCTTGAAGTAACTCCAAGCTCCCCCTTGAAGTAGCCTTCCTCTTAGAAGTAGCCTCCTATTTCACCATCCTTCTTGAAGTGGTCCAAAGCCTCCTTCTTCACTCTCCAATCCGCAGCCTCCAACCCTAGGAATAGCAAGGAGAGTAAAAACAATAAGAGTGAACAAGAAAGGAAAAGGAAATTACACTTAACCTTTGAAGCACAAGGCTTGATTTGCCTATATCAAGCGTGTAGATCTCCTAACCAATGTATATGGAAGTGTGATTGTTGTGGATAGGAGATACTAGCCTATAGGACACAAAATTAGATCAATAAGAAGAGTAGCCAATTGCAAGTATTGCTCAATTGCTCAAAACAGGTTGCTAATGCAAGTGTATGCTCAAAGATTGCTCAAGTGTAGTATAAGTGAGTTTAGGTGTCCTGAGGCATGTCCTATTTATAGAAATGACCTACAAGTGCTTAAGGACGTTCTAGACACTTTCTAGGGGGTTCTAAGTGCTTAACTAGCTGTTAGGTGCACTTTTAGTTGCTTTAGCAACGGCTAGTTAATTAATTCTGCAAGTGCTATCAGAACCCATCTCGGTCGAGGAATTGTCGACCGAGATACCTACTCGGTCGAGGGTTTGTCGACCGACAGGCTCTCTGGAGCAAGTGTTTGCAACGTTCATCTCCAACTGCCAACTACCTTGTCAGCTGTGTCTAACGGCTACTTAGGTCTTTCTCGGTCGAGAAGTTTGTCGACCGAGAGTGTCTCGGTCGAGGAATTTGTTGACCGAGATTGACCCTATTTCAATGTTTCAAATAAAGTGCTAAGTGTATGTATGAGTGTGCATATGTGACACTGTTGAAGGGGATTACCTATCTAAGTGTGGTGATTAGCTAGGAAAGATCTAACGCTTGATTTACATGATGTCTAAGTACTTGTACATTATATGTTTGTACAAGTTTTACAATTGATTACATTCATGAAATAATTCAAGCATATAGATTTCCCAATTCTTAGTCATCCACCTTATTCCTGCAACACTCAAGTAGCACGTTAGATCGACAAGAATGAAATGTTTGTCATCATCGAAACGAATGAATTATGCTAATGTCAATTTAGCCAACAATCTCCCCCTTTTTGAAGATGACAAACATTTCCTAAATATAAAATAAGGAAATATAAATCATGTGAGTTTCATACCTGAATTTTACCTTTTGTAACCATTCTTGTTTTGCAAGTGAATGCTGGCCAAAATATTATGAAACTCTCATTTTATTTTATTTCTCCCCCTTTGTCATTTCAAAAAGATATCCAGGAAAATCATTTTATATCTCCCCCTTAATTATATGCTATGATCCCCCTTAAAGAGATAGTAAATTTAAAAGCAAGGGATTAATGCAAAGCAATTATTGTTAATTTTAGCCACAATTTATTTCTCAATCATTTGCAATGGATGTTAAGCCTTGAAATGATATGAGATCCCCTTAAGCTTATATTTAAAGTATAAAAAGTATCTCTAACCAAATGCACGGGATGTTAAGCCCTGATTTGTTTGGAGAATTCCATTAAGAACAAGATATATATCATATTCATGAAATTTGTAGATTCCTTTATTTTCATAACAAAGATTAAAAATACTAAGGTCATAACTTGTTTCAATTTATCTTTATGATCAAGATAATTTGTGTGAGCTCCTCCTTAAAATCAAAGGATTAATGCACTCCAATTAATGGTAAATTTAGCCACAGTTGAATTTTCAATCATTTTGCAAAAAATTTACCCTTTATAATCCATTGCATATATTACTCCCCTTTATTTGTATGCTCTACTATAATAGCCATGTATTTGTTCAAATGAAGCCATAGAAGAAACACTTTTATTAATAATAACTTAGTGCTTCTACAATTGACAAGATAATTCATAAAACATGCTTTCTTAAAATATATCCATTACAATCATTGTAGAGATAACCATCCCATTACAATTATTACAAGAAATACTCATAATCTCACTGAAAAGACTGAAGTATTACATCAATATCTGGGTCTTTCCCAAGAAAGGGCTCAGCTCCATAATACTTGACCAATGTCTGCCACTCTAATGCACCTGTCTTGGTTAAGGCATAGGCTTCCAAGAAGGTGGGAACACGATCAAAGCAAAAATTGGCAGAAATGTCTTGAAGTTGCATTTGAGAGAACTGAGTATGTGTGAGATCAGGAGATGGTGAAGGTGGAATTTGGTAGTAGTTGTAGGAAGGATTGTATGGATTTATCATGCCAGGATTTAGAGAGTAAGGATATTCATCAGGTTGATTAGGAGAGAGAGTTTGCATCCTTTGGTTTAAGTAAGTCATAGCATGGTGATTGTAATCTAATTGCCTACTCAGATGATATTGGGATCCAGCAATGTAGGTTAAAGTGTTTGTGATGGGATCATAGGGTAGGTTGGTAGAAGGATGTGGTGGAGGTATGTCTTGAGTGGATGTCTCCCCTTAAGTCCTATCCCTTTTGTGACCAAAGTCAATTCCCATCTTCTCTACCGTATTTTTGCTTATCTTTTGAGGTCTTCTATCCCATATGTAACCTAGATCCTCAATATTCTTCTTAAGAAAGTGTTGAGTGATTTGGCACACAAGGTCAGCATAAGGTGGATTGCCAGAAAACTCAAGCATATTCTTAAGGATGATGCGAATAAAACTTATGGGAATACCTTTGAGAATAGCATAGATTAGATACATACGAAAGGTGGGTACTTCAGATTTGTTTTCTCTAGGATGGATATTAGTGGAAACAATGAGATTGATGATCCTAGCTTCAGGTTTTAGATTTATGGCATAATAGGTACCCCTATCTTCATGACAAGTTGTATTGGATTGAAAGATGGCTCATTTGACATCACTAAGGCTAGTTGTAGTGTCATCTTGGGATAGTTTGTTGAGTGGATTTCCTGTGGTGAGGTCAAGGAAGTCTTTATATTCTTCTACGTCTATGTTAAGCATATCAAGAATACCCTCCTCAGTAAAATGGAATCCATACCCATTAACCATGGAAGAAAAGGAATCATGGTCGGGATGTGGGGTTAAATTGGCATAGAATTCATTAACAACTTTGGTAGAGTAGGAGGGAAAGGAAGGATTTAGAAAATCAGTCAAATGTTGCACCTCGAAGAGTTCCTCCAAGTTGACAATGCCATGGAAGTCCATGACGTCAACTGGCCGTCGTGGAAGAGGAGTTTTTTAGGAGAGCCTGAGGTAGCGGTCGCCTGCAGCTGCATCGATGAAAGAAATGTCGTTGATGATTGGCAGTTGTGGAGAGACCGTCCTTCCTTTCCTAGCTGCAACTTGCTTCTTTCCATGTGCAGATGATGAAGCCATTTCGTTGCTTTGAGGTGGATAAGTAGCAAGAACGACTTGGATGTAGATAAGCTAAATATTTGCACAAAAATGCACTAGAGAGGAGCTAGATAAGTGAGAATGTGAAGGTGTGAGGAAATGGCCCGTTTTTTGTCCTCTTTATAGCAAATCAGTAACCATTTCGGTCGACAAATTGTCGACCGACGACCGCAACGGTCATATACTAGGCGCACCTCTCGGTCGCCCAACGGTCGACCGGCAACGGTCATATTCCAACGGTCATCCCTCGGTCGAGCAATTTGTCGACCGACACTTGGTCGGTCGATCAATTTGTCGACCGGAAGTGTGTCTGAGTTTTTCCCATATAGTTCTTGCTTGAAGTCTATCGGTCGAAAGAGATAGCTTACCGAGATGTTTTCGGTCAACGAATTTGTCGATCGAGTTTGTCTCGGTCGAGACGTTTTACTGACCGACAGACTTGTTGTGAATGGAATTTTAAGCTAGTTTTTAAACCAAGTGATAGACTAAGTATGTAGAACATGTATAGGTTTTCTACGGGGGTAATAATGTGATTATCATTACCAATATTTCGACAATTTTTGTGGTCATAATTTTAATTTGTCCTTTTATCAAAATCACATTTTTTTACTAAGATTGAGTATAGAAAATGATGTCCAAATAAGCATTGTGTCAAGCTTATTTTAGGTCGACCTTAACTTCGACCATGGCGCCCCTTGGTCAATTTTAATTTCAACCAAGAGGCAAATTTTGCAGATTTCATATTTCACTACTCAATTTTTGAAGTATAATTTCTGTAGATAGCTTTAAATAAATATCAATTTGAAGCACAATAAGTGATACCCGGTATGAAGATGTTTTGCTATGGGTGTATGCATTTCAATTCCTTAGATTAATTTTAGTATTCTTTATGTATTGAAGGCAAGATAGATATCTTAAAGTCAAAAGATTGTGCTTTAGATTTCTTAGAACAAAACAACTAGATAAAACATCAATGTTCTTGTTCTAAGATACACTACTTGGTTTGTCACAGCAATAATCATTATCTATTATGTCAATATGCTTTTAAGCTAATGTCATTTTCAATGATCTGAAACATAATGATCAAGAGTAACATCCATTCATGGTTTGTACATATGAATCAAAGATTGTTTTAGACAAACCATTGAAACACAGTAATCATGGCACATAAATTATGATAAGTGCATATCCTCAATACAGTGATCAAGATATAAATGCAATGATCATGATTATTTCAACACATATGGTTCCCATAAAAGTATACCAAGGAGTACTTAGGAAAGACCATGTGGACTGTGATAAAACAGTAATTTTCTTTGCTAAAACTTATTCATAGTTTTAAGCCAAACCATGTAGAGGATAATACCAAAATAATTTCATTCATGCTTTCAGTTTTGAAAACAGACTAACAAACTTTTTCAATCAATAAATAAAGTTGGTTCAAGATCAGTCTTCTTATAACACTTTTGCAATATGTTTAAGGATTTCATAATGTTATATAATACAAAAGATCGATATGTCTCACTTAAAAAATCGTCTTCCAAGGTTTTATTCTTGATTTACATGTTAAATTAATCATTAATAACAAATTGATAGCAAGCTAGGTTAATTGAAAACAAGTTCAGCGGATTTATTTCAGATTTGACAACAGAAACTTGCTCGGTCGACTATTTCTCGACCGACAGTTCTCTCGGTCGACAGTGACTCGACTGAGAAAAGTTTTGTGCTGTTTCAGAGCTGTTTTCAGTAATTGCTTCCAAGTAAAAACAAAGTTCATTTTCAATTCAATTATGCAATTTGAAAACTTAGCTTGGTTGAGATTGAACATATGAATATCAAAGTAATATTTAGATCAAATCTCAACTAATTATATTTAAGTCTTTATGCTTTAGAGTACTCTAATTCAGGTAAAATTTTAAAGATTTGTCTTTGCATATTTGTATATTTCAAATTACAAGTTTTAAATACCTGAATTAATTTGTTATCCCATTATGTTAAGTTGAGATAGACATAGAAATATAAAACTAGAGTCCTTGGTCATATCCCAACTTAATCTTACTTATTTAGTTTGGGGATTTTGGAACCCATACTAACTCAACATCCTTTTTCTTGTAAGGACATGAAAAAGAATAATGTCCAAGACGCAAACAGTAATGACAACATATAGAATCAACCTCATATCTCTTTCTATGATTTTGTTCTAGGTTGTTCTTGGGTATGTATTTGCCTTTGGGTACATACATAGATTGACTCTTTGGCACTTGTGTTCTTCCCCAACTAGGTTTTTGATAAGATTTTCCTTTAGGCTCATATCCTAGTCCTCTCCTTCCAATTTGATGATAAGAATTATTTAAAATTTTATTAAGAGTATCATTGTTACTCAAATTATTAACTTTTTGTTTCAGCTTAACAATCTCATCCATTTTTTTATTTATGTCTAACTTTGCTTGATATAGATTAGATAGCAAGGAATCTCTTTCTTTCACTATAGTATCATAATCTAGATGTGTACACAGAACAGGTTGTTTTTGAAGATCATTTACTTGAGTTTGCAAATTTAACTTTTCTAGAGAAAGAAGATTGCAATTTGCTTCTACAGATTTTAGCTTAATATCATGACCTTCAATAACCTTTTTGAGATCTTCATTTTCAGATGTAAGAACAAGAAGCTTAGCATGTAACTCATCATTTTCTTTATTAGATTTCTTTAATTTCTTCTTGCACTCAATATATTTATTGTGTGTCTCTTCAAGACTAGCAACTAGCTCTTCTTTAGATAAATCAAAAAGGCTTACCTCTTCTTCTTCTTCTTCACTTATTGTAGCAATAAAACATTCTTTATGCGTATCTTCCTTCTTTGACCTCCACGGGCAACTAAGTGTTGTGTGGCTTGTTCCTAAGCACCAACTGCAACTTGTTGAAGATTGGTCCATACTTTTCCTTTGTTTGTGGTTGTAGACACCACCACCCTTTATACTTCAAGACTCGATTAGAGCTCCTTGAATCCTACTCTGATACCAATTGAAAAACCACTAGATGGGGGTGAATAGGGTTTTAGAGATAATTCAATAATTATTTTTCTCAAACAACCACAAATGAAAAAGCAAGAAGGAGACAAGGGATGTAGAGTGGTTCCTACCTTAGCAAATACTAAGGTAGTCAGTCCACTACCCGGTTGCTTACCCAACCGGGATTTTGAAAGTATTTATTTTATTAACTCTTCAAGGATTTTACATAAAATACAATACTTTCTTACACCCCTTTGGACAGCCTTCGCTTAGAAGTAGATGCACCAACTTGAGCCAGCCTTCTTGAAGTAACTCCAAGCTCCTCCTTTGTAACATCCTTGACCTGGGTTATAAACTAACCCTAGGTGTTTTGCCTAAATATGTAATTAAACCCTGTTGATTATCTTTTGACATGTAATTAAGTTCCTCAGGAACATATACTTTCAATTTTGTCCTTTTTAAACAAAGTTGTAGTATTATTTTGGTAATGCAAGGGCTTATGTGCAAATTACCCAGTTAAGGGGTTAACTTGCAATTGCACATGTTAAGATGTTCTTTTGATAATGAGACATCATATGAGTGAATATGATGAGACATGATGGATTTCCCAAGCTTGGGCATCTAGATGCAGCTTGTGGAATAATCCTTATGCTTAAAAACCCTAATTTTGAGTAAAATGCAGTTTACCCAATTTGAGGGGTGCAACTTGTAAAATACACCATCTAGAACATATTTTTATGACTCTTGTCATCATTTAGAGTAGAAATGGTGAAAGGGACACATCAATGAATAATCAGATAAGAAAAATGACCTTTGTACATAAAATTCACTAAGTTTGAGTAAGGAAACCTTTCATGTATGTACCCTAGTTGAAAGTTGGCTTTCTTTACCCCTAGATCTTGAGATTTCATGAGCTTTTCATAATTTTAGATGAGATTGGACGTTCCCTTAAATAAGAAAGGACTTGGATGAGAATTTCAAAGTTCTAGAGGTCTTTATGGTGTAAATAGCCTAAAGTATATAAGCTAGAATCCTTACAAACCAACCAAATGTATCACTTCTTCTCTTCATTTATCTTCTTTAAATGGCTAAGGCAAAGCTCTGGAGCTCAGGGAGATGACCAAGTAGTGCTAAGGTGAGTAGGAACCATCTTCAAGCTCGAATTCATGGAGGAAATCATGTTAAAAGGATGGCTTGCTAGTTTTCTTAGTTAGCTTTCTCGTTGTAGCCATCTTTTCCCAACCTTCTTTGGAGAAAAACCCTTGGCCGACCTGTGGAGCTCAAGACACCATTAAAGACTTGAAGCTTGGAAGCTTGGAGCTCAAGGAACGACCTTAAGGCGGGTTTTATAACTCTAAACCCTTTTGCTTTCTTATGCATATCTTTGTACTTGCAAAAGTAGCTTGTTCTTCTTTTCCCCATCCTTCCTTGCTTTCTTGCAAACTAAAACCACGATGACCAGACCTTAATTTGGAGGTAGAAGAAGATGGGCATGATTACCAAAGTTACTTTATCAAACGGTCTTATGTCTTTCCCCCTTTTTGACCAAACCGTTTGAAAGGCAAATGGGTTCACTAGGTCGGTTTGGCCAAACGGGTTCCAACCCGTTTGAGGGCATTGACCAAGCATGGACCGTTTGGGTTTTCTGTTCAAAATTATGTAGGCTAATGACCCACCAAATTTGAGGGGTTAACTACAAAGGAATCGTAGGTTGAAGGCCAATCAATTAGGCAATAGAATTGAATTAAGTACTGATTTTTTCCAAACTAATTAACTTGAACTTTTGGGCAAACGGGTTTCAACCCGTTTGAGTGAGTTGACCAAGCGTTGACCGTTTGGGATACCTGTTCATAATATATTGAATTTCATTCCTACAAAGAATTGTGATCTAATTCCTAACCAATTAAGAGTTGAAGACACTTCAATAACCTAACCCTAATCGGGTGAAAGTTGCTGATTTCAATATAGATCTTGTTGAGTTTTGGGTTGAAGGACCCAAACGGGTTCCAACCCATTTGGGGGTTCATCCAAACGATCTCACACTCGTTTAGTGACACCCCAAGATCGTTTGTAGGTCTAGGGTTAAAGAAATTTGATGGTTTGAGGGTCCAATTACAAGATGTTGATAAATTGATGAAAAGTGCTGATTTTTAATTTAATTAGGGCTCAACCCTTATCAAATCATTTTGGTTTTTGGTCAACTTTGGGCAAACGGTCTCAAGATCGTTTGGAGGTCATCCAAACGACCTCAAGACCGTTTGAGCCAAGTTTGGGCCCAATTGGAGGTCAGTTGATAGGTTCAACTCTGATTTGAATCATATTGTTGAACATTGATGATTAGCCGATTGGAAACCCTAATTGAGTTAGATTTAACCCTAATTGGCTTTCAATTGAGGGTCAATTTGGTGTCTAGTTGATTGAGGCTCATCCTAATTGACTCAATTTGTAAATGGTTAACATGGCTTGGGCCAATTGAAAGCTTCAACATAAGAAATCCTATTCAAGCATAAACTTTGTGTCACCTCTTATGTTAATGCGGTTTGAACCCAAGTAGACCCACAATCGTTTTAGACCAAATGAGTTCATACTCGTTTAAGCCCAAACGAGTTCACACTCATTTGAGTCCAAACGAGTCCACACTCGTTTGAGTCCAAATGAGTTCACACTCGTTTGAGTCCAAACGGGTTCACACCCGTTTAAGCTCAAACGGGTTCACACTCGTTTAAGCTCAAACGGGTCCACACTCGTTTGGACTTAAATGGGTCCACACCCATTTAAGATTAAGTGGGTCCACAGTCGTTTAAGGTTCAAATGGATTCAAGGTCATTTGAGATTAAACAAGTTCAAGGTCGTTTAAAAATCAAATGGGTTGAAGGTTGAAGGTTAAACCCTAAACCAATTGGAGACCTTCAAGGTTGATTATACTTAATCACTTGAAGGTGTAAATGGTTCAATGATGATCTAATCTAAACCCTAATGGTAACCTAATATGTTAAGGGACTAAGTGGCTAATGAATTGACCCATGATGATGGTCAATGGGTAAATTACCAAAATGCCCCTGAAAGGTTCAATTAAGTGATACCTTGTTTTAATCAAACCCTAATCACATGATAGTGATGAGTTGACTGGTGTTAATCAATGAGGACTTAACCCAACCTAATCTAGAGTGGTGTAATCACTATCTACTAGTTAGAGGAGAGAGAAAGTACCAATTATAATGGAAACTCAAGTAAAATACCTTCAATATACATGAATGTGCAAGTTTAGGTATGATCCACTTATGTGAGATCATGGAAATCCTAATTAAGATAATTGATGAATCTTAATCTTATCTGAGGTCTTTAATGATGATGTTTCTCATACATGAGTATGTTATGAGATCCTTTCACCATGAGGTGAATAGTAAACCCTAATTCTAGGGTGATGACATGTAATGTGAATAGTAAACCCTAATTGATGAAAACTAGGGAAACCTAGATCTTGTATGAGTAGGGAGATACAACTTCTTTAAATGAGTTATTTACTGTTATCAGTTGATTTAACCATGCAGGTTCCTTTATGAGGATGATCATATCCAGGTATGGATGATGATACTATATTCATTGAAAGCATGTTGTTAGCTTTATGAATAGTGATATATCTTGATGCCTTGTTAATAGCATCTTATGAGATTGATAGGCTGTGAGAGCCATGAATACCATCAAGGTCATGCTTTAAGAGATGACTTGTGATGAGAATATTGAGAAATGATAATTGATGAGAGTTAGGCTTGTTACATTTAGTATTCTTCCTTCATAGCTGCTATGCTAATGATTAATGTTTGAAAACATGTATGATGATAAAAGAATACTGAAATGTACCTAACTAATCAAGTATAATCATACCATGTAGAGCCCTGATCATAGATCCATCATCGTCAGGAGTTAGATGATGGTGAAACAGGTTTTCCTAAGGGGATTCTTGGAGCACATACTTTTGAATATGTGGGGTAATATGGATGTGAATTTCCTTACATCCTAGTGTAGGAATTGATGTAGATGTATCTTAATCTATCAATCTTTCACTATGTTTTATGTCGGGGTGATGTAACACTAATCTCCCGAGGAAATCTTTTATACCGCATCGATGAGAGATAAACAAGAAATCTTTCGGTAGCAAAGAGAGTACAGAATGCCACTGTGACTCTAATAGCGAAGTACCAGAATACCCTGGTAAGCTATAGTAGTAGAGAAACTAGATGTCCTGCATGTTGATCCTCTTACTGACTGAGGAAGATGAGGTCATAAGAATCCGGCTCTTTTGATGACCTATGTATGATACTGATGCGACTTAATAGTGATCGGTTGGAGTATGAGCGGTATACCTCATCTCCGCAGGGCATAATGATGTTTGTAAAACATAATCAACCGCGTAGCATATTTGCTTAGGTTGAACTACGAAATACATTGGTTGAAGATACATTACTTAGTATACATGTTCTTCATATTCCTTAAATATTATTGTTCTAATTGATAACAATCTGCTGCTGATTACCTTAAAGCTTTAATTGCCTGTGTTATTCTTGGTTGCTATAATAAAGCTTCTGGCGAAGGGTTATAACTCTCACTGGGATAATTATTTAAAATTGTCTCACCCCGTAGATTTCAACTTTTTAGGTGGTCGTCGAGGGCGAAGGAATCAATCTTCAGGTGACCAATATCAGCAGCAGCATTAGGAGTAGCAGTAAATATCAGGTGGAGATTCAGACTGCTGAGTTGTATAGTTAGATAGTCAGTCCTATGTGTTCTCTGTACTCTCAGGTCCTTGGAGTCTTTTGGTCTGAGATTTTGGTTTTGAGTTCTTGAGATTTTGTATCATGTTGTATATAATTACTCAAGAAGTAATTATCTGAGATGTAAACAGTTTATCTCCTTTTATGAAAGAAGTTTTTATAGATTCAAGCTCTTATCTCGAAAAGTTTTAATTTCCCGTGATTTTTGTCTTCCGCTGTTAATCGAATCGCTTCCGCTAAGTTTATATCATGGTTTTGGAGATCAGAGCCCACAATTAGTGGTATCAGAGCTCTAGGTTCGCTGAGTCTACAGAGACATAGGACTTAGGGTGTCGAGTCTATCCTTAGTACTTCTTTCTTATCTAATAGAGTCTTCTGCTCCTCAGGAGAAGAAGATAATTAAGGATGTATGAACAACACGAGGAGTACGTGGCAGAAAGTAGTGTTGTTGCGCCTCGAGAAGGTGCAAGGAACCTAGAAATAGAGCAACCTGTACCTGAGCCACCTATGGAGCCACCTCAGTTTAACCCAGCTGACATGGGAAACCCAGCTGTTAAAAACTATGTTCAGGCAGTTTATGACTGCTATGACACACATCACCGACAGGATGCCCATGCCTGCACCTAGGGCACCTGCCCAGCCTGAAGGACAAGGTATCGGTAAGACGTTTGAGTGACTTTGTCATGTCGGAGCAACCGAATACTTTGGAATAGCTAATCATGCAGATGCCGATTTGTGGTTAACCGAGTTGGACAAAGCTTTTAGAATCCTCAACATCCCAGAAGCTCAGAAGGTTAGACATGCTGTCTATCTTCTCAAGAGAAGTGATGGTCACTGGTGGACCATGGAAGAGCAGAAGAGGCCTGGAGTGGAGATCTCGTGGGAAGATTTTCTTAGGGAATTTATCAATAGATATTTTCCAAAGACCTTCCTAGACGAGAAGATCTCTCAGTTTGAGAGATTGAGGCAAGGCATGATGAACATTAGCGAGTATGAAGCTAAGTTCATGGAGTTATTGCGGTTTTGTCCGCACATGGCTGCCACAGAAGAAGAAAGAATCAGAAGGTTCGAGAAGGGTTTAAACGCCGACTTGACTACTCCCGTGTCTGCCCTAGAGAATCGGGAGAGGTTTGCTACCTTCGTTGAGTCAGTCCGAAGGATAGAGAAATCCATAGTCGAGAAGAGACAAACCCATAAAAGATATCCATAGTTCTAGGGTTCTTCATCTAGAGACTTTAAGAAGCCTAGATTCTCTGCACCTACACCTCCACCACCCAGAACTAGTGCTCAGACACAGTGGACACCGAGTAGAGGCAGGGGACGAAGCCTACCACTACAAGAGACTCACAGTTCAGCATCAATGTCAGTTACAGGACCACCCAGACCACAACAACTGGAGAAGAGTTGTTACAATTGTGGGAAGGTGGGACATTTGATGAAGGACTGCCGATCTAGGCCTGTCAGTGTGACACAGCCTCCGAGACAGAGTCAACAGGGATCACAGAGAAGGCAATCTCAAGGAGCAGCTCGAGGACGTGGACAAGCGTCTCAAGCTGGATCATCAACACCACCTCAACACCAGGCGACAGCGAGGTTCTATGCTATGAACCCACCAGATGCAGTGGTCAATCCACGGGTAGTGGCAGGTCAGATGGAACTTTTATATTCTGATATGTCTAACTCCTGTGTTGTATCTGTTCTGATTGACCCGGGTGCTACGCACTCCTTTGTCACTCGGAGAGTGATTCGTAACTACAATATGACAATTAGTCATAGGGCAGATAGCTTGTTTTTGGAGACTCCGTTGAGTGGGTCTGCCGTTTTGTAGGAGGTATGCTCTCCCTGCATTCTCTTCTTTTCTGATCATCGCATTCAAGTGGACCTTATACCACTTGATATGCAAGGATTTGATATAATCCTCGGGATGGATACCTTAGAAAGGTATCGAGTTGTCTTGGATTGTGAATCCAAACAGGTTGTGTTTGCTGATGATAGCAGCACATGGATCTTTCAAGGAGAGAGAAAGATTCTGCCCACCTGTCTTGTATCAGCTATGGTTGCTAACAAGCTGATGAGGCAAGGATGTTATGCTTTCCTGGCACATGTAGTAGATGTTACCAAAGAAGGTCCCAACCCTGCTGAAGTTCCTATAGTCAGGGAATTCAAGGACGTGTTTCCTAAAGAACTTCCAGGTATACCACCGCCTCGGGAAATTGATTTTGAAATCAATTTGATCCCAGATACAAAACCTATAGCCCAGACACCGTATAGGATGGCGCCTGCTGAGATGGCAGAACTCAAGAAACAACTTCAAGAGTTGCTTGAGAAAGGTTTTATCCGAACGAGCACTTCACCATGGGGTGCTCCGGTTTTGTTTGTTAAAAAGAAAGATAGGTCAATGCGGTTGTGCATTGATTATAGACAACTCAATAAAGTAACAATAAAGAATAAGTACCTGTTGCCGAGGATTGATGATCTTTTTGACCAGTTGTGTGGTGCAACAGTCTTCTCAAAGATAGACTTGAGGTCTGGATATCATCAACTCCGTATTAAGGATAGTGACATATCCAAGTCTGCCTTTGGGACACGATATGGTCACTATGAGTTCACGGTTATGTCGTTTGGACTAACCAATGCACCGGCTGCATTCATGGAACTCATGAATAGAGTTTTTCGACCTTTCCTTGATCAATGTGTTGTCATCTTCATAGATGACATTCTGATTTATAGTAAGGATGCTCAGCAGCATGAACAGCATCTCCGACATGCTCTAACTCTGCTAAGAAAACATAAGCTATATGCTAAGTTTAGCAAGTGTGAGTTCTGGTTGCCGGAAGTATCTTTTCTTGGACATGTGATATCTGCCTCGGGTATTCGTGTTGACCCTACAAAGGTAGAATCTGTTCTACAGTGGGAACAACCGAAGACACCAACGGAGATTCGAAGTTTCTTGGGATTAGTTGGTTATTATCGAAGGTTTATTAAGAATTTCAGTTCTATAGCCTTACCCTTAACCAAGTTAACCCGGAAAGATGTTCCTTTTACCTGGAGTGATAAGTGTCAATAGTCTTTTCAGTTGTTGAAGGAGAGGTTGACAAGTGCACCTGTGCTTGTGTTACCTGAGCAAGGAAAAGGATACATAGTTTTCTGTGATGCCTCCAAGAATGGACTCGGATGCGTGCTGATGCAGGATAAGCAAGTGATTTCTTTTGCTTCACGACAGCTTAAGAAACACGAAGAGAATTATCTAACACACGATCTGGAGTTAGCTGCTGTGGTTCATGCCCTGGAGATCTGGAGACATTATCTCTACGGAGAGACATTCCAGATTTTCACAGATCACAAAAATCTTAAGTATATCTTCTCTCAGCATGAGCTTAACATGAGGCAACGTCGCTGGATGGAGTTAATCAAGGACTACGATTGTACAATTGATTACCATCTAGGAAAGGCCAATGTAGTTGCAGATGCCTTGAGTAGGAAATCAGCAACATCAACCATGGATAGAGCACAACTAAACTCTTTAGTATGCTCTAAGAGAGATATGCTTATCTATTTAAGGCAAGACAATGTACAGTTGAAGGTGTCATTGTTAGCCGGGTTGTTGGCTGAGATGCATATTAAACCTACCCTAAGAGAGCAGATTAAGGAGGCACAACAGGTTGATGTTGTAGTTCAGCAGATTAGATCAGAGTATGGAAATGAGAAATGAGATGGTTTCTATGACTCAGATGATCATGTAGCATGTTATCATGGGAGGATGATAGTGCCGGATATGGATAACTTGAGGAAGTTAATTCTGAAAGAAGCTCATTCTTTGATGTATGTTATGCATCCAGGGAGCACCAAGATGTATCGAAATTTGAAAGATTTGTATTGGTGGCCTGGAATGAAGAAGGATGTTGCAGAGTTTGTGATGAGGTGTCTTGTGTGTCAGCAATTTAAAGCTGAACACCAAAAGTCTGCAGGAACAATGCAACCTTTACCCATACCACAGTGGAAGTGGGACCATGTAACCATGGACTTTGTTGTTGGCCTACCCAGGACAAGCAAAGGACATGATTCCATTTGGGTAGTTGTTGATAGGTTGACTAAGACAGCGCATTTCTTACCTATCAAAACAACCTTTTCTACTAAAAGGTTATCACAGTTGTATGTTCAAGACATAGTGTGTTTGCACAGAGTTCCTGTCACCATAGTTTCTGACAGAGGTCCCCAGTTTACAAGTCGCTTTTGGGAGCAGCTACACAGAGCCTTAGGCACCAAGCTAAGGTTTAGTACGGCTTTTCATCCACAGATTGATGGACAGTCGGAAAGAACCATACAGACCTTGGAAGACCTGTTGAGAGCATGTGTTCTCCAGTTTACCGGAAGTTGGGATCTACACCTAAGCTTGATAGAGTTTGCCTATAACAATAGCTATCAGCATAGTATTGATATGGCACCTTATGAATCCTTGTATGGTAGACGTTGTAGATCCCCTTTGTGTTGGTATGAGACTGGTGAACATCAGTTGTTTGGTCCTGATCTTGTGCAGCAAACTACAAAGAAGATCAAAGTTATACAACAACAGCTTAAGACTGCACAGGATAGACAGAAGTCGTATGCTGATAAGCGCCGTAGACCGTAAGAGTTCCAGGTTGGAGACAGAGTGTACCTCAAGGTCTCGCCTTGGAAAGGAGTCCTTCGCTTTGGAAGGAAAGGAAAGTTAGCACCTAGATTTATGGGACCTTATCCAATCATTGAACGGGTTGGAAAGGTAGCCTATAGACTAGAGTTACCACCAGAGTTGCAAAGGTTACACCATGTGTTTCACATTTCTATGCTGAGGAAATGTCACCCCGACACTGAGTCAGTTCTACAACCTATGGAGGTAGAATTGAATGATGACATATCTTACGAGGAAGGGTCAGTGTCAATCCTTGATAGCAGAACTAAAAAGTTAAAGAAGAAATATATAAGCCTTGTGAAAGTCCTCTGGAACCACCGTGGTGTTGAAGAAGCCACTTGGGAACTAGAGGATGAGATGAGAAGGAAATACCCTGCTCTTTTCTCCTAATACGTTTTGTTGATTTCGAGGACGAAATCCTTGTAAGGGGTGGATAATTTGTAACATCCCTGACCTGGGTTATAAACTAACCCTAGGTGTTTTGCCTAAATATGTAATTAAACCCTGTTGATTATCTTTTGACATGTAATTAAGTTCCTCAGGAACATATACTTTCAATTTTGTCCTTTTTAAACAAAGTTGTAGTATTATTTTGGTAATGCATGGGCTTATGTGCAAATTACCCAGTTAAGGGGTTAACTTGCAATTGCACATGTTAAGATGTTCTTTTGATAATGAGACATCATATGAGTGAATATGATGAGACATGATGGATTTCCCAAGCTTGGGCATCTAGATGCAGCTTGTGGAATAATCCTTATGCTTAAAAACCCTAATTTGGAGTAAAATGCAGTTTACCCAATTTGAGGGGTACAACTTGTAAAATACACCATCTAGAACATCTTTTATGACTCTTGTCATCATTTAGAGTAGAAATAGTGAAAGGGACACATCAATGAATAATCAGATAAGAAAAATGACCTTTGTACATAAAATTCACTAAGTTTGAGTAAGGAAACCTTTCATGTATGTACCCTAGTTGAAAGTTGGCTTTCTTTACCCCTAGATCTTGAGATTTCATGAGCTTTGCATAAGTTTAGATGAGATTGGACGTTCCCTTAAATAAGAAAGGACTTGGATGAGAATTTCAAAGTTCTAGAGGTCTTTATGATGTAAATAGCCTAAAGTATATAAGCTAGAATCCTTACAAACCAACCAAATGTATCACTTCTTCTCTTCATTTCTCTTCTTTAAATAGCTAAGGCAAAGCTCTGGATCTCAGGGATACGACCAAGTAGTGCTAAGGTGAGTAGGAACCATCTTCAAGCTCGAATTCATGGAGGAAATCATGTTAAAAGGATGGATTGCTAGTTTTCTTACTTAGCTTTCTCGTTCTAGCCATCTTATCCCAACCTTCTTTGGATAAAAACCCTTGGCCGACCTGTGGAGCTCAAGACACCATTAAATACTTGAAGCTTGGAAGCTTGGAGCTCAAGGAACGACCTTAAGGCGGGTTTTATAACTCTAAACCCTTTTGCTTTCTTATGCATATCTTTGTACTTGCAAAAGTAGCTTGTTCTTCTTTTCCCCATCCTTCCTTGCTTTCTTGCAAACTAAAACCACGATTAACAGACCTTAATTTGGAGGTAGAAGAAGATGGGCATGATTACCAAAGTTAATTTATCAAACGGTCTTATGTCTTTCCCCCTTTTTGACCAAACCGTTTGAAAGGCAAACGGGTTCACTAGGTCGGTTTGGCCAAACGGGTTCCAACCCATTTGAGGGCGTTGACCAAGCATGGACCGTTTGGGTTTTCTGTTCACAATTATGTAGGATAATGACCCACCAAATTTGAGGGGTTAACTCCAAAGGAATCGTAGGTTGAAGGCCAATCAATTAGGCAATAGAATTGAATTAAGTACTGATTTTTTCCAAACTAATTAACTTGAACTTTTGGGCAAACGGGTTTCAACCCATTTGAGTGAGTTGACCAAGCATTGACCGTTTGGGATACCTGTTCATAATATATTGAATTTCATTCCTACAAAGAATTGTAATCTAATTCCTAACCAATTAAGAGTTGAAGACACTTCAATAACCTAACCCTAATCGAGTGAAAGTTGCTGATTTCAATATAGATCTTGTTGAGTTTTGGGTTGAAGGACCCAAACGGGTTCCAACCCATTTGGGGGTTCATCCAAACGATCTCACACTCGTTTAGTGACACCCCAAGATCGTTTGGAGGTCTAGGGTTAAAGAAATTTGATGGTTTGAGGGTCCAATTACAAGATGTTGATAAATTGATGAAAAGTGTTGGTTTTTAATTTAATTAGGGCTCAACCCTTATCAAATCATTTTGGTTTTTGGTCAAGCTTTAGGCAAACGGTCTCAAGATCGTTTGGAGGTCATAAAAACGACCTCAAGACCGTTTGAGCCAAGTTTGGGCCCAATTGGACGTCAATTGATAGGTTCAACTCTGATTTGAATCATATTGTTGAACATTGATGATTAGTCGATTGGAAACCCTAATTGAGTTAGATTTAACCCTAATTGGCTTTCAATTGAGGGTCAATTTGGTGTCCAGTTGATTGAGGCTCATCCTAATTGACTCAATTTGTAAATGGTTAACATGGCTTGGGCCAATTGAAAGCTTCAACATAAGAAATTCTATTCAAGCATAAACTTTGTGTCACCTTTTATGTTCATGCGGTTTGAACCCAAGTAGACCCACAATCGTTTTAGACCAAAAGAGTTCATACTCGTTTAAGCCCAAACGAGTTCACACTCATTTGAGTCCAAATGAGTCCACACTCATTTGAGTCCAAATGAGTGCACACTCGTTTGAGTCCAAACGGGTTCACACCCGTTTAAGCTCAAACGGGTTCACACTCGTTTAGCCTCAAACGGGTCCACACTCGTTTGGACTTAAATGGGTCCACGCCAGTTTAAGATTAAGTGGGTCCACACTCGTTTAAGGTTCAAATGGATTCAAGGTCATTTGAGATTAAACAAGTTCAAGGTCGTTTAAGAATCAAATGGGTTGAAGGTTGAAGGTTAAACCCTAAACCAATTGGAGACCTTCAAGGTTGATTATACTTAATCACTTGAAGGTGTAAATGGTTCAATGATGATCTAATATAAACCCTAATGGTAACCTAAGATGTTAAGGGACTAAGTGGCTAATGAATTGACCCATGATGATGGTCAATGGGTAAATTATCAAAATTCCCCTGAAAGGTTCAATTGAGTGATACCTTGTTTTAATCAAACCCTAATCACATGATAGTGATGAGTTGACTGGTGTTAATCAATGAGGACTTAACCCAACCAAATCTAGAGTGGTGTAATCACTATCTACTAGTTAGAGGAGAGAGAAAGTACCAATTATAATTGAAACTCAAGTAAAATACCTTCAGTATACATGAATGTGCAAGTTTAGGTATGATCCACTTATGTGAGATCATGGAAATCCTAATTATGATAATTGATGAATCTTAATCTTATCTGAGGTCTTTAATGATGATGTTTATCATACATGAGTATGTTATGAGATCATTTCAACATGAGGTGAATAGTAAACCCTAATTCTAGGGTGATGACATGTAATGTGAATAGTAAACCCTAATTGATGAAAACCAGGGAAACCTAGCTCTTGTATGAGTAGGGAGATACAACTTCTTTAAATGAGTTATTTACTGTTATCAGTTGATTTAACCATGCAGGTTCCTTTATGAGGATGATCATATCCAGGTATGGTTGATGATACTATATTCATTGAAAGCGTGTTGTTAGCTTTATGAATAGTGATATATCCCGATGCCTTGTTAATAGCATCTTATGAGATTGATAGGCTGTGAGAGCCATGAATACCATCAAGGTCATGCTTTAAGAGATAACTTGTGATGAGAATATTGAGAAATGATAATTGATGAGAGTTAGGCTTGTTACATTTAGTATTCTTCCTTCATAGCTGCTATGCTAATGATTAATGTTTGAAAACATGTATGATGATAAAAGAATACTGAAATGTACCTAACTAATCAAGTATAATCATACCATGTAGAGCCCTGATCATAGATCCATCATTGTCAGGAGTTAGATGATGGTGAAACAGGTTTTCCTAAGGGGATTCCTGGAGCACATACTTTTGAATATGTGGGGTAATATGGATGTGAATTTCCTTACATCCTAGTGTAGGAATTGATGTACATGTATCTTAATCTATCAATCCTTCACTATGTTTTATGTCGGGGTGATGTAACACTAATCTCCCGAGGAAATCTTTTATACCGCATCGATGAGAGATAAACAAGAAATCTTTCGGTAGCGAAGAGAGTACAGAATGCCACTGTGACTCTAATAGCGAAGTCCCAGAATACCCTGGTAAGCTATAGTAGTAGAGACACTAGATGTCCTGCATGTTGATCCTCTTACTGACTGAGGAAGATGAGGTCATAAGAATTCGGCTCTTTTGATGACCTATGTATGATACCGATGCGACTTAATAGTGATCGGTTGGAGTATGAGTGGTATACCTCATCTCCGCAGGGCATAATGATGTTTGTAAAACATAATCAACCGCGTAGCATATCTGCTTAGGTTGAACTACGAAATACATTGGTTGAAGATACATTACTTAGTATACATGTTCTTCATATTCCTTAAATATTGTTGTTCTAATTGATAACAATCTGTTGTTGATTACCTTAAAGCTTTTATTGCCTATGTTATTCTTGGTTGCTATAATAAAGCTTCTGGCGAAGGGTTATAACTCTCATTGGGATAATTATTTAAAATTGTCTCACCCCGTAGATTTCAACTTTTTAGGTGGTCGTCGAGGGCGAAGGAATCAATCTTCAGGTGACCAATATCAGCAGCAGCAGCAGCATCAGGAGCAGCAGTGAATCTCAGGTGGAGATTCATACTGCTGAGTTGTATAGTTAGATAGTCAGTCCTATGTGTTCTCTGTACTCTCAGGTCCTTGGAGTCTTTTGGTCTGAGATTTTGGTTTTGAGTTCTTGAGATTTTGTATCATGTTGTATATAATTACTCAAGAAGTAATTATCTGAGATGTAAACAGTTTATCTCCTTTTATGAAAGAAGTTTTTATAGATTCAAGCTCTTATCTTGAAAAGTTTTAATTTCCCATGATTTTTGTCTTCCGCTGTTAATCGAATCGCTTCCGCTAAGTTTATATCGTGGTTTTGGAGATCAGAGCCCACACCCTTGAAGTAGCCTTCCTCTTAGAAGTAGCATCCCGTTGCACCAGCCTTCTTGAAGTAGTCCAAAGCCTCCTTCTTCACCAAGAAGATCACAACCCTCTCCAATCCACAGCCTCCAACCCTAGGAGTAGCAAGGAGAGTACAAACAATAAGAGTGAACAAGAAAGGAAAAGGAAATTACACTTAACCTTTGAAGCACAAGGCTTGATTTGCCTATATCAAGCGTGTAGATCTCCTAACCAATGTATATGGAAGTGTGATTGTTGTGGATAGGAGATACTAGCCTATAGGACACGAAATTAGAGCAAGAAGAAGAGTAGCCAATTGCAAGTATTGCTCAATTGCTCAAAATAGGTTGCTAATGCAAGTGTATGCTCAAAGATTGCTCAAGTGTAGTATAAGTGAGTTTAGGTGTCCTAAGGCATGTCCTATTTATAGAAATGACCTACAAGTGCTTAAGGACGTTCTAGACACTTTCTAGGGGGTTCTAAGTGCTTAACTAGCTGTTAGGTACACTTTTAGTTGCTTTAGCAACGGCTAGTTAATTAATTCTGCAAGTGCTGTCAGAACCCATCTCGGTCGAGGAATTGTTGACCGAGATACCTACTCGGTCGAGGGTTTGTCGACCGACAGGCTCTCTGGAGCAAGTGTTTGTAGCGTTCATCTCCAACTTCCAACTACCTTGTTAGTTGTGTCTAACGGCTACTTAGGTCTTTCTTGGTCGAGAAGTTTGTCGACCGAGAGTGTCTCGGTCGAGGAATTTGTCGACCGAGATTGACCCTGTTTCAATGTTTCAAATAAAGTGCTAAGTGTATGTATGAGTGTGAATATGTGACACTGTTGAAGGGGATGACCTATCTAAGTGTGGTGATTATCTAGGAAAGATCTAACGCTTGATTTACATGATGTCTAAGTACTTGTACATTATATGTTTGTACAAGTTTTACAATTGATTACATTCATGAAATAATTCAAGCATATAGATTTCCCAATTCTTAGTCATCCACCTTATTCCTGCAACACTCAAGTAGCACGTTAGATCAACAAGAATGAAATGTTTGTCATCATCGAAACAAAGGAATTATGCTAATGTCAATTTAGCCAACAATTTCATCCACCTTGGATCGATTGACCTCGATACCTTTGTTGGACACCTTGTGTCCTAGAACTATTCCTTCTTGCACCATGAAGTGGCATTTTTCCCAATTGAGAGTAAGGCTTTTCTCTTCACATCTCTTCATCACCAGAGATAGGTTATTAAGGCAATCATCAAAGGAGCTACCATAGACACTAAAGTCATCCATAAAGACTTCCATTTTATCCTCTAGGAAGTCGGTAAAGATGGCATTCAGACACCGCTGGAAGGTGGCAGGTGCATTGCAAAGCCCGAAGGGCATTCTCCTAAAGGCAAACGTTTCGTAGATGCATGTAAAGGTGGTCTTTTCCTGATCGTCAGGGTGAATAGGGATCTGATAGAACCCTGAATACCCATCCAACTAGCAAAAGTAGGAGTGATGGGCCAGGCACTCCAGCATCTGATCGATGAAAGGGAGGGGGAAATGGTCCTTGCAGGTGGCGGTGTTGAGCTTTTGGTAGTCAATGCACATCCACCAACCGGTGACCACCTTAGTAGCGACCTCAGCTCCATTATCTCCTTTAACCAACGTTATACCTCCTTTCTTTGGAACCACTTGGATGGGGCTTACCCATGTGCTATCACTGATGGCATAGATTATTCCTGCATCCCAGAGTTTTACGACCTCTTTACTAACAACTTCTCAGAGCTTCTCATTCAACTATCTCTGCAGCTGGGCATATGGCTTGAAGTTCGCTTCCAGGTGGATCTTGTGCATACACATAGAAGGACTAATCCCCCGTAGGTCTCTTATAGAGTAACCTAGGGCCTTTCTTTGTAGCCTTAACTCTTCAAGCAACTAATCTTTTTGGCAATCGGTCAACTCTGAGTTGATGATCACCGGATTCATCTTCTCCTCGTTTAGAAAGTGGTATTCCAGGCCTCTTGGTAAAACTTTCAACTTACGCGGGGTATCCTTCTCTTGTTCATCGGTGGGGTCTTGACGGAGAGCAGTGTACATAACTATCTCCATAGGGTCTTCTTCAGACAAACCTTCAACTTCCAAAAAAGCTAAGAGCTCCTTAACCTCTGGGTCCTCGACCTTTTGCACCTCGCCAGATATGGCACGCATTAGCGGGTCTACCATGTCCTTCTCTTCCCTTACTTCATTGCATAGTTGTTGATAGCTTTCAACGAAATAAGAGGATTCGAAGAACGAAGGGGCTTTCATACAATCTCTGATGTTGAAGTCGATGTGATCTCCTCCAACCTGGATTGTTATCATGCATGCCTCTATGTCTATGAGGGCCCATCCGGTCGCTAGGAAAGGTCACCCAAAGATAATAGGGCAGCTGGGATCTTCTACGGTGTTGATCAGAACTATATCACATGGTATGAAGAATCGCCCAACTCGAATGGGCACATCCTCAACCACTCCGACTGGCCTAGTAAAGGTGTGATCAGCGAGCTAGATTCTCATGTTCGTGCTTACCATATCAGTGAGACCGATCCTCTTAGCAAGAGATAAGGGCATCAAGCTGATGCTTGCCCCCAGGTCTACTAGACCTTTACGGGTTATGTTATCCTCAACTTGAAAGGGGATGACAAAGGCCCCAGGATCTCTCTTCTTTTATGGAATATTTGCTTTGATGAAGGAGTTGGACATATGTGCCATCTTTACGGTCTCAACATCTTCACCTTTCTTCTTGCTGGAAATTGGGTCTTTCATGAAATTGGCATAAGTAGGCATCTCCTCAATGGCATCCAGAAGAGGGATGTCAAGATGCAATTTCTTTATTGCGGCCATAAACTTCTCATATCTCTTTTTCAGCTGGGCTTTCACCAGCTTATGTGGGAACGGTACACGGGGAGCATACTTGTCCAGAAGTTCTTTGGAAGAAATAGCGTTGACTCTCTCTTCAATCACTTTCCTAGTCTTTGCGGGGAGTTCTTCATCAACTTCCTTTGGACTTACCTCTTTGGCAAGTGTTGTTGCTGATGTTGCTTCCTTCTCCACAACTAGTTGCACCACTGTACCCGACCTTAGGACAGCCGTTTTCGCAGTCTCATGTCCTCGTGGATTTGTTTCGGTGTTGGAGGGAAAACGTTCCACCTGATGATTAATGCTTTGGGCGAGGCTCACCAGTTGTTGGTCGATCTATTTATTATGTTGTTGAAGCTCCCCTATCTAGGTTTAAAAGTCTCCCATTTGGTGTTGCATCAACTTCAGCAAAGTTGTGCTATCCACAGAACTTTTATGCATCTTCTCATTAAGGTCATTCTACTTCTTAACAAAGGACATCAACTCTGTCATCATAGATGGTCTCTGCGGCTGGTTCTGCTGGAAAGTATGTTGCTGCTGGAACCCTATTTGACGTTGTTGATTCGAAAGTCCTCCCGAGGGATTCCTGCCCACTAGATGATGAGAGTTCTCAGTTGCGCTGGTGTTTCCATAGAAAAAATCAGGGTGATCAGGGCGTCGGTACTGGGAATAACTGACATTCTCTGTACTGTCATCATCAAGCTCTCCTTGGGCGGTGGTGTGCGGGCAGAAGTCAGACAGGTGGTCTGGCTCTCCATAGTTGATGTAGCTTCTCACCATTTCTTGCCTTACTTTTCCCTTATAACCCTGTTCCTTCAGTGTTTGGACATCAGTTACTATTTTACTTAGCTTAGCGGCAAGGGCTTCCATTGCTTTGGATTCTCCTGGAGTGGCATGGCTCATAGACTCTTGGTCGTACTCGTTGTCCTGCTGTTTAGTGGCCATGTTATCAATAATTTCTCGAGCCCTCTGAGCACTGAGTCCTAAGAAATCACTGCCAGTTGCAGTGTTCAAAGATTTCCTCTCAGCGGGGCACACCCCATTATAGAATGTTGTGATCAGCTTAGGTTTAGAAAATCCATGATGTGGGCACTCTCGCTGGTAGCTTTGAAACCTCTCCCAAGTCTCGTGCAAGTTCTCTGAGGGTTTCTGTGAATACCTTGTTATCTTGTGCTGACACTTGATTGTTTTTTCAATGGGGAAGAACTTGGAGATAAATGCATCAGCGAGATACTCCCAATCAGGAAGACTCCCATCATGTAGACTTATGTACCTGTAACGCCCCGGCCCACTACCCAAGGCTCTAGCAGAGTTTTAGGAATGACGACTGGCCCAGCAGACCACCACTAGCCTTAACTGCACGCTTTTATCCACTCACACGCAAGCCAGGATCAACTTCCCAACTGGTCACCCATCCTAGTACTACTCCAAGCTGAGCACGCTTAACTATGGAGTTCTTTAGAGATGGGCTCCCGGAAAAGGAGGTGCACCTTGGTGATATGGGTAGTCCAATCATTCCTTTTAAGATTGACTTATCCGAGGCCTCAAATCTTGGGATGTTACAATCTCCCTTACTTAGACTCTTGATGTCCTCGTCAAGTCTCAACTATATGGCCTCATAATTTGACCTCATTTCAGTGCAGACCCACAATGGCCCATGGACACCCAGCTCCCGTCCACGGCTACCAACGCAAGGGTGGCTCCATCTCGTCTCTATGTATAGCCCTTTCCAACTTGCCTGGACCGCACGGCTCAAGACTGGCATGCTACATGCCCATGTGGGCCCCACCTACTGGACGGGTTATGGCTCTGATACCATTTGTAATGCCCTGGCTCACTGCCCAAGGATCTACCAGAGTTTTAGGAAATACGACTGGCCCCACAGACCACCACTAGCCTTAACTGCACGCTTTTATCCACTCACACGCAAGTCAGGATCAACTTCCCGACTGGTCACCCATCCTAGTACTACTCCAAGCTAAGCACGCTTAACTATGGAGTTCTTTAGAGATGGTCTCTCGGAAAAGGAGGTGCACCTTGGTGATATGGGTAGTCCAATCATTCCTTTTAAGATCGACTTATCCGAGGCCTCAAATCCTGGGATGTTATAGTACCACTCCAATGCCTTATCTCTCAGAGAGAAAGGGAAGCATTGGATGTAGATGTGTGCTATCAGAACCCTATTAATCTTAAAGGTGTTGCAGGTCCTCTTGAAAGTGGTAAGATGATTGTATGGGTTTTCTTTATCTGTATTCCTACCAAACCTGTTATGTTGAAGCAGCTTGAGGAAAGCATGATTCAACTCAAAGTTGGTGACATTGAGAGGTTGCACAACCACTGGATTCCTTTCTTCATTTGCCCGGACTTGGACAAACGAGCGCAGGGAGCGAGCTTCAGGTGCTTGGTCAGCCATGACTTGTTAGAGGCGAGGATGACTTGAAAGGGCGAGAGAGTACCTAGTAAGAAAAGAAAAGTGTAAAAGTATTAGTTTTTTGTATGAACTATGTATAGTGAATAATTGCAGTATTATATGCATATGTACAAGGTTTTCAGCAAAGTGCAAGTAAAACTTAGGTTCATAGAATGGTTTTCATTGCTTATCCCTGACAACGGCGCCAAAAAGTTGACGAGCCTTAAACGTGGGTCCAAGAATGTAGTCATGTCTAGGTTATCGGACTTTAGAAATTTATAATACTTGAAAGTTTAAGACACCTGCAATTAGCACAGGGTTGAAGTAGTTTGGGGTCAAACACAGGGATAGGAAAAATGCTGCTTCAGAACTCAAGTTTCACTTGTCTAAGCACATCAAAAAGGTCGAAGGATAAGATTTTGGTATGACGAGAAAGAATAATTAAAATAAAAGTATATCTCCAAATGGAGTTACTAGAAAGATTAGAGTTTTAGGGGTTAGCAATTTTTATAAAGGTTTTGTATATTGGAATCCGAGGAGATAAAACTTTGTCAGAGTAAAGCATGAAGGAGGAAAACTTGAACATAACAAGCGGCAGTGAAAAACATCATGCACCCTCTTCTCTCAAAGAGGATGCCCCTAATTGTGCACCAATTCTCTCGAGAGAGAGTATTGAACATAGTCTAGGGAGGAAAGAAATGTCAGGGCAACCCTGATCCTGGGTACTCTCATACACCTGAATCAAACCAAACTCTGGATTTTACGACATCCTTCTCTCAAAGGAGTCAAAATGAGAAACATGATTCGATAGCTAGTCAAAAGTGTGACTCAAATAGAAGAGACCAGAGCTCAGATGCTATAAAGAAATCATCCAACAAAAATGAACCATACACATAACAATATTTGATAAACTCCACAGATTCCATAAGCATAGATAAGTAAAAAGGTTTAGTTACAATGCAGTAGTAATTGAAAGTAAAATGCTAAAAATGTTGAAAAGGGGAAGATAGGTATCAGCCTCCTTGATGAAGGGGGTCGATGTACAAAGTAGCAGACCCCTAAGGTAGTCTAACATGGTATCGGGAAAGATCCCTATCGAGATATGCTCATGTCGGGTTCTTGACCGTGTCGAGTCGCAAACTGTGATGGGTAAGGGCGTATCGGGAAAGGACTCCCTACCCGATATGGATGTGTCGGGCGACATGTTGTGACGGGTGAGCCATATCGGGTTGGGTATCATGTCGTGTTAGGACACGTGTCGGGTTAACTTTTTCTTAGGTTCTCGGGTTCCTTGTGTTGGGTGTAGAAGGGTGAGTCGTCTTGGGTTGAGGCCCGGCTAGGGACCTGGTACATTCAGGTGGCCTTGATGGTCATATCGTGTTGATGCGGCTATCGGGACGGGTTCTAAGTGAACTCCTCCCGTCCCTCTTGGGTTGGGGGTGTTCTCACCTAGTATCGACCGGCACACCTGGGAACTCGACACACTAGCTCCTTTTTGCTCTCGAAGTTAGCTCTCGTAGGGTTACGACCTATCCCATTAGAGTCATGTAGTTGTTATTTATAGGCAGCGGCTGGTGGGGGTTGCGGCCCTCGTCGGGCCATGTGTCCTTTGTCTGCTTCGTTAATGTGGCTTTGGGAGAGGGTCGACACATCCTCCGCCCGGCACGGCTGGGGGGGGCGTCGCGTGTCGGGTTGTGAGCAAATCACCCTAGATCGTGTCAGGTAAAGACTCTGATGGGCTGATGCACTGAAGGGTGGTCATGTCGCGTGATCAACTCTGTCGGTCGACAGACTGTGGCAGGCAAGACTCCTTGTCGGGTAATAGCGTGCAGTCCGTCAGGGCTCTTGTGCAACATACCCGCATCGGGTTGCTTCCATATCGAGCAGCAACTGTGACGGGTAGAGGGTGTATCGTTTTGCCACTTTGATGGGCTGAGGCAGTTGGTTTGTTGTGGATTGGTCGGGACGGGCCCATTAGCATTTTTTTGGGTGGAAAAATAGGAGAAACTCTACAAAAGATAGGAAATGTTGTCAAGAGAATAGTGGGCATTATTTCTACTCAATAAATAAGGTAAAACAGAGAGGAAGTAGGGTTTGGAGGCAGTTTTGGTAGTAGAATATAAGCTCAGATAGCCATAAAATGGGTGTTATCAGCAGCGTAGAAGTTACAATGGCATTATTGGTACAGCAGTGGCAACCACGCAGCGTAGGAGCTTCAGTAGAGGTGGAATAGCAAAGGAGTAGTGGTAGCAGTGCCAGCGGAAGCGGATGATCAATAGACCCTCGGTGGAGGAGGCGAAGCAGGAGCAGTAGTAATGGCAGAGGAGGTAGAGGAGGTAGTGACAATGGTGGCAGAGAGGCGGCAATAGAGGGGAGGTGGTGGAGGATTCATCGTCACTAGAGAGAAGCTAGGTATTGGAGGGTGATGGAAAAAAAGAATGGGGAAAGAAACTTTGTGGATACTATTAAGTGGAACTTAGTCATTGGTTATTACAAAAATCAATGACTACGTTAGTTGTGAATAACCTGAGAAAAACTATGCCATAATTTAATCTCTGTAACCAAATATCCACCAATAAAGTGGTGTGATATGTACTTATCCCTATTAAAAAAGCATCAACCTTACTAAGACATGTGTCGTCGCGTGTCTAGTAAAATCGATGACATAGTTCATTGTCCATCATCGATTTTCCACCAATAAGATGGTGATATATGTACTTATCACTATTAGAAAATGACAACCTCCCTAAGACCTATGTCATCGGTGTCCAAAAAACTGAAAATATAATTCAACAATTTATGACATAGTTCTTTCTTTGTCATCGGTTTTCCAATCATAAAATCGACAAAATATGTATTTATCCTTGTTAAAAAAATACCAACCTCACTAAGACATGTGTCTTCAGTTTCTAGTAACAAATTCGATGACATAACCCAATTTGGAGTAAAATATTTTTTGTGGGACATGTAGAGGGAACCATTTGTCATCAGTTCTTTAGGAAGAAACTGACACCACAAATTTTTTGGAGGTAAAAGTTTTCATGGTGGGTATGACCTATGGTGTCGGTTTCTATGGAGTACAACCAATGACAGAGGCTTTTATATGCAAAATTTATTTCATGGAAAGACTTTGTTGTAGATTTTTTTACAACCAACTCATAAGGCCTATATCAATTTTTTCCCTTAAAAATTGAACTATGCCTTCTTTCTGTGACATGGTTCTTCACAAAAATGTGACGTCATAATAAAATCAATGCTCGTACTCTTTCTTAATCAGATAGACTTGATCAGCAGTGACGTTTGCGCTTTACCAACCGACTCTATAAGCCTATAGTTTCAGTTTTCTTTTAAAATTGATGTTAAGAAAAGTGACACTAGAGGTAAAAAGGCTAGTGTTGGGTCTTATCTTGTGCCATTTTGTCCCTTGTAATAAGATCTGTAGAATGTATGCTATTTCTCAATAAGTAACATTGTACATCAAATGCATTTATAGATTATATTTGCATAATTTTTAGGTTCTTTGACGACTATTTTAAGGATATGAGAGAAGGAGGTGGAATCTATTATTTCTATAGGCTTAGAGGAATCCAAAATGAAGCTAAGATCACTCCTAGCCAACCCCAAGATCAAAATTGTGTTGAAGCAAAATCTCTATAGATGATCAAGTTCAAGACCAAAGTGCTACAAGAAATCCTCAAAATGGCCATTGAAAACTAGCACGGTCGTGCTACCATGGCAAAATCAAAGTGATGATCCAGCATAAATCAACCCCAAGACAACTCAGTCTCCACAACCGTGGTGCCAAGTCATCAAGACAGTAGTGTCATTTACTTTCTTAAATTAATTCACAACAATCATAAAACTAAAATTTATTTTGTATTCTAAGTTTTTGTTTAACATAATCAATCTTGGTCTAAATTAACATTTACTCTATATGGTTTTTACTTTTACTATTATGGGTGACCACATGTGACTATGAATTATAAAACGTACATATTGGTACATTAGTGTGTGTGTTCCTAATTTGGGTGCTTGTGTGGGTCGTAACATATTTATAGATTTCATATGTGATAATGATGATATCATGTTTTAAATGGTCACCTTATTTAATTCCTAAATCCAAATTTAACACAATAGATGACTATATATGATTAAATCCTTGTTTTAATTTTTCATGTGTGAGGTTATAGAGGTTTTTGTAGATTTTTAGAATTGAGTTTGATTGGTGTAGTTAACCTCATGTGAGTTTGATTTATTATATTTGTGTATTTACTCTTATTTTAAAAGACATACCAAGATGATATCCTATATTCAACTATTCAAAGAGGGTATAATACATCAACTAATTTTAATGTTTCTGAAATGTTATTCATTTTGTAATAATTTGATTTAGTGGTAGATCATATATTTATAACCTAAGTTTTCACAACATGGTACTATGATTTCCATATTTTTTTGTACTTTCCCCTCTTTTTGGTCGCTAAAAGACTATTATTTCCTTTGATTGTGTACTAATGTCAAGTAAGACTAGTGCTAATTATGGATGTAGTGCATATAGTTCTACATAAATGTTTTTATTTATAAGATTCAACTCAGACTAGGCAAATTTCTTATGTTATTTTGTTGGTTGATGTTCTATTTTAGTATGAAAGCTTTTGTATAGAGTTAGATGGATGACATTAATTGATTGTGAATTCATTGATAGTCCAATTAATGTAATTTAGAAGGAGTTTCCCGTCAGATACCCTTAAATATCCTTGAATATCAAATCTAGAATATGAAACTTTATTGTCTCATATTTGATTCAACCAAGTTCGGATAAGAGTTTTAAAGTTGAAATTATTTAGAAACTCGCCAAACATTTATAGTTCTTTTCTCAAAATTGCAAAACAATATTACCTTGAAAACATTCAAAATCATGATTCAACATCCAATACAATTTCCCTATCATTATTCATTCATATTTAGTATGAGGGAGGAATATGGTCCAGTCATGCAAAGATCAAGTTTGGGCATCTAAGTTGACCTTAGATGCAAAAGTCTCTTATTTAACACCTAGGGTTGAATATTGGAGAGAAAAAAAATGCATTTTAAGATCCCATGATTAGAGTTAGGGTTCATATGACTACCTACTACCTTACAATATTTAAAACTCATGATTTTTGAGGGAATATGTATTCAATAAACAAAAGATCACATTAAACAGAAAGATTTTAGATATGCTACATGCACATACAAAAAAGTTAGATTGAAGTGGTCATTTATAATCATATGGCTTCTCGACTGTAAGATCATAGTGTATATTTTATGGTCATACAGTATCTTCATGTTGTGAATGTTATTAACAATGAATGGGTATGGTACAATATTAGAAGACTTGATCTTGAACAATATGGTGGTATTATGATTTTGCTTATAAGCCCTAAAAGTCATGCATTTTTGGATATTAATTACATGGAGGGAAAATCACATTGTTTCCACTCCATTGGTCCCTCATAACTATATAGTCTTGGAGTTTTATTACAAAAATCTTATAAAATATCATAAATGTAATTTGCTTTCCTTGTTCCAATTCATATGGTTAGCTCTTTATTATTATGTAATACTTTATTGCCAAGTTTTTTTAAAATCAGGTTTTGGATTTTCCTTTATTTTTTATTATTTTTTTGTTTCTGAATTATTCAAAGTCAACTAGATGAAAGGTACACTATGTTTTTCTCCTATAATAGGTCATTAACTAAAATTTATATAAACAAAAATAATATATCTACATTGTAGGACAAAAATCATAGAAGAAGCTACAAATTAATTGATATTATCATATATACCATTTACATGACAAGATATGCCTTTTCTTCATTTTGTGTGTTTATGTAAATTTCCTTTTTAATCCAACTTCTTATTTGTGTCGATTGACTACTTTTTTCGCTTAGCATTGGCCTTATTGAACCTATTTAAAAATCCTACAATACAAGTTGAAGGGACTTGAGAGGACCCACCAAAAACCAAACTTGTCGATGGAACCCCCCCCATATGGAAGCCTAGTGGACTTGTCTTTCATTTAAAGACCACTTTACATTCCATGGGCATGTTATTAAAGGTATACTTCTTAAGTTTCAGAAAAATCTACTAGTTGTATAAGTGTGGGTTCTCTAAGTAGTTAACCATAGTCGGTTGATGTTGAAATAAAAAGTGTTTTATGAATAAATAATATAGGTGGATTGAGTCCTCTTGAAGACTGGAATTTGTCATTTTTTTTCTATATGATGAGATCGTATCAAAAAGAACGTTACGAAATCTGCTAAATATGTCATGAAAGAGAAAACCAACCCACTCCTGAATGAATAACGAGCGACAAGGAGAAAAAAAATATTGTTTATATATAAATATTTTTTAGAAATTTTTTATGCTAATTTGGTTTATTTCATCTAGATATAAATTTCCACACATAGATAACGCTTACTTACGGTGTCAGATTATTTTACTCTTCACATTCTTGTTACTTGTCTCATGGTTTCCGTAGTTAAGAGTGAAGTCCAAATCTATACATTCAGTTTACTTGTTTTTAAAATAATCTATACTGCTAGGTTCAAATCATAGGCTGTGTTCGGCAAAGGTTTTTGTTCGGATCGGGCAGTGGTTGCCACTCGCAGCCGCAGGCAGAGACCAGAAAGTATTAGAAACGCTATGCCAAACTCCCGTTTAGTTACCACAGATTTGGTACACCGTTTTTTATTTTATTCCATCAGCAGCGACAGTTGGCCTGGGTTCTATCACCGCGTCAATTTTATGCGGTGAGACATTCCAGTGTGAGCAACCGGCGATTCTAGAATTGTTTTGCCAAACAATAATATCATATTTAAAAACAAACACGTCAATTATTGTGGCGCTTTTCAATTTTAGATACAAAAAGTTCCACACAAAGTAGCGTTTTTCGACCAAAGTGTGTTATTTTGAGAAATATTTTATAAAGTGTGTTATGTTAGTAAATATTTTTATAAAAGTGTACTAAATTAATTTTTTTCATTAAAAAATATATTAGACCGACTACTCATCATCTTTCTAGGTAAGGATGGATACTAGAAGCTAGCTAACAAAGGAGAAGTCATCACACTTGTTGGAATGCAATCTACTTCAGGCTGCCAATTGATAGAGATTACTATTTACGGGTTATCAGTTAGCAACCAACGTACTATATATTCTATCTGTATCCCAAACAGTTTTATACTCGAACGGCGTCATGATTAGGTTTAACACTTAAAAGTCAATCTATGTAGCTATGGTTCTTCAGATCATTTGAAGTTCCTGAATTGCCCTTGTCTTCCAGCTTCATTCATTTCCGGCCATCGTGTTCGTTTTGGGTGCCATAATGTCAATATTGATTGCCACTATTTTCCTTGTTATACCGAAGTTACTGCAGCCATCGTTTAAAGTTGTAGAAGGGAAGCAAAATCATGATATGGCACTGAAGATAACAGTTTGATTAAACTAAAGATGTTTTTCAAGTTGTGGTACTTACGATTTGTCCTATATTTACTATCCACTATCAAGGTTTCTTTTATGCTATATTTGATACTTGTGAATGATAAGAGAGGAAGAGGAAAGGGAGAGAGGGCAATATGTACTTATTTTAATGTGTTTAGTCATGAGGAGAAAGAAGGGAAGGTCATTTTTTGATAAAATTACAATATAAATCTATAGAAAATAGTTTGCATATTTTTTTCTAAATATTGTGTCATGTAAGTATTTTCTTCCATGTTTAACAAATTTACTATATAAAATTTATCTTTGCTATAAAAATTAGCGTACGCTTTTTCCCATTGTGTGACATACACGCATTTTTCTCCATGTTTCCATATTTCTCATCATGTTTCTATTTTAGTGTTAGAACTCACTCCCTATGTTAATATTCTTTCCAAGTTTCTATTTAATTATCTAATATTTTTATTTGTATATTTTTAACGAACAAAATTTAAATCTCTGCAAAGATTTCTATGATTTTATACACATTTTGTACTTCCATCAATGTTGCATGTCAAACTTTATTCTTAGATATTTATTTTCTTTTTCCGCTAAACTTTCAATTTCTTCAAAATTTGGCAAGCTTGCAATTAAGTTCCCACTAAATGCTTTCCCTTCGCCTTATCTCCACTCTAATTTAGTAAGGGACAGAAATGGTAGAACATACACATGAAATTGTCCCCTCCCTTCCCTTTCATTCCCCTCCCTACTCACCCCCCACCCCCACCACACACACACACACCCCCATCTTATCCCGTCATTTTTCCCAACCAAGCAGGTTGAAACTTTTTCCTTCCTCATCATTCTCCTATTACCAAACAGGCCCTTAGGCCGATGTGGTCCAATAGATATCTTAAAGTGTGATATACGCATACACTAAGGGCACGTTTGTTTTACTGAATTCTTCTGTAAAGGATTAAATTCAAATTTTCCGGTAACACTAGTAGTCCTGTATTTTGGATTCCATCTCAAAACTGCCGTACGCCGGTATCCCACACGCAGCTTCTGATCGCAGATGGCAGTTGTAGTTGTGACCCGCTAATATAGCTCGCGGACTTGCAATATTTCGCCATCGGTCACTGTTCATATTGTTGCAGCCCAGTCCCTAACCGGCTTTAAAATGCAGCAACGTATGATGTTTCTTCTTGCTTTTTTAAAATTCCAGCAGCTTGCGATTCCTGGACTAACGAAGTGCAGCATTTACCGTAATCCAGTCCGATACTGCAATCCAAACGTGTTCTAACTGAACTTATATGCTACGGAGAAGTTTTGCAATCCCGATTTCCCCATACCCAATATCCAGCCATGCCTATTGACATACACCATGGCGTTTAACTCAGATTATGCACCATGTCAGGAGTGTTCCATAACCAAAATTTCATGTGTAATAATAGTACATACTTCGGAGGCATCAATTACACAATAAAACTCGGGATCAAGGGCCTCCAATGCGTACATACTATGTTAGCATAAATACATACAAATCAAGATAGCCTGTATTGGTAACTGACGCCCACAGCTATTTCATATTCGGTAAGAGAAAAGGTTGTCGTTTGCTGAGAGACGTTTGCTCGGATGAATTATATACAAAATAAAATGATACATTGGGAGTGCAAGTATCTGATAGCGCAGTGGCTATAGGTAAAAGTACCAACTACTATGCCATTGCTGAAATCGTGGACAGGAAGTTTGGAAGGAGACGGGAAATGTGGTCGACCATTACACAGAGGACGCTCTCCGAAATACAGCAAAGAACTTACTTTAATCAGTCGGGAGTAAAATAAAACAAATGGAACCCTAAAGATGTAGCCCGCACTTCCCAGCTTAGTTTCATAAAATATGAGACAGTAGATTCTGCATTTACGCCTGTTTGTTCTGGGAGAATTGTTTAGGAAGCCTTCTGATGACACTTTCATCCACGATTCTATAATGTTTGGAGATTTTCTGATGGACGAAACCGGCATATTTGTCGACATGTTCTTCATATTTATTGTATAAGGCAGGAAGAGTGATAGCAATAATTGTACCTGTCAAAAGAGTAGCAAATATATTAATATGAAAACCATTGAATCGATAACAATTTGACAAACAACTTTGCCTGTTTTCAATTTGATTGTGGTATAATATTCAATGGGAAGAAAGAAACTTACCAATGTATGCAACTGTAAAGAGCGAGAAGACACTTCCAGCTACAGACATCAGCCAGAGAAACAGAACAACCTAATGAAGTATATAAAGTTAGAGACTAGTAATACAACAAACTAGATTAGGAATTAATAATGCAGCAAACCTTGATAAACAGTCGGAAGTCCTTTCCTAGAGTAATATCATGAGCCAAGAGCAACATGTTATTTATTTTAACACGAATCGAGGCTGCAGCATTGTTGACCATTTCCTCAGAGAGCACTAACTCGGGCAAAGGCTGATGCTGTTTGTCAACTGATCATATTTGATAAAACATCTGTTATTGATTCACGAAAAAGCTTAATTGAATATAACCTAGTTCAGGAGGCTGGCACCTTTAGCACGGACAAATTGTATTGCCACCAAAATGAGGAGCACATCAGAGGACAGAGACAGGAATGGTATACCAGAGCGTTCAACTAGAAGCCAAGTTAAAGATGCGACAATAATAACACCAAAGGTTACCCCACAACGCTTCCACAGAAAGACATCAGCAGCTGCATGGATAAGAATTCTTTATGCTTGTATTAAGTTGCAGGATTATTTCCAATGTAGCCAGATTGAAAGCATAATACAGTAAATCATATGTGCTGCAAATTAGTCGTATATCAATATCCTATTGAATATTATCCAGGACTACATGCCTCATGCAAGCCTTGAGTCTATATTATCTGTAGGACTGGATTCACTTTCTCAATTCTAATAAGAATGAAAATGACTGTCCCAATAAATGAAATAGCAAATAAATCAAAAATACGAGAATATATCTGTAAAATTGGGTGGGTTACTCTAGAATACCATCAGCATGGTTCGGCATCCAAGTAGGTCATTAACTATTTAGCTTTTTAAAAATGAGACCTGACAAGTTGATATCGTATTATGTACCGCCAAGGAATAAAATTACTGAAGATACAGAAGAAAAAAGATTGCTTATTGGAGGGGTTGCTTTGGAAAAGAGTGTGCTTATTTACAATCATCCCCAGCAAATTCTTCCTTTTGGATCCTATGGCAAGATTGATGTGCAACAAAAACTTAAATCACTAAAAAAATCCAGAAAGCAGTCCAAGAATGAAAAGGAGCGCACTTTTGTATCTTTCCTTTTTGAGGAATCCACAATAGTTAATTCAACAGCAAGATTGAAAGTGATTAAAACAAATTGCATCAGCCCACGATAGCTATTCTAACAAAGACCCATGCCATAGCCTAGAACAGACCCACATAACAAAACAAAATCCATTGAAAATATTAATACTCTCCTCCCAACCAGAATGTTAAATCCCAAAGGGCTTCCTTTCCTGAACACCAATCCCGGAACCAGGGATGTCTTTTTGGATAGCCGAAGATGATGCAATCCGTAAAGGTGAATTTGCCTAGAAAGCAAGTCCGGGGGTCCAAGACAAACCCCATTAGAGCTTATTGGGCTCAAATTGGGGTTCTGTTTGCTTGTTTGTTTAGTTAGGAATTTTATGTTTTTGTTTAATTCCGAATTCCCTTAAATTAGGAATTTAGTTTCCTATTTTATTTACTTGCAAGTCAAGTCATCGAGTCTTATGAAAGCCAGCCTTGGGGCTTGTGTACAGTTGAATATGAATTGAAATTTTGTTAGCTTGTTGCAAATTTATCCTCCTTTATTCTTCTTCTCCGTAGCATGCCTACATCAGAAGGTCTGTCACTTTAGCAAATTGATAGTATACCACATTGTTGGGAATGGATATCCGATATCACCAGTTTCTCACCATGAGCTCTAGTTATTCCCATGTATATGTCAAAAGTAAAGAGTTGTAACATAAAGCCAAACCCCATAGGTTCCTCTATTGGCACTTTTGATCCTTCCCCACATCCCCTCCTAGGTTCGAAGTGTTAGAGAGTCTGTTTATTAGTTATTTATATTGTCCTTGTAATATGGGCCTCACTGTGTCTTGGCCCATTAGGGTTTAGTTGTGTCTTGTATGCTTTCGTGTTCTCCTATTTATAGGAGCAGGGTTTCTCCTATCTAATACAACGATTTGTCTTCTTTTATTATTTGATATGGTATCATAGCAGCCGTCCTAGGGACCAAAGCCGCCGTACGCGAGAGAGAGAAAACAAGAGCGCCCCCCTTGCGGGCGGCCGCCGCCCTTGGCGTTGCTTGGCTGCCAGCAGGGAATTCCTCTCCTTGTTCCCTGCCATTTTTTTTATCCCTCTGCTACCGTGCCGCCCCGCGCCCAACCTGCCTCACTGCCGTTGGCCACCTAGACGCAGCGCCTCCCGCCTAACAGCAGGCCGCCACCGGCTGCCAGTTCGGCCACAGCCGCCGATTGATCGCTATTCCCTGCCTCTGTCCGCCAACTACCTGCCTAGCTGCTTGCTGCCTGCTGCTGCTCCGCACGCATGTTGTTACCTGCCCCTGTGACCGCCCTTGTCGGCACCATCCCAAGCCACCGCTGCCGCCGCTTACATATGCTGCTCTTGCCTATTCTAGATGAGCTGCCATCGACTCTTTGTTGTTGCGTTGCGACTCTACTACTACGCTGCCTCTACTACTATGCCCCTCGTCGCTCCTGCTCCATACGCCCCCCACCACTACTGCCCGCTGCAAATTTCTTGGACTGGCTAGAGCAAATTTTGATGGATTTTATCCGTAATATTATTAATCTTTATGAAGATTTGTGCTTGATTTCTCTTCAAAAATCTTTGTAGACCTTTTTTTTGCTACGGCCTATATTTCTTTCTGGGGTGTTCCTTTATCGTTATTGTTACAATACCTGTTTTATATATTCTGTTAATTGTTTTGTTATTTCCATATTACTTGTGGACCTCTCTGTAATTGTTTCAATGTTATATATATGAGGGTGCACACATTGTGCAACCCTACGCTTCCCACACTTGCTTTGTCTTTCACATGGTACCAGAGCAGTACATCCGGCCGTCACCCTCCCTTCCCTTCCCTCTCTCTCTCTTCCCGCCGCCCCCCCCACCCCCCGCCGCCGCGCGCCACCGGCCAGCAGCAGCAGGGCCGCCGGCCAGCAGCCCAGCCGCCGCCGGCCCAGCAGCCGCAACCGCCGGCCAGGCGCCGCCGCAGCAGCCGGGCGGGCCGCCGCCGCCGGGCGGGCAGCCGGCAGGCTTCCAGCCGCCGGGCTAGCCGCCGGGGCCGGGCGCCCCCTCCGCCGCCGGGGCCGGTGCGCCTCCGCGGTTCCTTGCCGCCGGTCCGTTGGCTCTGTGACACTTTCCAGCGCTCCGGTGGCTTGAAGACGTAGACCGTTCGTTTCGGTTTTTGCCTGCCTGCCCGTGTAGGCCGGTGTGCCACCGGGTCCTGTTCTGCGCTTCGGCGTAGACTGTATGTGAGAGGTCCTCTCCGTGTTTGTTGTGCCTGTTGTGCCTGTCTGACGGTGTAGACCGTCTCCTGCCTGATCGTGCCCGTTCCTGCTGTGCCTACTGCTACCATGGCGTCTTCTCATGATGACTTCCGCCGTCAAGTTACTACTGTGAAGCTTGATGGGCGCAACTACCCACACTGGGTCTGCTCCATGACGATCTATGCTAGATCCCAGGGCAAGTACTCACACCTTATCCGTACGGGTCCAGAGGCACCCGCCGAGGACGCTGATGCTAAAGATGTGAAGGCGTATGACGACTGGGTTCGTGATGACTCCACTGTGATGACCTGGATTCTCAACAGCAGCATCGAGAAGATTAGTGTCACACTTCTTCACTTGCCTACGGCGAAGCAGATGTGGGATCAGCTCGCCGGTACTTACTCGCATAGTCAGAACCCCAAGAAGGTGTTTGACATCACCAAGCAGCTGGGACGTCTACAGTTCACGGGGACAGATATTTCTGACTACTTCTCTGACTTCACTGGATTATGGGGGGAGCTGGAATCCTATCATCCTCTCTCCACGGACCTGGCTACTATGCAGCGTCAGCGCCAGGAGCTTCAGTTGGTTCAGTTTCTCTGTGGCTTGCCCGAGTCATATGCTGGAGTAGTAGACCAGATCCTTGCTAGTGACCCTCTGCCGTCACTACAGAGTGCCTACAAATGTCTTCAGCGTTTGCCTTCGTCGTCTGCTTCTCTGACTCCTGATGTTGGAGATTCTTCGGCCCTTGCCGCTTCTTCTGGTCGTGGTCGCGGTCGTGGCCGTGGTCGCTTTGCTGAGAGTCGTCCTCCCCTGGGTGGAGGACGAGGACGGGCTACTCCAGGTCGTGGAGCCTCTTCTACTGCCCCTACTGCTGGTGCGCGTCCTCAGTCAGGACAGCGCCTTTGTACCTTCTGTGGCCGGTCCAACCATATTGAAGAAAAATGCTGGGAGAAATATGGTAAGCCGGCGTGGGCCAATGCCGCTGCGGACTCCACTACTACTGCTTCAGAGGGGACGACTCAGGCTACTTGACTCTGCCTCCTCGAGTGCGACTGCTGATTACATCCGTGCTGAGGTGGAACGTCTTCTTCTTGAGCGCGCTGGTGCGTCGTCTCAAGCTTCGACTAGTGGAGCTCATGCCGCCACCTACTCTGGTTATGACACTGCCTTTCTGAGTTCTTCCTCTACGCCTGGTAATACTAAATGGGTCATAGACTCCGGTGCCTCTTCGCATATTTCTGGAAATAGATCATTGTTTCGAAAATTATTTCAACCTGCTAGACCCTCTTCTGTCATGTTGGCCGATGGTTCCAAGTCTGCTGTGGTTGGAGTAGGGGATATTTCTTCTGATTTTCTGCTGAAATCTGCCTTATATGTGCCGCGATTTCCTTTGAATCTGTTGTCTGTTAGCAAGATATTGCGCAGCTTACAGTGTAGTCTGACCTTTATTCCTGGATCTTGTGTTTTTCAGGACCTTCGCACGAGGATGAAGATTTGTGGGGGGTATGAAGGTGCTGATGGACTCTTCTATCTGGATCAGTTACCTAAAGCTGCTAAAGCATCTGTGACGTCTGCTTTATCTACATCTGTTTCTGCATTACAGTGGCACTACCGGCTGGGCCATCCCTCATCTGAGAAGCTTAGATATTTGGTGTCTGATATTGGTGTTTGTCGTTTTCAGTGCGAGTCATGTCAACTTGGAAAGCAAACTCGTGTTGTTTATCCTAGACGCAGTCAAATTAGCAGTAAAAACATATTTGATATAGTGCATTCTGATGTATGGGGACCTTGTCATGTGCCTAGTTTATCTGGTCATAAGTATTTTATTCTATTTATCGATGACTTCTCACGGACTACTTGGTTATTTATGATGAAAAGTAGGTCCGAAGTCTTGTCTGTTATCAAGTTCTTCTTTGCTGAAATAAAAACTCAATATGGCATGCCTGTTAAAATTTTTCGTACTGATAATGCACTGGAATTTGTTAAAAAGGATGTGGATGTTTTTTGTAAATCTGTGGGTACGATACATCAGACCTCTTGTGCTTATACACCTCAGCAAAATGGTGTGGCTGAGCGTAAAAATAGACATGTGTTAGAAGTTGCTAGAACTATTATGATGCATGCACATGTTCCTCGCTCGTTTTGGCCTGAGGCCATATTGACTGCTTGTTTTCTGATAAATCGTATGCCATCATCTGTGATTGGCAACAAAATACCTATTCAGGTGCTCCAACCCGATATTCCGCTATTTACTGTGCCTCCTAGGATTTTTGGATGTACCTGTTTTGTCCGGTTAGTTGGACCTACTTCTGATAAATTGTCTCCTCGTGCTGAGAAGTGCATTTTTTTGGGGTACTCCCGTACCCAGAAGGGATATCGGTGCTACAGTCCTACTGCAAGGAAATGGTTTACTAGCAGTGATGTGGTTTTCTTTGAAGATACTCCTTATTATTCGGCTCGTGGTGACAGTTTACAGTCTGATCTTATTGCTTCACCTCTACCTGTTGTTTCTGAATGTGTGCCTGACACTACTGACGACGTCACTACTGAGGCTGATAAGCCTCCTCTAATAGTTTATCAACGCAGGAACAGAGTGCCTTCTACTCAAGAAACCCCCCATGAAAACCAATCTTCACCTCCAGAAGGTTCTGCTACACCTGAGGTACCTTCTGATCTTCACTTACCCATTGCTCTTAGAAAGGGTACTCGTTCCTGCACATCACACAGTATTGCTCAGTTTGTTTCTACTGACCATCTGAATGTCCATTCTAGCAATTTTGTATATGCTTTATCTGCTGTGGCTGTACCAAAGAATATCCAGGATGCTCTACAGAGTACTGGTTGGGTGTCTGCTATGAAGGAGGAGATGTTTGCTCTTGCTGAACGAGATACTTGGGAGTTGGTGGATCCACCTCCTCAGTGCAAACCGGTCGGTTGCAGATGGGTGTATGCTGTGAAATATCAACCTGATGGCACTGTTGAGAGGCTCAAGGCACGCTTAGTTGCTAAAGGCTACACCCAGACGTATGGTATTGACTATTTTGAGACATTCTCTCCTGTTGCTCGCCTTAATTCTGTTAGAATTCTTCTGTCTGTTGCTGTTAATCTTGACTGGCCTTTGTTGCAACTTGATGTCAAAAATGCCTTCTTGTATGGTGATTTACAAGAAGAGGTCTATATGGAGAAACCTCCTGGGTTTGTTGCTCAGGGGGAGTCTCACAAAGTTTGTAGATTAAAGAAGTCTATTTATGGCCTTAAGCAGAGTCCCCGGGCTTGGTTTGATAAATTGAGCAAAATTATGATTGATTTTGGGTTTCTGCGGTCTCAGGTGGATCATTCTGTTTTTACCAAGAAGACTTCAGCTGGTATTATTATTCTGATTGTCTATGTTGATGATATTATCATATCTGGCAGTGATTCTCTTGGTATTCAGGCTACTAAATCTCATCTGGGCAAACATTTTGCTACTAAAGATTTGGGCAAACTTAGATACTTTCTGGGCATAGAAGTTTCTAGAAATTCTAATGCTCTTGTGTTGTCTCAGAGAAAATATGTCCTAGACATACTGCATGAGACTGGTATGCTGGGGGCGAGACCTGCTGATATTCCTCTAGATCCCAATGTAAATTGGGATGATGATTCTTCTCCTCTGTTTGCTGATCATAAAAAGTACAGGAGGCTGATTGGTAAACTTATTTATTTGACTGTCACCAGAGCTGACATTTCTACTGCAGTGGGTCTTCTTAGCAGATATCTTGATAAGCCCAGACAGTGTCACTGGGATGCTCTTTGTCAGATTCTACGATATTTGAAAAAGTCTCCTGGCAAGGGACTTCACTACAGGAAGCATGGACACTGTTCTCTTACGGGGTACTCTGATTCTGATTATGCTGGTAGCAGAGTTGACAGAAAATCCACTTCTGGGTATTGTACATATGTTGGAGGAAATCTTGTTACCTGGCGGAGTAAAAAACAAAATGTTGTGGCTAGGTCAAGTGCTGAAGCTGAATATAGGGCCATGGCCCATACTGCCTGTGAACTGCTGTGGGTGCGCTCTCTGTTAAAAGAGTTTGGAGTTGACTCTTCTTCTTCTGCTATACCTATGCACTGTGATAATAAAGCTGCTATCTTCATTGCAAATAATCCAGTCTATCATGAGCGCACTAAACATATTGAAGTAGACTGTCATTTTATTCGGGAATCTATTCTGACTGGCAAGATCTGCACTCCCTTCACTCGTTCTGAAGACCAAGTTGATGACATCTTCACCAAGCTGCTGGCGAAGAAGCAATTCTGCATTTTGATGGACAAGTTGGGCATGATTGATATCTATGCTCCAACTTGAGGGGGAGTGTTACAATACCTGTTTTATATATTCTGTTAATTGTTTTGTTATTTCCATATTACTTGTGGACCTCTCTGTAATTGTTTCAATGTTATATATATGAGGGTGCACACATTGTGCAACCCTACGCTTCCCACACTTGCTTTGTCTTTCACAATTATCCACCCCAACCACTCTTGATTCTTTCCGTGGTAGGTGTGAGGGGGAGAAATAGAGAAGAGATGAGATGAACAAGAAGAATTTCATTATGTTGTTCTATGGATCTTCGTGCTATATTTACTACTGATATATGGAGTCTTCTGCTGCTATTTGGTATATTTTGTTGCTAGACTGTTTATTCATCATCTACCTCGACTGTTGTTGTGAAGTTGCATACTTGGACGTCATCTTTGCTACTTGTGCTATGATTAGCACACTTAACCTGCTTCTTTGTGCTTTTGCACTTTCTGCTGTCCGTACTTTATTTACACGTTGACTTTCTACTCTGTGGACCAGCACTCTCTGGATTTATGACTGTCTACTACTGTGATGGATGCTTTATAAAGAGGGAAGATGATGAAGACATTTGTTGTTGACTTTACATGGAGCTTCGTCTATTGGAGTTATTTATTTGCTTGCTAATGTACCTACTGGTCTTCTATCTGCCTACGTCGTCAACTCTCTACTGCTGTGCACCAGCACTCTTTGGCATGTTTGTGCCTTGTTTGCACGTCGACTCTCTACTATTGTGTACCAGCACTATCTGGCTCGTCCGTGCTTTATTTCGCACGTTGACATGTCCGTACTTTATTTGTACGTTGACCTCTACTGCCTGTAATCCAGCACTCTCTGGACTTTGCTGCCTGTGACCCAACACTCTCTGGCTACTACGACGACAACGTTGATGAAGACCTTGGTGCCTATCAGCTATTATATCTTTTGCTGCAGATGATTGTGTTGCTGCTTATTTCTGCTCCAGATGATCGAGAAGCTTCTGTGACCTGCTTGTCTGCTTGTCTGGAGTATCTACTTGAGGGGGAGTGTATGAGTATTTGTTTGCTTTATTGTAATATTAAGGGGGAGCAATTTCTTGTATGGGCTTGGTTTATCCTTTTATTTCTGTCTATTTGTTTTCTAGTTTGACTCTCTATCTGCAAGCTGATTTGGGATTCTCCCAACTTCAGCTTGAGGGGGAGTGTTAGAGAGTCTGTTTATTAGTTATTTATATTGTCCTTGTAATATGGGCCTCACTGTGTCTTGGCACATTAGGGTTTAGTTGTGTCTTGTATGCTTCCCTGTTCTCCTATCTATAGGAGCAGGGTTTCTCCTATCTAATACAACGATTTGCCTTCTTTTATTATTTGACACAAAGATCTTGGCACCACCTAGGAAGGTCCAACTCCTCGAGCTCAGCTTTACCCCCCCCCCTCTCCTAAATGAGCCAAAGAGATTCCACTCGCACGAACCGGCAGAGAAAGCTGGAGACTCCTCACATCTCACTCCCCAATATCAAATCAAACAAAACTCCACCTTTACAACTCTCAAAATCCTTCGTCAGCTCCCTAGCACTTCCCCCGGCACATAAATCCATGCTCATAAAACCAAAGACTGTCAACCATTGCTTTCCTCCTACACATGCCCGATTTGCTCACCATGGCACACCCCCTTTTGCCCAATAGTGACTCCCAACCATGAGTAAGGAGAGTAGGAGCAAGTGTCTCGTGGGGATCCATGCACTCTCCAAAAAAAGTGTATTTTTGCAGTTTTCAGATTCTCTAGGGTCTTCTTAATCCTTGGCACTGTCTATTCCATGCAACGTAACCTGTCCTTACTTGGAAAAAGGGAGCCGGAAGGAAGACATTAATGGCCCAACCCGCTTTCTTTAAGACCTCCTTTTGTCAAAAGAATCATTCACAGCATAAACAGAGATGAGTTTTAAGTCCTCACATAGGAATGGGTGAAGTGCATGTAGGAGCATACCAATAACCATACCCATCTAACTTAGCAGGTAGCATTACAGGCATGACAACTTTCTCCAAGATTGTACGCGCACCCTACCCATACCCATACTCGGGTACCCTCTGTATTTTAGCAATTGAAATTGTAAAAAGGATTACCATAAGCAAAGAATTAAACCCAAGAAAATTACTTTCTATTACAACACTTTTATAAGTTGTGGCAAGAAGTACATGTCATACACCGATACAAATATACAATATCAGATAATTGACTAATTGAGTGGGGAAAAAATCATGTAATTTGAAAACTAAATCTACTAGGTAAAACAATTTGTTCCTTGGTAATCTAAAACATGTATATGTATATGTTTGTGTCCATATATGTATATGGCTATGTACATATATCTATAGATATGAATGTGTATCTGCTTGTGGATATACATGTATATAAATTGGGCATATGCAAATATATGGGTCGGAATAAATTTATACTTACATGTATATTAATGAGTATGTATATGTGTGGATGTATGTGTATTTGTATTGTGTTTGTCTGTATTGTCTATTCACATATGTGTATATACACGTATACATTTCTAAATCTAAATAGGAACGGATATGCAACTGTGGGCATACATACAGGAAACATACCCACGACATGGCGAAAGGGCATGTAAAAAAATCATAATTGGCACGGGTACAGGAGGGTATGACTTAGTGGATGAGTGAATATACCCTTATTCATTTGCAGTCCTATAATCCTACGTGACATTTATGCATACTGAAGATATACAGCTATTTGTTGGTTCCCTAACATTTGGTGGGTATGAGTTAGTGGATGAGCGGACATACCCTTATTTAGTTGTAGTCCTATACACATATAGAAGATACATGGCTATTTGCTTGTTCCCCAACATTTACACATATAGAAGATACATGGCTATTATTCCTTACCTCCTACATGAAGGAACGCCCCCCAACCAACCCCCATATAAAATTATATTGCATAAAACAACACATTTAGGTGTAGAGAGCACGCTTGCAAAATTGCATGGCTGAATTCATGCATTTTGGGGTCGAAATGGGCACGGATGCATTTGTCAAAATTTCCTTTGAAACTTCCATTTCCACGTCGTCGAAACGGCATCGAAATTGAATACCTCATTCTTTGCCTCAAGGCTTACGCCTCGATGTCCTAGACTGAGGCTTACACCTCACAATGTCTTAGGCTCACCTCAAAGCATTAAGGCTTTGAGACTTAGTTGAGGCTCAAGCCTTGATTCTGGATGATAATGTAATATGTTAACCACCGAATTTTCTACTAATACGATTATTACAAATACTTTATTCGGAAAATAATACACAAGAGTTGTTGTAGTTAATTATAATTCTTTTATTACGGGAATGTTTATTTATCATTCTTTGAATGACATCTTTCGATCATCATGATAAATTTATTCTTATTGGTAGCTTCTTATTTACTATGTCAGTGAATTTATCTCATTGTTAATTCATTTTGGATTATTGTTCCTACTAATTCCAATGTATATCTTCTTGCTTTTTCTTTGTTAATAACATATTTTGATCCAATAGTATGATTAATTGATATAATTCCGCCTATGTTTCGTACATTTCGTGTAAATGTAGTCGGTCCCAAGCCCGGGTGAAGGAGGGTTGTTGGTAGGTTGACAGCCAGCCATTAAAATTTTATCACTCTTTTCTATGACAAGGATCCTTATAAAAAAATTGTTGGAGCATCCCTACCTAGTAATGTGCTGCATAGACACCCGGGTGCAGTGATAAATATGCAAGGGGTTTCAACACAGCGGCGTCGGGTTGTGTTGAAGGACAGAAAAGGGTTTCCACATCTTGGACGGGTGTGAGCAAAGAAGCTAGTCACGCTGCATTTCTGCTCGGATGTAGTGAAAAATGTACAAGGATTACCACATCTTGGACGAATGTGGGTAAAAACGCTAGTCCCGCCGCATCGTTGTCCGGATGTAGAGAAATATATGAAAGGGCAACATTTTCGACAAAGGCGGGTAAAGAAGCAGTTTCAACAAAAAAGGATTAGTTAATTCTTGGAATATTTACTCTTTGACAAGAAAATCTTTGGAGATAGCGGATACCATGATGAGAAGAAAAGCCAGTATAGCTTGCCTATAGGAAACCACGTGGACAGGGGAACGTTGTAGAGAGACTGGAGACACCTGATACAAAATCTAGTATACAAGTATTGATAAGCATAGAAATGGCGTAGTTATTAGTGTTGATAAGATGTTGAAGGATGATGTTGTCAAGATCACAAGGATGGGTGATAGAATCATAGCTACCAAGGTTGTTCTTAGGGGAAAGATTTTTAACATTATGAGTGTTTATGCCCCCTAAATTGGCCTTAACGAGGAGGCTAAGAAGGATTTTCGGGATGACATTGATAAATCGATGCAGGGAATACCGACAGATGAGAGGATCATTATTGGCAGTGATTTAAATGGCCATATGGGGAGTAGCAATGTTGGATATGAGAGAGTTCATGGTGGTTTTGGATATGGCAACAGGATTGGAGAAGGAGAGAGGATATTAGACTTTACAGTTGCATATAATATGATTTTGACAAATACCCATTCAATAAAAGAGAATCTCATAAGATTACTTTCAAGAGTGGACATCATTGTACCCAAATTGATTGCCTCCTTACGAGACGGGTGGATCGTAAACTATGGAATGATTGTAAAGTGATTCCTAGCGAAGAACTCAAGATCCAACATAGGTTGGTGGTTTTGGATATTGACATGAAGATCAATAAAAATTGCAAAAGAAGTTTTGCGGGAGTCCAAATGTTATGGGCCTCCACAAAAAGAGACTTTGTGGTGGAATGATGAAGTACAGGTTGCTATTAAACTGAAAAGGGGAGATCTATAGGAGCTTCCTCAAACCTCGAGATGATGCAACGTTCCAGAGATACCAACAAGCAAAGAAAGAAGCTAAAAAGGTTGTCCAGGAGGCAATGTCTAGATACTTTGATGATTTTTATAAGAAGTTGGACACAACATTAGGGAAAAAGGATATATATAAAATGACTTGTATAAGAGAAAGGAAAGGAAGAGACTTGAGTCAAGTAAAATGCATCAAGAATGAAGATGGCAGAGTATTGGTGAAGGACGATGATATCAAGAACCAATGGAGAAATTACTTCCATAAGTCTTTCAATCTGTAAATAATGTTAGAGTCTCGTGTGACATGAATACAAGAGATATCATTTACACACGAGGAGTTTCATTGTCGAGTCAAGAATGCTTTGAAAAAGATGAAAATAAGAAAGGCATGCGGACCAGACAGAGTATGGGAGATGAAGAAGTTATGTGGTTAACAAATTTCTTTAACAAAATAATGAAAACCAAAAAGATGTCGGATGATTGGAGAAATAATATTGTAGTTCTCATCTACAAGAACAAAGGCGATGTTCAGAGCTACACAAACTACAGAGGTATCAAGTTGATGAGTCACGCAATGAAGCTTTAGGAGAGGACTATTGAGCAAAGGCTAAGATCTATAACGCAGATATCAAACAATCAATTTGGTTTCATGCCTGGAAGATCAATAACAGATGTTATTTTTCTAATAAGGAGGTTTATGGAGAAGTATAGAGAAAGCAAAAGAGATCTTCATATGGTTTTTATTGATTTGCAAAAGGCTTATGATCGAGTACCTAGGGAAGAGTTGTGGATGGTTTTAAAGAAAAAAGGTGTGTCAATCCAATACATTGACTTGACTAAAGACATGTATGATAGCTCTACTACAAGTGTGAAGACTCATGGAGGAGAGACACCACCTTTTTCTATCATTGTTGGGGTACACCAAGGATCCACACTCAACCCATATTTGTTCGTTCTTGTTATGGATGAGTTGACAAAGAATGTTCACGATGATATTCCTTGGTGTATATTATTTGTTGATGATATTATATTGATTGATGAAACTAAAGATAGATTAAATGATAAAATTGAACATTAGAGAAAGGCATTGGAATCAAATGGATTGATGATTAGTAGGCACAAAACTGAGTATATGCGTGCAATTTCAGCCAATCTCACAGTGTGAATGGTGGAGCCATGTTGGGCGGAGTAGATATACCAAAATGTGATCAGTTTTGTTACTTAGGTTCTATTATTCAAATAGATGGGGATGTCCAAAATTATGTTTGCCACAGGATCACTGCACAGGATGGTTGAAATGGAGGAGTACAACTAGAGTATTATGTGATAGGAAGATTCCTCTCATATTAAAAAGCGAGTTTTATAGAACAAATATACGGCCAGTCTTGCTCTATGGGAGTAAATGTTGGGCGATGAAGAAACAAGGTCTCAACAACATGATCGTGGCTGAAATGTGTATGCTGAGATGGATGTGTGGAAAGACAAGAAAAGATCGCTTGAGAAATGACTATATCAGAAATCAAGTGGGGATGGTGAGCATTGTGGAGAAGTTGTGCGAGGACCGACTCACATGGTATGGACATGTGCAACACAGACCGACTAATGTGCCTATACGAAGCAATGTTATTGAGTCCAAGCACAATTAATAGAAGAAGAGGAAGGTCTGTAACATGGGAAGAGATTATAACAAGAGATTTTAAATCTCTACATCTCGACCAGAATATGACCCATGATAGAGCTGAACGGAAATAGAGGATCCATGTAGCTGACCCGAACACAATTGGGACTGAGGCTTAGATGATGATGATGATGACAATGATGGTGATGAATATGATTAATTGATATCTTATTATATTCTATGTATATTCTTTCATATTGTGGTGATTTTAATCTCTTTTTATCCATATTCGGTTTCATAAACAATTTCCATTTTGTTTTAGTTTTTTTGTATATACATATCTATGTTATACACACATGCATATGCATAAAATATTTAATAGCATATATACTATATATATACAAATATGTATATACATGCATATTTATTTATTAAGACCACATCATGCACGTTTTGAGGCTTACGCCTTGCCTCACTGAGACAAAAATGCCTCATTATGCCTCACGCACTTTATAACTTTGCATCCATCCTTAGTAATTTTTGCAATGTCGCTTACATTAGGTATATATTTTAGGAACCTAAGACATACAAATTTATTCATATATACAGATATTGTACATGCAAAGTAACAGAAAAAGTGATAAAGTAAAGCCCCCGGTCCTCATACGCACGCCCAAAAAAGCATACAAAGCAAAAAATCACCAAGGCCCCGTAAAAGTGACCAATTTCTCAAAATAATACTGCACTAATCCCAATCGTCCACCCCTAAGGAATATTTAATGACATCATAAATCCTCCACCATGTAGAAAAGCCACAGGAAAGACTTGACGTGTTTATTTAGCCTTTAAAAGGGCACGCTGAAGGCTCTGCCCACCTTGTCATGAATATCACAAGCTCCCCAGATACCATGGAAATCTTATATGCCACCCCCATTCTCCCTTACAATCAGTCTTCCTCCAGACATATGGCAGCCATACAGGGCCTTCACCACTGCCAAACCAAGCTCCTCCAAGTCTTCCACTTTCACTCCTAACTACTCCAATGCAACCCCAATTTCAGGTGGTGTAAATTCTTTTTTTTTCCAGAAAGTGTGTACCCCATCTTATTAAAGTAGAAAATTAGTTCAACATATGCACAGAATCAAAGTATACTAAGAGGTAAAACTAGCTCCTATGCAAAGAACAGAGAAAGAAGAAAGAAAAACGAGATATGTACAATTGAGAGCTATAACAAAAAACATGAAACAATTAGCTATACAATCAGATCATTTCTTGCTTTATATAGTCCACAGCGCTTCTGCAGATTTCTTCCTCCCTTGAAAGAGTCTTATGTTCGTCCCACACCAAAATGGTATATTATAGTAAGAGAAGCACAATGAGCCTTCTTGTTCTTCGTGTTCAGGTCAGAAATGTCATTTGGGTGGGCATGAAGGAGCATGTCTCTAGCAGCCAAGGACCAAATCTCAACAGTATATGGCATGAAGCAGAATGATGAATTATGTCTTCCTCGTTGTTAAAGCAGAAGTAACATACAGAAGTAAGGGGAAAACCCCTTGATTTTAAGCAGTCATGTATGTGTCAGCAGCTTGCGTCACAGACTTTCTAAAGAGATATGCTCTATTCTCTATACTTTCTATCCATGGATAAGAAATCTTCTAGAACATGATTCTTCTAATTACATTTAGCCCAATCCTTGATAGGGTTATGGCGCCTAATAACAGACCAGCCACTTCTAAGATTGATGATTTCTAGAGCATTTAATAGCAGGACATTGTTTGGTCCTCCCAAGAGGGGGAGCTAAAGATTTCAGAAAATACACAAGAGTGTTAACCCCGTAATTGGAGATGATAGAACTAAGCCATGCAATACTATCTTTTCCACATTTGAGACTAGCATCATTAGGAAAGTAATCATTGGCAAAGTTATCACTAGGCACCCAGGGATCTTTTGATTGAAGGAGGTTGTTATAATTGCCAATCTTGAAGCTTAGAGCTTAATGTATTCCTGAGCTTCAGAAGTTGTTTCCAGATCCAGGTTAGATTACTGGTATTTTTACTGACCAGACGGATTATTTGGTGAAGGAAATCTCACGAATCCACTTAACCCATAGAGATTCTTTGTTGGTGATGATCTTCCAATAATACCAGCTTGACAGTAATCTTTAAATCTTGATGCCTAACCCTTCACCCTTGGTTGACAATGTTGTCCCAGGATATAGGGTTGTATCTTTCTATTAGGGTTGCTCCTCCCAGAAGGAAGTCCCTACACAGCTTCTCTATTTGTACAACAATAGCAGCAGGGAGAGAAATTCAGCAGACCATAATATGTGGAAAGACAAGCGTCGAAATTATAAGCTCTAAACGACCAGCAAGTGAAAGAATTTGGATTTCCAACCCTCCAACCGAGACTTCGTTTTCACCAGCAAGAATAGAGATTTACATATGATCTCCATGGCATACTTGTTAAGGCGAGCACCTAGGCGTCAATGCATTCCAAGGGGGTTCGCTTTGCCTTGGGCCTTGACCAATATGTCGCTTTATTGTTTTTTATGGACCCCTGACCCTATATATAGGTATTTATTTGATCTAGACTTGTTCTAATATTTGAATTAAGTAGTATGTTTGTTGTACAATATCATTATTAAATAGAATTTATACTCTAGATATTTATATTATTTTTCTTTGTATTAGCTTGAATGTGATTTAAATGTTGAGGTATATTTTCACCCTGAAAAGCTTTTCAATTGCAATATAAATATCATGCTACGTATACTGACTCCCTTCTTGCTTATCGTAGGAGCTTCAAACAGCCATATTAGCTGCAACATATATGTATATTAGCTGATAATTACCATAAAGTAAGGAAACTTGTCTACTGATACTATGTAAAGCACTGCTATCCTTCATCACTGTTATCCTAAATCCCTTATTCAAGTTTACACTGATATAGGTGGATTACATAACTTACAAAAGGTTCGTTTTGAGTATTAGTAGAACTTGTAATACACATATTACCATGGAATACATCTTTGCATAATTACATCCAAACATAATTTTTAACATATGTATATATTTATGTATGCAGCAATGAAACTGTACACATACATGTTTGGTTGTGTTTAATATGTATATATCTATGCACAAACAATAAAGTATATGTATACAAAAGGGAAATACACTATAGACATCAAGTATAAATAAAGAAAATGTATATCAATAATGGATTACCGACTTTTATGGATTTACCTATATGAAATATAGCATATATATGAAGGGGGAAATGTTATAAAAATCACAATATATGTATAGATATAGATAAAATATAACATATATATGAAGGGGAGATGTTACAAAAATCATAGCACATGTATATATAGGTAAATTGTACAAAAATATAATTTTCCTAAAGTCGCCTAAGCAACGCCTTGGCGCGCCTAAGCACAAGGCGATCAAGCATGGCGCCTTGTCGCCTTGCGGCCTTAACAAGTATGCTCCATGGATATTACCAGGATTCTTTCTAGAAGCCAGCTTTGATTCTCAGCATGAATAATAGGGAAATACACTATAGACATCAAGTATAAATAAAGAAAATGTATATGGATTTACCCATATGAAACATAGCATATATATGAAGGGGGAAATGTTATAAAAATCACAACATATGTATAGATATAGATAAAATATAACATATATATGAAGGGGAGATGTTACAAAAATCATAGCACATGTATATATATAGGTAAATTGTACAGAAATATAATTTTCCTAAATTCGCCTAAGCAACGCCTTGGCACGCCTAAGCACAAGGCGATCAAGCATGGCGCCTTGTCGCCTTGCAGCCTTAACAAGTATGCTCCATGGATATTACCAGGATTCTTTCTAGAAGCCAGCTTTGATTCTCAGCATGAATATCTTGAGAAATAATAACAGCATCAGGACCAGCTGTATGAGCATCAGCAAATTTGTTATCACAACCCAGCTCCAGAATATCACATGCTTCTTCAGCAACTTTCACTGACTTGATCAACATCAGAGAGGTTAGTATGGATAGTACCAGGTAAAGATGGTACACTTTTTGAGATCAAACGGATTCGTTATTCTTCTCAGTGTTAGGTACTTAACGAACCCAAACTTGAGAAGTATCTGCTCATTACAAATGTGAGGTTCACGGCCAAACATCCACACTAGCATATAATCAGGATCCATTCATACTGAGCTTGTATAACACCCTTATCACCTCCATCACTTCTCAGGGTGATTAAATGAAAATTTCAGACATAGGTACCTGATTCTTGCATGATCCAGTTGTTTCATATTCTTGCTAAGGAAGTCAGTTCCCATCAATTTCTCCAGAAAACTTTCAATCATGCTAACTATGTCCTCGTCACCAATTTCTGGAGAAGATTCTGAAGTCTGATCCATATAGGAAGAATGTCTTGATACATGAGTTCAAGGTCATGAATGAGGGTCAATTAATAACCAAACAACAAAGTGAACAAACAAATCATCAACCCCCGTAGTTGGGAAGAGAGTCTCCTGCCCTGATATCTCCATTGAAGCCAGGGAAATGTCAGGAGAACCAACTATGCATGGAGGCAGGTCCACCACTTAAAGATTTCATATAATTATGTATCAAGGGTAAAAGAACTATTTTATAAATGAAATGTCTACTCTTGCTATAATACTGAAGAATTTATGTTATATGTAGTAATAGAGTATTTTATACACACACACACACACACACACACATATTAGGTTAGAAGTGTGTACCAGCCAGTAAATGTGTATGTAGCTGCTATCCAAATGGAACATCTAGTATTCCTCAACCAAATCCAACCATATGGATGGAATGAATTAAAGTCTAGATTCAAAGTTTTTCAAAAAAGTCGCAGTCATATTTCATGTATATCATGAAATATAACTAATAATTTCTGCAACTTGCTGTGCACTAGAATATGTACATCTTCTCAAAATGGATGATCCACAAATGTCAAATTGAGGTGATTTTGAAACACAAGTAATCTATGTACGTCAGATCCACATGATTGCATTATGTGGTAGAGTGTTGGAGATGTGTTAAAATGAGATGGGTACATATAAGCTATATGTTCGCATCGCGTACACAATTCTTTATAATATACAGCTGTTTTCATAGGCTCGATCATTATCTTATTAAATCAAGGAAAGGATAACTGTTTGGTACTAACTAAGCATCATGATCAAGGCAAACTTTGGATTGGTTTAATCTTAACTAAGACAGCTCATGAACCAAGCAAGGGCACTTTTCGTTACGAAATAGCATCATAATCAGAGGCAAACTTTGGAATCATTTTGATCATTATTTTAGTCAGCTCCTGAACCAAGCAAGGGCACTTTTTCTTTAGTCTTGACTATCAAGTATCTGTATCAGAGGCAAACTGACTTGATAGAGGATTGACACAATGGCAGGGAAAAATATCAGACTTGAAAACCATTGTGGAGCCTATTTCACAAAACCAGCACAAGATAACGCTCACTTTACTATAGTAAATTTGAAATCAACCATGGGAAGTAAACAGAAAAATCAACAATTATGCCTATAAATTTGCTTGAAAATTTAAAAATTAACTCATTATATCATTTGATATCCTATTTACCTCTGCCGCCACCCATTATTTGATATATTGATCGTTGACGATCAAAAAGGCGATAATTTGGTCCACTACTGGGCATTGAGGAGCAACTCTGGTCTCCAGACCTTTCCTTCCTGCCATCACCACTGTTACTGGATAAGTCACAACAGTCATGAGGAGTATTCTCCGTCATCTGCCCCTACAGTTTCGAAACGAAAATATATTAATTATAAGAATTGTGTGAGTGGAAAAAAAACAGGATTTTCCATTCTAAGTTAGGTATGTGCACTTCAAAAGAGTCATCCACTGCTGGAAGGGGCTTCTTCGGTGGTGGATTTTCAACATCCTTATATATGCCATAAATAGTTTAGATAAGATATATTCCAATTGTGAAATCTATCAAATGATAAAGTAAATGGAATAAAGAATTCATTGGATTTGAATCTAAAATGGTGTAATTCCCAACGGGTAGACACCTGAATCAAGCTCCACTTTTGTACAACCTAAAAAATCCAACATGATTTTCTAATATATATATAGAGTCAAGCTAGAATACACTCGAGTGTATTCGGAGCAGAATACACTCAAAGTAGTTTTTCATGATGCACATGGAAAAAAAAGGCGAGCCCTGAGGCGCACCCCAGGGCGCCTTGAGGCTTAAGCCTCACCTGTGATCCAAGAGGCGGACGCCTCATTTTTTGCAAGGCGCAAAGAGGCGCAAGAGGCGTTGAGGCAGGCGTTGAGGCGCAAGTGATGCGCTAGCCTCAAGCTGCAACCCAAAATACAGGTTTCCTGGTTCATTTTAACTACATGTGGGCTTGGCCCAATGGGTTTTCCATTAGCCCCATTGATTCAAACGAAAAAATAAACAAATTGTGGTTAAAATACTACTGTTTGGGTACAACTTGTACTGCTTTTATTTTCCAGCTGTTTAAATTTAGATTATAAACAGGTAGTGTAATGTGATTTTGTTATGTAGTTGTCCAATTGTATTAACATACATTGTATATATATTTTCTTATATATATAAATATATATAAATATAAGAACGCCTCGGTACATTTTGAGGCTTACGCCTCGCCTCACCAAGACAAAAACGCCTCGTTACGCCTCACGCCTTTTTCAACCTTGATGATGCAACATTTTTATCAAAAATCTAATCCGTTGATCTTCTTAAACATATTGTGAATAGCTCATATATATAATTTTAGCACATTTGGACATTTATAGCTCACGTTATGAAGACCACAAAAATTATGCATTTCAAATTAGTTTCGTGCGTCGATTTTGTTGCCCTCGGATGAGTGACTTACACTCATCCAAATAGGATCAAAATTTGTATGTAGCCTAGTTATAGTATGACAATGAAGATCATTGGTTTACATTTTGCAAAAAAATAGTCTTGATATGCAAACACCACTTGAGTGTAGCGTGCGATTTGTACACTCGAGAGTATTCTAGCCTGACTCTCTCTCTCTCTCTCTCTCTCTCTCTCTCTATATATATATATATATATATATATATATAGGACTACATTTATCATTAGTAGCTCAAAACTAGCACATGGCATATAATAGTCTTTCATGATCTTTTTATGAATGTGGTTGAAATGCGTATACGAAGATGGATGTGTGGGAAGACAAGAAAAGATCGCTTGAGAAATGACTATATCAGGAACAAAGTGGGTGTGGCAAGTACTAAAGACAAGTTCGCAAGGACCGACTGAGATGGTACGGGCATGTGAAACGCAGACCGACTAACGCACCTATATGACGCAATGCTATTGAGTCAACAACAATTGAAAGAAGAAGAGACAGGACTAAATTAACATGGGAAGAGCTTATAAAGAGAGATTTTGGATCTTTTACACTATGAGATTATGAACCATAACAGATTTGACTGGAAAAAAAGGATCTATGTAGCCAAACTAACATGATTGGTATTGAGGCTTAGAGGGCGATGATGATGTCTTCCAAGTCTTTCGTTCTTAGTTTACCTCTTTATCTGAAACTTCATATTATATGTATAATCTGTGCATGCGCATGGAGGGCATGTGATACACAACCTTAATCCCAAGCATGCAGTTAAGTAATGATTGGAGAGACATGGGCATGGGATTTGAAACCCTAAGGAAATCGTCTACTCTTCTTTTCCGCAAATGCCTAGTTTTCCATTTCTTATCTGAAATGCATTACTTTGGTCACATGAGTTCAAATTAAGTAGAAGAGGGTGATGGGTTAAAAAACGGAATTGAGGGCAGCGAAGGGTTCAAATCTAATTCAAGAAATATTTCCAAAGATAGCGGGGGATAATATAATAGTAATGACCATATTTAGAGGAGAGTGGATAACTACATCCGTAGCTTACCCTAAAATAGCCTTAAGACTCCAAATTGTCATAAGTAGGAAAATAATAAGGATTTTGATTGATTGAGAATTTTATGATAACATGTGCATTTAATTAGACAAACTAGGAAATTGGGAATTCTTCAGAGATGCTACGAGAAATATCTTCAAAAAGAAATTGGTAGAAAAAGGAAATTTGTGAATAGCTCAAATATAAAATTTGAGCACATTTGGACATTTATAGCTCACGTCATGAAGACCACAAAAATTATGCATTTCAAATTAGTTTCGTGCGTCGATTTTGTTGCCCTCGGATGAGTGACTTACACTCATCCAAATGGGATCAAAATTTGTATGTAGCCTAATTATAGTATGACAATGAAGATCATTGGTTTACATTTTGCAAAAAAATAGTCTTGATATGCAAACACCACTTGAGTATAGTGTGTGATCTGTACACTCGAGTGTATTCTAGCCTGACTCTCTCTCTCTCTCTCTCTATATATATATATATATATATATATATTGGACTACATTTATCATTAGTAGCTCAAAACTAGCACATGGCCTATAGTAGTCTTTCATGATCTTTTTATAAATATGGTTGAAATGCGTATACGGAGATGGATGTGTGGGAAGACAAGAAAAGATCGCTTGAGAAATGACTATATCAGGAACAAAGTCGGTGTGGCAAGTACTAAAGACAAGTTCGCAAGGACCGACTGAGATGGTACGGACATGTGAAACGCAGACCGACTAACGCACCTATACGACGCAATGCTATTGAGTCAACAACAATTGAAAGAAGAAGAGACAGGACTAAATTAACATGTGAAGAGCTTATAAAGACAGATGTTGATCACTCTATCTTTACTAAAAAGACATCTTCTGGTATTGTGATTCTGATTGTTTATGTTGATGATATCATTCTGTCTGGCAGTGATACTACTGAAATTCAGGCTACTAAAACACACTTGTGCAAGCATTTTGCTACTAAAGACTTGGGGAAGCTGCGATATTTTCTGGGCATTGAGGTGTCCAGAACTGCTAGTACTCTTGTCTTATCTCAGAGGAAGTATGTTCTTGACCTTTTACAGGAGATTGGGATGCTTGGAGCACGTCCTGCTGATACTCCTCTGGATCACAATGTTAATTGGGATGATGAAGCTTCTCCTATGTTTCCAGACAATAAAAAATATAGGAGACTGTTTTATAAGATGATTTATATGATTGTTACTAGAATTGATATCTCTATTGTTGTTGGTCTTCTTAGCAGGTATCTAGATAAGCCTAGACAGTGTCACTGGGATGCTCTTTGTAATATTCTGAGATACCTTAAGAAATCTCCTGGCAAAGGCCTTGCGATCTAGGGCTAGCGGCGGCGGTGCCCTAGGCTTGGGGGGGCGGGGGCGGCGGCCGCGACCTGTGGTCTCTTCCCCTACTCCCCCAGAGCCTCTTTTCTGCCTAGCCTCGCCACCACCAAGCGGTCGTCGAACTCCTTCGACTGGTCCTGCCTCTCGCCGTTCCTGGGCGGCAGGACCTAGGGGTGGCGTTATCCATCTCGTCCAGTGGTGGTGCCGCTTCCTTTGCAGGCACTTGTCGTGACAGGTGGGAGACGGTGTGGTGATGAGGGGTTGAGGTTCCCGTTTCCCTTTCTGGTTTGCTCTGGTTTCCTTTCAGTTGTTGGTATGTTCTCGTCTTCTACCCGTGTCGGGTGGTCTGTGGCAACTTCAGTCTGCCATTTTAGTCGCCGTTCATCGGCGTTTGTTTCTAGTTGCTACTGGTTAGCCTTTGTTTGCTCGCTGCTTGTCAGCGTTTGTCTTCCCGCTGCCTGTCAGCGTTTAGTTTTTGCTTGTGTCTTGCTGTGGCTTGTTTTGTTACTTGGTTATATGGCTTCCTTTGAGATGATGATGCATCGGAGCACCGCACAGATCCAGGGCCTCTATCACTACTACACGCTCAAGTCGAAGGAATTCTTCGTGGAAAGCTGCTTAAGACAGCATCAAGGAAGAAGAATCAATACGGAAGCGTTCTATTCTCGTTCTGATATGAGTTGTAGTGATGTTAACTTGATCTTTGTATGCTCTTGCTGTATTTTTGACTCAATTTGTAGATGTCGTATGGCTTATAAGTAATGAATCGATCCATTTGCCCTCAAAAAAAAAAATCTCCTGGAAAAGGCCTCTGTTATAGAAAGCATGGACATTGTTCTCTTGAAGGCTACTCTGACTCTGATTGTGTTGGAAGTAAGGTTGACAGGAAATCTACTTCAGGCTACTGTACATATGTTGGAGGCAATCTTGTCACTTGGAGGAGCAAAAAGCAAAATGTTGTTACTAGATCCAGTGTTGAGGCTGAATAAAGGGTTATCGCCCACACTGCTTGTGAACTGCTATGGGTACAATCTCTCTTGAAAGACTTCGGTGTGGAGTCTTCTACTGCTATTCCTATGCATTGTGACAATAAAGCTGTCATCTTCATTGCTAATAATCATGTGTATCATGAGCGCACAAAGCACATTGAAGTTGACTGCCATTTCCCCGCTCAGAAGATCTTGTCTGGTTGGATCTGCACTCCATTTCCCCGCTCAAAAGATCAAGTTGCTGATATTTTTAAAAAGTTGCTGGCAAAGAAGCATTTTAACTCTCTTATGGACAAGTTGGGCATGATTGATATCTATGCTCCAACTTGAGGGGGGGTGTTAAATAATGTCTTTATTTTTTCTGTTTTCTAATATACTTTTCTATATGGACCTACTTGTAATTGTTCCACTTATATATATATTGGGTACACACATTGTGTAACCCTACGGTTTCTCACTTTGCCTTTCTCAATGGTGCTAATTCTCATCACCCCTCGGTGCGTTTTCCCGGGGTTGTGTTTACTGAATGGTACCAATTTCCGTCCAAATCGTGCATCAGCGACCATCGACACGGCGTGTTGTTCAACCAACACGACATGTCGCGGTTCAGAAATCATCCGACAACGCAGGGTTTTGCTCAAATCGCAAGTTACACAGCGTGTCAGATTCCAACATGGCATTTTGACAAAAGCCTGTTTCACGCGTACACGTGTCAGATTTTCAACACTAGTGTGTTGACGGAAATCTATTTTACGTCTTCAGCATCCTACACGGCGTGTCTGATTCTCCACACGACATGTTGTTGGGAGTCTGTCATCTTCGACCAACAAAGTTACACGCCGCGTCAGGATTTCACACGGCGTGTCCAAAGAAGTTAGTCTACTTCCAGTTCAAGTTATGACGTTCTCCAAAGGTCTCTCTCTCCTTCAAGATAATTGGATCTTATTTTTGTGGACCTAGTCCTAAGGGTTGGACAAATCTCCTTTTCGGGTAAGAAAAAATATATTTAATTTTATTATTTGGATCTTATAATCGGGTCTTTTGCATACTAATTTCAGTTATCAGTTTCTCCTCTACATACTACACCTCTCATTTTATATTTTCCTTCCTCGCCCTCCCACCGATTATGTGTGTCTCTTTCCATGTGCAAGGGGTCATATGTCTCTTTCCACACCACCTACTCATTCTCTTCGTATTTGGTGTGTTGGGGGGGGGCGAATATAAAGGAGAGAGAGTATGAGGAGAGAGATGAGAGATGATATATTCCAGACTATCTTCACGGAGCTTTGTATTCTTCAGCACATCTGCTCTTCTGATATCTTTGTGTCACGTCATTCCCACTAAGCATCACTTTACATGTGAGTTGGCTATTTGCGCAAATTCCAGTTGGCTTTCATACGGCATTGAAGGATCTCGACTGCATGATTGACACCAAACTTTTTGCGTTCGTACCGCATTATGTACGTCAGGACAAGAACTTGTTGCGCTAATTCCAGCCTCTTGTTCCCTTGTGTTAATGATGCTTTAGTTGATCAATCTCGTTGCATTTTTATGAGATAGATAGTTGCTTCTTCACATCGTCAATTTCTAACCTACAAATTATGTATCTGCAAGGATTTATCCAGATTTATCTTCACCGAACATGTCTTCTCCGGGTTGAATTGTTGACATGACTCTTCGACTGATCTACGTGGATTCCTCCTTGATGGTGTCATTCATTCCTATCAAGCCCCTAAGGTTCATGTGCCAGATTTATGGAACCAGTATGTCAGTCATCAGCATCTCGTCCAACTCCTGTTCGTGTCGCACGTCTGTGGTCTTCTATGCAAATTCCAGTTGACTAACTTCTCAAACAATTTGAAGATATCTCCGATTCATATATCGACATTGAGCCTCCACATCTGTGTCGCGTAATGTACGTGGGATGTGTTGACTGTGCGCTTATACCACTCACACAGTCCTCTTCGATGAAGATAGCATAGTTGGGGTACTTTTGATCGTTTGCTCCAGTTTAATTGTGATGAGATTTTGCTATGGTGTTTAGATTCCATTTATCAGATGTTCTTCATTCTAGATGCACTTCAAAAGATCTTCTCCAAAAGGAAAAACTCCCGAGTATTTCCAGCCTAAGAACATAACTCAAAAGAGGCGTCATCATATGTTTTTAGCTAGAAAGTATTGTTTAAAGGGGAGTGACAATTTTTGCATATGGAATGACAATTTTATCGTTTAATTGAGTCATGTAAGTCCAAGCTAGGACATGTGTTTCATGAAGTGTTAGAAAGTACTATAGGCCTATTTAGTTAATAGGCCAATTAGTATATGGGCTTAAGTATCTCAGCCCATATAGCCTTACTTGAGACCCAACTCTGTAATGTTTCCCCCCTTTCTCATATATATAGGACAGGGGTGTGCCATCTAATATAACAAGTGAGTTTCCCTCCCACTTTTCAACATATATATGTGATATAAATGTGTTTCTATTTTAATATATGTGCAAACGACTATATGTGTCTATATAGTATATCATGTATATATATGTAAATTTATAAATATAACTATATATATTTTTATAAATTAACATATGGAATTAAATATATATAAATATGTGTATATGTGCATATGTATATTATATATATATATATACACTACTATAAAAAGAGCGAGTTTGATGCTGCGCTCTCCTTGATTCACTCTCTTCTCTCCTTTTTCAAGGAATTTTGCTCCTACAAATATTTATTCACACTCTCCTATTAACTTTTATTATCTTTAATTCTGTATTTCTCTCTCCATCTCACGGAAACGGTTCCTTGATTCTCTCCTTTCAAACAACCAACACAAATATCTTTTACCGTACAAACCCTTTCACGGACGAGTCTTCTCCCCGCACATTTCTAACAAAATTTATATGTCACGTGCATGTGCACATGTGCGTTCACTAGTATATATATATATATATATATATATATATATATATATATGTGTGTGTGTGTGTGTGTGTGTGTGTGTGTGGCGGGGGGGGGGGGATTAAGAGAGATTTCTCCCCCTCCCTCCCATGCCCGTGACGGAGGCCGAACACCCGGGAGGGTGATAAATCAAGACGGCAACTGGGATTTGAACCGGGGTCCCTTTGTTAGGGGACACCATGCTGGACCACTTGAGCCACTCCTTGTCGGCATTATATATATATATATATATGTACTTTTTTTGGTCAGCTATATATATGTATTTTAGTATATATATATGTGTGTGTGTGTGTGTATTTATATATTTGTATATATATATATATATATATATATTTGTATTTAATATATATATCTACGTCTCGGTATAATTTGAGGCTTACGCCTCGCCTCGCTGAGACGGAAACGCCTCAATGTGCCCCATGCACTTTAAAACCTTGGTCTAAACCTATCATGCACAAACCGTTCAGAAATGAAGGACTTTGTCATAAGTTATTCATTTCTAGCATGATTAGCAACAATCATGTTCACTTCTAGCTTGACAAGCACCATAATGGCTTCAATTTTACTCATTGTAACGATGTGGCCAACATTGTAAAAATCGTGATTACTCAAACATGACCTATTCATACGATGTTTTCTAGATATAGATAACTTTTAGAGGATATAGATAATTGTTGTGTTGTCATCCGTAAGTTGTGAGTCCATTTTGACATCTACTTTTTGTTATTTTCCATAATAGACTAAACTATAGAATGTGAAATTATTATTTTGTTATTTAAGGAATTGTTGTGCTAATTTATTTTAGCCATTCAAATAGTCATCTACATAAGATACATGGAAACTTCTATTTCACAGAGTGACTCTACTATATTTTTAATCACATTACATACTTTTTTTGTTAAGATACTTTTAAACTCACTATGAATATACAATGTATTAGTTACCTCTTCTGTATACTATTGTTACATTTTTAGTTTTGTGTTGTCAGTGAACTATCACAATTAGAGACAAAAGTTGAATTGATCTACATGTTAAAGCAATATTGTTGGCATACAAATCGCACAAGCATATCAATCTCTAATTTGGTTCTTCATATGGATCAAACCTAATTTCTTCTATACATTAAATGTATATTTTTATTTCTTAAACTACACATACATGAATGTATAAAAATTTACACCAAAAGCAAAAAAATCATGAACCTCGCATAATAACAAATTCAAAATAGAATTGTCATTTGCTAAAATCATTTGGGTAGATGTCATAACTATAATTTTTTTTCTCATTTTCTATCTTCTCTCTATTTTTCTCTCACCCTCCCATGTTTCTAGCTACATGTTCCTTGGCATTCAGCAAATAATTGAACAACGCATTTTCACATTACAATTAGACGACAACAAAAATTCCATCAATAACTTTTGAACAAATCATCCACGTGTCCCTATCTTTCTAAACAATTTTACTATTGTTTCATTGATTTTGTCATGAATCTCACTACTTTTCTTTGACACTCCCATGTTTCCATCTAATATTGTTTTTCCATTCTAAATAAAAATGTGAACTACCAATGTCTCATGTAAAAGACCATCGACACGAATCTTAATCAAACAAAAATGGAGATGATTCTATATATGCACTAAAAGATAGATAGTTCGTTGAAATAAATTGCTAACACGTCATTTTCATGTTTCCAACAAGTATAAAATTTAATAGATTGTAATGTTTCTAAAATTGTCAATCTAATTTGATTTTCCTCACTTGAATTAGTTTCAGACATTTGTTTGTTCTTTTCACATATTTTCTTTCATACCCCTCACTAATTTTCTCTCACCACTCTCGTGTTCCTAACTACACATGCTTTCCCATATAGTAGAACAATGCATATATGTATGATACTACGATTCTGTTCTACTAATGACAACTTTCATTTTCAAAAATAATTTTAGATTTCTAACCAATGCGTATAGAGGATTCTAAAATGGAGCACTCTCTTTAAGTCTCAATCTCTCTCTTTCTTCTTATATTTTCGGCCATTTCTCATATATTCTTACTTGTCTATCTCACCTCTCTCTTTTACTCATTATCACCCCCCATTATCTCCAATTCTCCATACCATTGTGACAACTTTGAGACCCGCAATTTTTTTACTGTAAAAAAAATCGGGATTTGAAAAAAAAAATCAGGAAAATTCATGAAAAACTCAATAAATTTCGGTCAAGGTTCAGTCAACTATTTGGAAATAATCGAGAAAAAGTCAAGCTATATATATGTATGTGTGTATGTATGTTCATATTGATGCAAACCCGTAAAGGCATATTTACATAGAAAATAAGTCTGGATCCAAGGCAAACCCAATCAGAGCTTATGCCCCTGTTTGGAAACGGACCAGGATGGGATTTAGGCTTGTCTTATCAGGCCACGTCTGCGCCACATTAGCAGATCCAGTCCCGATCCAGTCTGGTTCTGTACTTGCGCGTTTGGTTGGAAACTGTGAAACGGCCCCGTTTCGAGATTCTGTAATCTCAAAAGCTGGACTATCTCAGTCCTGCCAGCAGCAGGATTAGGAATCCCAGTCCGGATTAGGCTCTGTCTTTTATGTATTTTATTTTATATAGCAGACTGAAATACACAAGTTACGAGGCCAGCCGGATTGGTTTGCCAAACGGGCCAAGTGGGGAACCCCAATCCCAGTCCGGATTTCATAATCGGATGACTGGACTAATCCCAATCCGGATTTCATAATCCCAATAATCCCAGTCCATTGCCAAACAGGGCCTATTGGTTTCAAGTTGGGCTTTCATTTAGTTAATTGTATGCTTGTGAATTTTATATTTTATGTAATTCCAAAATTCCTTAAATTAGGATTTTAGTTTCATATTTTATTTACTTCCAAGTCAAGTCCACGAGTCTTATAAAAAGCCAGTCTTGGGGCTTGTCTCGGGGCAGTCGAATACGAATTGAAATTTAGTTTGCTTGTTGCAAATTAGTCCTTATTCTTCTTCTTCGTAGCATGTCTACATCACATCCATACATATCAGATACATGTGACTATTAAGGTCACAAGATATACAATTTTATAGATTGAAAAAATAGGAAAAGAATTAAAGAATAGTTGAGCAACTACAATGGACTGTCAAGAGAGTAGGGGTAGAGGTTTAGTGTATATCAAGAGTTCTTTGTACATGGAAAATAATGAAAAGTCATGAAGAATCGTGAAAACGTGTATAAATCACGAAAAAGTGGGATAAATTGTGAAAAGTTGCAAAAAATTGGCAACTTGCGTATTAATCGTACTAAACATTTGGGATCCTATTAAATCGTGAAAAATCACAGATTTTTCGTAAAGTTCAAACACTTTTGTTACTGTGCTCCATACATGGTGATTATGATGTTTTTCACCAACATCCCATTATTTGTGGATACATGGCATTTATTCTCAAACATTATTTCCTCTATCAAATCTTCTTTTTTTCTTCCAAATTGGTGGTAACATGCAATGGCCCATTCGTATCATACCACTTCTTTCAATAAATTCTTCCCTTTTTTTTAATACTAATCTTTTAACTCCTCTCTTATTTCCTTCCTCGAATAATTATCTCCTTGCATAGTTGCTATTGTCAATTGTTATGCTATGTAAAAAATGATTACCTTTCTCTACTCTATTTTGTCCTCTTCAAAATAGTAATACTTATATGTACAAACTCATCCATATTTAATTTTATCATGAAGTGTGTGTTCACTTATATATAGATATTGTTATCTAATACTATCAAGTATTTACTTATACACTTGTTTGATAAATACAAATATGTCTTCTTATTTTTTGTTTAGATAGCAAATGTAAATTAAACATTTTAACGGGGCACCTGCATGAGCACATGTGTGTTTACTATTATATATAAAAAATAAAACTTTATTGGTTGATGCCATTTACGTATCATATAGGTACAACAAGCAAATCATAGTGTAGTCTTCTTCTCCTACCTATATTAAGCTTGCGTACTTTTGTTGTAAGTATTTTTGTCACTCGCCACCTACTATAAATGTAGTACTTAATATCCGATTGATGATATCCTATAGCACCAATATTGATTTTACTATATAAGAGTTATATGATAGTATTTGAAAGTACTATGTAAAATCATCGCACGAGTGCTATATGAGTATTGTAAATCTGTAAAAGCTGTAACATGTGTGTATTATTAATCTATTTCGTTATATTTGCTATTTGGATAATTATATAATGTAACATTTTGGTATACATGTGCCCTAAAACTATCTGTTTACTACTCTAATATGCTAAAGGATACCTGAATCTAATCTAATAATGTTTACTCCATTACTCTTTAGCAAATATTTTTTTTTGGTGAATCACGCGCCACTTGCTCTTTTTGTATTTCTATTGAGATAGTATATACAATGCTTCTTGGTCCCAAAGAAGGATCAAGGAAAAAAGGAAAACTGTAAAAAGTATATACAAAGAGTGCAAAAGGAGAAAACAATTGCACTTAAAACTCCACTCCCTTGCAATTGCACAGCACAGGATCACAGGATCCAAACAGAAACCACAGCAGACAGACATTAAAAACCTTGCTCATCTCTGGAGAACTGAAACAGCAGTGCAGCAGGAAAAACTTTAAGGCAGCTTCAGGAACCGAAAAGGAAAGAATCATGGCATACCCTTCATCCTCTACCCCCCCAACGAAGCCAGGCAGCAGCCATGAAACTCATTACCACTCAAGATGAAAGCACAATACAGCTCATCCAAAACCAAGGCAGAAATCCAAAAAAGCACTGCATCGCATAAGGTTCAAGGAAACAGCAGATCATCTCTGGAGAACTCCCCAACGAAAGCCAGGCAGCAGCCATGAGGCTCATCACCACTCAAGATGAGAGCACAAAACAGCTCATCCAAACCCATGGCAGAAGACCAAAGAAGCCATGCATCGCATAAGCTTCAAAGAAAACCAAAGCAAAAGCCAAACAAAAACCTCATAGGGACATATACGAAGGAGACCTCCAAGAGAGAACCCCCCCCCCCAGCAGCCAAAAAAACAGACCAGAAACATACCTAGAATAAATCATCACTGTCTTTTTTTAAGATCTTCCATAAGCAGACCCAATCAGTGGATTTCTCATCATGAACTCTGCTATTTCTTTCACGCCAAATCCAAAACATGATACACAGACTAGTAAGATGTGATTTCTTGTTAACAAACCTAGAAAGACTGATAATATCAGTAGGTATACTAGGAATGTAACCTCCAATTGCTTCCTTCCAAATCGACTTAGCATAGGGGCAACCAAACATGCAATGATGAGTAGTTTCTTCATCCTCCATACACAAGAAACAGATAGAGGGTAAGCAGATACCCATTCTTCTCAAATAAGAAGACGTAGGTAATTTATTATAACCCACTTTCCAGGCATTGATTTGGTACCTTTTAGGACATTTGAAGGACCAAATCCAAGAGAAAAAAACACTTACAGAACCTTTGCTTCTAATGGCCTCCCAGATAGATTTCAAATTAATATCAGATTCACCATTAAACAACAAACGATCTTTTCTTGAAGTTGGAGGGGCCAAACCTTTCAGAAGAGAACACAACTCTTTTTGAAGTCTAGCATGACTGAAAATCCACCGATTGTCCTTAATAATGCATTTAACCAAACTCTGCTCAGGAAAACCAAGCTTTATGACCGCCTGAGGACCAAGGACATCCGAGATAAAATTTCCTCCTGGTAACCAGGGATCATTCCAGAAAAAAATATTCTCACCATTGCCTACTTCAAAGGAAATATGCTTTTTCAACACCTCCCTTTCTCTCAAAATTCTGTTGAGTAACCAAGAATTCTGAGTATTCTCCTTAATAACCCAAAAACTCGATCTATTGAGATATTTCTCATGAACCCATTTTATCCAGAGGGATTCCTTATTAACAACAATGTTCCACCCATGACAAAGAATAGCAGCATGATTTATATCCTTTAACGATCTCAAATTAAGACCACCGTCCTTCTTGGGTCTTGTAATGTTATCCCACTTCACTAAATGGATAGTAGCTTTCTTCTCAGTATGTCCCCAAATGAAATTTCTATTAAGTCTCTCCAAGTCATTAATCACAGAACAAGGGAGCGGAAAAGTGGTGGACCAATAAAGACTCATGGCATCAAGAGTGGATTTAACAAGTTCAGTTCTTCCAGACATAGATAATTGAGAAACTTTCCAGCTATCAAGCCTTTTCTTAATCTTATCAACAAGAGAAGTACAATGATCGCGAGTGAGCATACCAGTAAAAAGAGGCAAACCCAAATAGGATTGATGACGACATACCAGTAAATCTTTAGCAAATATTTAGTAGTTAAAGGTGAGTAACTAACATAATCTGCTTTTATATTATAAGTCCATGAAACTATAATAAATAAATAAAATCACATTTACCATTACCCACCTTAATCTAAGGAATACCAATCATATTACTTGCTTGTTGCATTAGTTTTTGATAATTTAGTACAAATAATTAAAAGAATATAGATAACTACACTATTTCAATGCAAAGTATGCTTTTTCATAAAGCGCCCGCTTGATTAGTCGATTCAGGCTTAAACGCTATGACAAGGTTGGTCACTCGGCTTCCCACTTTGCGCTCTCTAAAACATAGACTACACGTACAAATTCCTTATGTATGTAACATATGTTATAGATTTTATATATAATAAAATGCAGATGCCAACGTAGCCACATGCGCCCAGCCAGGACAGACCGCCGTCTAGCCACCTTGACAACCATGCATGCAGTAAGGTCGACCATGGATAAGAAGATGGCCACTAGTTGCATATATGACAACTCAATTGACTCGATTAAGTAATGAGGAAATGAGCATGGGAATGAAGACACTCCCAGTTCTGATTCAATGGCATCAACAATATTCTATCAGTGGCACATATTAGAAATTTGGAAAATCATTTCTAGATGTGGGTGGAAACTATTGTAGCCAGACTATCAACACTATGTAGAGACACTGAAAGAATCTACACACAACTCTTCCAGCACGATGCATAAATTGCCCAAGTCCGTCCTAGAAAATATGAATTGTGTTAGAAAGTCTATTCAATTAGTTAATTAAGTTGTTGGGTCTATTTGTAATATGGATCAATTGTGTCTTGGCATATTAGGGCTCACCTTGAGTTTGTATGTTTCCCGCTTATCCTATTTATAGGAGAGGGGGGTTGCCCTTATATCCATAAGAAAAATCTACACAAGGGGAATTTTCCATCATATCGTTTTTCCACATGGTATTTGAGAAGGTTTTCTTATGTCGCCCCCATCCCTAAGAGAGAGAGTGTGTAAAGGAGAGAAGCCTTTCTTTGCGGGCTGCCACCGCCTCTAGATGTTGCTTGGCTACCCGCAGGGATTTCCTACCCCTGCTTCTTCAAGCTGTCTCCATGGAACGTCTCCATGAAATCAACAAAAAGTAGTCACTTTGAAGTTGTTAGCAGATCTACAAGGGTCGTCATGCCTTCGTCAATATTTTTTGCTTATGGAGCCTCCACTGCTACTCTTTTTTTCGCCATCATCTACACTTCTGCACATCTACATCGTCGTGATTTACATCTCTGCAGATCTACATTTGTACAGATCTACATCGTCGTCATCATCCATATCATATCAATTGAGATCTAATCTCAAATCTTGGATAACGATCTCATTTTTTTTTTGATATTAGAGATATATCATCCCTATATTGCTATGTGGAGATTTGAAAGGATTTATCCATCTTTAACTGCTATCTTTGGAATTATTTGTTGTTGTTTTGCCGATAACATGGCATGTCGTCTTTTGACACGATGTGTAGGCGGTGTTCTGCTTCTTTCGCGACTTGGTTCGCAAAATTTGTTTGACGACACGGCATGTCACTATTTGACATAGTGTGTTGACTGCACTTTGACACGATGTCTCGCTTAAATGGCGGGTGTGCCACTAGCCCGACATAGTGTGTTGACTGCACTTTGACACGGTGTCTCGCTTAAATGGCGGGTGTGCCACTAGCCCGAGATTTGACAACTGACACGAAGTGTCATCATACGACACGACGTCTCGCCTACTTCCTGCTGGCAAATGACCTACTACATGAGACGGTGTGTCTCCCCAATGATACATCGTGTCACCTGCTACTACTGCTACATCATCTACAATGATTCTATTACATGGAGGAGGTTTCTTAACATGGCAAGTCCCTATCTTTATCCTTACCAGCAATACTTATCTTTCTTTTCGTGCAATTTTATATTTTTTTGTTATTTAAAACCTCCCCACCCTTTCCAGCTCTACATACATATTGCCTACCTCAATATTTGTACTGCCCCTCAGATACATACTGGACCTAATGATAATCGAATCCTACGATTTTTTGACATGTCCAAAAAAATGTGTCCCCTCTCGGGTCGTAAAAAGAACCATTTATTTTCCTATGGTGTTACTTTTGCTACTATGTGATTCTTCTGTTGCTATTACTGATCTATTTACCTTATGAAGAGTTTGAGAAACTTATTCATCATCATCTCGACTGTTGCTCGACTTTACTTCTGCTAGTTGTTGATTGTTATTCTATCTGGCGACATCATTCTTGCTAATTGTGCTATGATTAGCATATTTTTTGCTGCTTCATACTTGCGCACTATCTATTGTATGTGCTCTATTTGTATGTTGACTCTTTGTTCGTACTCTCGCACATCAACCACCAATACTATTGTGACCCAGCACTCTCTAGAATGTAATGTTTGCTATTATGATGGTAACTTTATGATGAGAGAAGATGATGAAGATTTCTATTGGTGATTTTACATATACATGATAGAGTTTCATCTAGACATTGGATCTCGAAGTCCTTTATCTTTTTGCTACTTCATGCATTGGTCTCTATCCGGCTACGTTGTCTACTTTCTGCTACTGTGTGCCAGCACTCTCTGGCTTATCTATGCTTTGAGCATGTTAACTCTTTTCTTGTTCATGGTTTGTATGCATGTTGACTGTTGCTTCTTGTGTTCTAGCACTCTCTGGTCTACTTCTTAACGATAGCGCCTGAGATGAAGACCATGATGCCTCTCTGTTGTTGTTTACTTCTACTCTAGATGCCATTTCACAGTGGTCAAGAAGCTCTTTCTACCTATTGCCTACCTATTTTGAGATTATCTACTTGAGGAGGAGTATTTGAGTGATTTATTATAACATTGAGGGGGAGAAATGTTCTTGTATGGGCTTGGTTTATCTTTTGTTATTTTGTTCTAGTTTTTCTGTTTGTTTGCAAGCTAACTTGGGATTCTCCCAAGCTCCAGATGTTATAGAGTCTAATTAATTAGTTAATTAAGTTGTTGGGTCTATTTGTAATATGGGTCAATTGTGTCTTGGCCCAATTAATATTTGTCTTGAGTCTATATGCCTCCCTCTTGTCATATTTATAGGAGATGAGGGTTGCCCTTCTATCAATAAGAAAAATCCACACGATGGGAGGTTCATCATCTTATCATTTTTTCAAAATTGAATGACTTACATCAAGCAATTAATCATCCACCCTACAACAAGTCTGACCCTGGATAATAAGATGATCGCTTGTTGCATTTATACAAACTCCAATGTCTCGATGAAGAAGTGATGAAGAAATAATCATGTGGATGAAGACACTCCCAGTTCAGATCCAATGCTGCCACTGATATTCTATCAAAGTTATATCTTCAGTCACATAAAAAACTTTTGAAAATTCTACAATAAAAGTCCTTTCTCGAAGTGGGTGAAAGTTATCCTAGCCATTTTATCAACCATATGTAGAGAGAGATAATCTACACACATTTCTTCAGCAGGATGCATTCAAGTGTCTTAGTTCGACCTAGGAAATATGAACTAGAATGACTTATATCAAGCAATTAATCCTCTACCATGCAGCACAAGAAGATGGCCACTTGTTTATCGTCATCATCATCGAAGCCTCGATCCCAACCAAGTTAGGGCCGGCTACATGGATCATTATTTTCCAATCAGCTCTATTATGGACCTATGGTCATACTCTGATCAAGGTGTAAAGATTTAAAACCTCTCTTTATAAGCTCTACTCAATTAATTCAAGTCTGCCTCTGCATTTTTATTGTATTTTGACTCAATAACCTTGCTTCAAATAGGTATATTTGTGGTCTGCGTTGCACATGTCCATACCACCTTAGACGGCCAACGCAACTTGCCCTCAATGTTCACCATCCCTGCTATGTTCTTGATATAATCATTCCTCAAACAATCTTCTTCTCATCCCACACAACCATCTCAATATATGCATTTTGGCCACATTCATCTTGTTGAGACACTGTTTCTTCACTGTCCAACATTCACTCTCATATAGCATGGTTGGTCATACAACTGTTCTATAAAACTTACTTTTTAATCTAAGAGGGATCTTCTGGTCACATACAACTCCAGTTGCACTCCACTTAAACCGTCCTATTGCGATCTTGTGATAGACATCATCTTGAAGTTCATCCTCCCTTTCAATAATAGAACCCAAATAAGCAAAAATATCACAAATTGGTACATCCATTCCATCTAGGTTGACCCACCATTCCAAATTCTTGATTGACTAAAATTACAATGCATATATACAGTTTTACTTCTATGGATCATAAATTCATTAGATTTCAATACATTTCTCTGAAGTTTAACTTTACCATTCCATATTTCTATTCTTTCATCAATCAATACAACATCATCACCAAAAAACATGCACCAAGGGATATTATCTTGAACATGATTTGTCAATTCATCCATAACAAGAACAAATAAATATGAGTTGAATGTTGATCCTTGATGTACCCCAATAGTGATAGGCAAAATGTGTGGCTCTCCCCTAGAGTCCTAACACTTGCACTTGAGCCATCATAGATGTCCTTAAAATGACTTGTCATAGAAATTAGGGAATGTCCATGTGGATGAAGACACTCCATTTCTGATTTAGTGACATCAACGATATTCTACCACAATTATGTCAGCAGACACAGTATGAGAAATTTGGAAATTCTAGTAAAGGACATCCTCATATCTGGAGTGTGGCATCAAAACTACCTGGAGACGTCCTTCAGTAGTGAGCCGAGTAGGAAGACGGACCTCAGCCAAACACGCCACCTATTGTAGAGTGCAAGACAAGGGAAGAAGATAGGAGCGAAGCTTTTGATCCTCGTCCTTTTCTTGAATTAAACCACCAAAGCATGAATGTCGATTGTAGAGAAGCAGAAGAGTTCTGCTTAGCGGTTACGAACTGAGGATGGGGAATGCAATAATAGTATATAAAATTTCGTACTTAAAAAGGGGGCAGGGTTTCAACCACAAAGCCTGAGGGTTTGTCACTGGAGCCGCTAGCTTGCCCCTTGGCGTCGTCGGGGCACTACTGCGTCGCAACGCGGGGAAGCAGGTGGTGGACGGTGGGTGGCAGCAGTTCAAAAGTACGCACGGAAGATTATGGTCAGCGATCTAACAAGTATGAAATCACCTATGTTGCCAGGTGTCGGTCGGCGACGACCGGTCCAAGAGAGCGGAAGAGGAGCTTTTGTGAGGACGGATGGAGAAAGAATGGCAGTAAGGTTCGGGGCCCATTTGGTTCATCTTAAAACAAAGACACACCAAACACATTACACGGTATTTTTTTTGTGTTTTCAGCAACACGATCAGCTAATGTCTAATTGTGGGGACGGATGGAGAAAGAATGGCAGTAAGGTTCGGGGCCCATTTGGTTCATCTTAAAACAAAGATACACCAAACACATTACACGGTATTTTCTTTGTGTGTTCGGCAACACGATTAACTAATGTCTAATTGTGGGGACGGATGGAGAAAGAATGGCAGCAAGGTTCGGGGCCTATTTGGTTCAGCTTAAAACAAAGACACACCAAACACATTACACTGTATTTTTTTTGTGTTTTCAACAATACGATTAACACGATTAACTAATGTCTAAATGCAGTAGAAACATGATTAGCAATATTATGAGAGGTACAAGAATGAGTGTCTTTTCTGAGAGCAATAGGCAAATCTAGAGGAGAAGATTGGTGTTGCAATCGGGTTTCTTGAGCAGTCTGTGACCTGTTCCTACGTTGATACACAATAAGCGGAAGAGAGGCAGTTTCAGTAGGTGAAGTATCAGATATGCACTCACTGATGACTGGTAATGGTGTTGTTATTATATCTGAACTCAGGGTATCTTTTTTAGCAGAATAAAAAGGTGTATCCTCAAAGAAGACCACATCACTACTCGTGAACCATTTTTTCGTAGGACTATAACACCAATACCCTTTTGAGTACGTGAATAACCCAAGAAAATGCATTTTTCTGCTCTAGGAGATAATTTGTCATAATTCGGTCCAAGTAAGCGCACAAAGCAAGTAGATCCAAATATCCATGGAGGTACAGAAAAAAGAGGCACAGTAGGTTGTAGAACCTGTACAGGAATCTTGTTACCAATCACATAAGAAGGCATTCAATTAATTAGAAAGCTGGCAGTCAGGATGGCTTCTGGCCAAAAATGTCTAGGCACATTAGAATGTAGCACGATGGTTCTAGCAACCTCAAGCAAATGTCTATTTTTCCTCTCTGCAACTCCATTTTGTTGAGGTGTATAGGCACACGATGTTTGATGAATAGTACCAGCAAAACGACAAAATAGCTCAACTTCTTTCTGAACAAATTCCAAAGCATTATCTGTTCTCAAAATTTTAACAGGCATAGAATACTGGGTTTTAATTTCAGCAAAGAAGAATTTTATTGTAGATAATACTTGAGACTGATTTTTCAGAAGAAACAACCATGTGGCACGAGAAAAATCATAAATAAACAGAATAAAGTATTTATTTCCAGATAAACTTGGAACATGACAAGAAACCCATACATCCGCATGAACAAGATAAAAAATATTTTTACTACTAATCTGAGACCGTTTAGGATAGACAGTTTTAGACGTGTAGTAGAACTGGACGCGTCAGTAGCTTGGGGTTGGGTAGTTATCTCTAGGTAGTATTGGCATCAGTAGCAGCATTGGCCCAGGCAGGTTTGCCATACTTCTCCCAACACTTTTCTTCAACGTGGTTAGACCGACCACAGAAATTGCAGAAACACTGACCAGACTAAGGACGAGAAGCATTGGGAGGGCTAGAGGATGCACCACGTCCAAACGAACCATGCCCCCCTTCCAGCTCCAAGAGGAGGGCGGTTCTCCTGAAAACGACCACGGCTGCGGCCACAACCACGGCCCGACATAATCGCTAGGGCAATAGTATCTCCAGTCTCAATAGGTAACTCAAAAGATGAAGCAGACAGTCGTTGAAGGCGCTGAAATGCACTCGGCAACGTAGGCAGTGGATCATTAACAAGGATCTGATTCACAACTCCAGCATAAGATTCAAGCAGGCCACACAAGAACTGGACTACCTGCAACTCATGTCGTTGACGTTGCATGGTAGCCCAGTCAGTGGATAGAGGGTGGTAGGTCTCCAATTCACCCTAGAGTCCCTTGAAGGCAGAGAAGTAACAAGCAATGTCAGGTCCCAAGAATTGTAGACGAGTCAGTTGCTTATTTATATCAAACACCTTCTTTGGATTTTTGCTGTGAGAATAAGTGCTAGCCAACTGATCTCACATCTCCTTCGTTGTAGGTAGACATAGTTAGGTAAAACTGATTTTTGTCTCGCTACTGTTGAGAATCCATGTCATCACAGTGGAGTCGTCTTTGACCCAGTCATCATAGGCCTTGATATCCTTGGAGTAGGCATTAGGAGCAGGCACAGGAGGTGGATCGCGCGTCAGATGAGAATGTTTCCCCTGGGATTTAGCATAAATCTCTATGGAACAGACCCAATGCTGGTAGTTGCGCCCATCCAGCTTGACAGTAGTAACCTGAGGGCGATGATCGTCATGTGAGGAAGCCATGACACAAAGGGCAGAGCACCAACACCCAAGGCGAGCAGTAGAAGGCAGGTACAGGCAGCAGTAGAAGGCAGGTCGCCTAGATGCTCAGCTAGGCAGCAGCAGCAGGCACAGTAGAAAAAACTGGATGGACCAGTTACATACGGGCTATGCCTAGGCACAGCAAAAGACCCGGCGGCTCAAAGGCCTACACGGGCAAACAGTAGACGGAGCCGAAAAAATTCACACCAGTGCCCGGGAGTTGCGGGCGGCTCAGAGGAGATTGCTGCTAGAAGGAACCGGCGAGGCGGGTGGACGGTTGTGGCAGGATCAAGCCAGCTATGCAACGGCGGTGGCGGGCTGCGGTAGCGGCTCGCGGCCCGACAGCTGTGGCTGACTAGCGGGGCTGCTACGGCCTGCTGGCAGCCGGCACAGGGGGGGGAGAGGGTTAGGGAGGGAGAGGGGCGACGCCCAAATCTCAGGCCTGCTCTGGTACCATGAGAAAGGTAAAGTGAGAAACAGTAGGGTTACACAATGTGTGTACCCAATATATATATGTGGAACAATTACAAGTAGGTCCATATAGAAAAGTAAATTAGCAAACAAAATAAATAAAGACATTATTTAACAACCATCACTTGTGACAATGGACCGTGCAAAGCGGAGGCAGCAACAACCCCTTGCTAAACCAAGGATCAATCTGGACGAGAATTTGCGTCGTCTAGGGAAGACGTCTACGACATTAGTGGAGGCTTCTAGGATGACAATTGTTGGAAAATCCGAACAACAGATAAGACAGCAGAAACAAAAAGAATATAATGCTTGATTATCTAACTAGCAGATCACATCAACAATGATGTATCTAGGAAAGAGGGTAGCAAGAAAAATACTTGGTCTTGGAGCAAGTCCAGCGACAGCTCTTGCAGTAGTGTGCTTCTTTCGCAAGTTGCACTTGGACAGCTGTCGACGGCGACCTCCTGGTTGATTATCATGGACGGCGGTTGACTGCGTCCTCCTAGCGGGGCAAGTGCCTCTCGCTTCTAGAGTAGTCCACGCGGACCACTGAAAACTCCACATTGTGCTACCAAAACCAATAGGAAGGAGTTGTGGTATAAGACATGCCCTACCTTTACGCACTTATGAGTGTTGGCGTCGCCATGTCATTAGTTAGGCTTTATTAGCATGCTTTATTTTATTATGTCTTTTTTTCTCTTTTTGGGCTCTCGTAAAGTCTTTAATTTAGAAGCCTATATAAAGGCTCTATATGCGTCCAGGTAGAGACACAGTTGATGAATAAGAATTATTTTTTAGCCATTGCTTCGTCTTGTTTAATAGTTAGTCCATAGTTTTACATTAAGTTGTCCCTTCCAATGTTAACCTGCTAGAGTTGATTCGCTATCCCAATTGTCTCTCCCTTACTATTTTTTCCTTTGACGGGTAGAATTTGCTCGGGGATGTCTGGTTACCACAACCAGAGAGGACAACAATTGTCAAATATTGTTGTGTTTGGGAAGCTCCCATCACCCCTCTATTTATAGGAGGGCCAGGGTTAGGGTTTCTAGTCCATCTGGGAATCGAAGAGATGAAATTTCATGAATTTTTTGGAACCTACAAATAGTAAACCGACCGGTTCAACAGT